>OY804593.1:36448926-36903825 GCA_963680895.1 Fragum sueziense | reverse complement strand
TGACCCTTTATTGCATTACCTGTAAGAAATCTGATCTGTTATAAAACCCCATCTCAGGTGAGCGACCTAGGGCCAACGGCCCTCTTGTTCATAAAATAGTTCAGTTATATTTTCGTGCGTTCCTTTTGTATTCGTTTATCGTTATGTAAGTCTGCTTGATGTTAGTTGCAATAATGTAACCTAAACCTTTTTGAATTCGGGTCTGGGTTTCGGTTACAATCCCTTCCTATTTATTGCAATGAAGCAGGTGCTGGAATGATTCATTCCAGCAAGTTTGGCATAGTCAAAACTTCAAAATAAAGCTATGGAATGTAGTAAGAATGTTACCTGACAACAGTTTAACCATTTTTCTGTCAGTCCAGCATAGTTATATGTTGAAATCACTTTCAAATAATATTACTTTATCGTTTCGATTCATGACACATCGGATCTTCAGTCTTTTTAAACTTTATAATTCGCCATCAAAGGAAAAATCTTAGAGAAAGGAGTGTTATTTGATTATCCTTGTTCTTCCCATACAACCCCTGGTGTTCGATCCTCAAATCTAGGATAGCCTATAAAGAGTATTGAAAGAAAAGAAGAAAACATAGTTGCATAAGGAGTACACTTTATAAATCAAAGTGCCGAGAGCACTGTAATTGGACGTCTCTGATTGATTGAGCGGGATTGTATATGGACGAAAGATATTTCATTCATTGTTCTGTGTTTAAAGGGGGAATGGCACTTAAAATCATGCAAATTTTCCGAGAACTTCGTACAAAATAAATATGTATTATGAAAATATGGCCTTTAAATTGCATCTATGCCAAATCTTAGCTTTCTATCTTGTGTATTGGCTAGGATGTCGACGGATTTAAAACCCCATATGTTCCATTATTGTAAATATTATCCCCGGGACAACAAATCATGGGGTTTTAAATCCGTCGACATCTAAGCCAATACACAAGGTAGAAAGCTAAGATTTGACATATATGCAATTTAAAGACCATATTTTAATAATATATATTTATTTTTTGTACGAAGTTCTCGGAGAATTTGCAAGATGTTAAGTGTTATTCTGCCTTTAATTCTATAAGATCGGTTTCGGACATACGAAATCGGCTTTATTACTAGAAAACCCTTCTTAGGCTTCAATTTGATTTGATTGCCGTTTCAAGACAACTGATTTGTCTCTATGAATAATCACTATTAATTTGATTACCCAATTCAATTAAGGCCATGTGATTAGCACTTTTGTCTTCTGTTTCGGTTAACTATGAGTGTTGTCGTCAGTTACACCTTTCGTTGATTTTATAAAGGACGATACAAAGCAAAGCAATTTATTCAAAATGTAAGCCAACGCGCTACATAAATGAAAGCCGCGATAGCTCATTTGGCAGAGCACTCACCTTGTACTCTTTACACATGTCTATATCTGGAAGGTCCTGGGTTCGAATTCTACTCAGACATTATTCTTTTTCATCATATTTTTTTCGACTTTTATCTCCACCATCGTTAGGGAAAAAACGACCGCAGTGATTTAGAATCGATCTAAACACAAATTCAGCGACATAAAGTAATGGAACGCCGATCATTTACATACAATTCCGCTCAATCAATCAGACACGTCTAAATATAGTGCTTCAAGCACTTTGATTTTTATTCGTGTTTAGAGTAAAAAAGAAACAAAAACACGGCAACAGTTTTCCCTGGTTGTGGTTACAAAACAAATTCAATACATACTTTTCCTGAAACAAAATACCAGATGAATTGGAGCACCTAACCATGGATTCCTCATACCAGTACTACCGCAGCATCCTTACATCTACAGATGTGCATACAAAGAAGAAATTGGGAACGTGCCGTCGGGAAAATGGCTGTGGATTACAATACGCAATTTAAATCTTAATATCATTATCAACGAAAATTTGAGAATAGCAATGTCCCTATCTGTACACATATTCATACAATCATCCAGGCACCATCGTCACTGTTGCAGATCCATTGCTTCATCTTCCTAGCTCAATACACGTAAACGGTTCAATTAAACGTAATAAATACAGATCGCTGTCACTCGATCATAGACTAGTAATAATCATTGTTGTCATGATCATTGATCAGTATGTAAATAGGTCATGATACTGTCGAATATCAGTGATACAGATGCTGGAGAAAAAAAAAATAAAACTCGTAAGAGCAACTATTTTTCTGAATAGGTGGATATCACTAGCGTCTCATCTGAGGCTGTTCAGATGGAACCCCGATTTGTCATCGAGTGGAACCCGAGTTGCGAAATGAACTCACTCCCCGATAATCAATTGTAAAACACTGTTTCCGAAATACGTCTCGCGGAAACCCCGTTCCTTTAAATATGTCAAAGACTTTGACAACAATGATCAAAGAAAAAGAATTTATCATACACAATACGTGCATTAAATTGAGTAATCGTCCTAAAATGTCTGTTTTCAGTAAACACTTCAAGAAAAACAAACGTAAATAACAAACGTTATACGGAAGAAATAATTCGAACTGGTTTCGAACCAACGGCGTTCCAAATTTCATACTGAAAAAAAAAGGTTGCGAGGTTAATCCTTTCCCGTTTGAGCTATCGCTGCTGCTGATGGTATAGTATGTATGTATCGCTTTCTAAAGATCTTACCCTTTACACAATATTACGAAAGTCAAATCACTACAAGAAAATGGTTAAATAAAAAAAGATCGTAAAGTTGGTTAAGACGTGGCATGAATTGAATCGGCCGATGAATCTTATAGTGTTTGTTAGCGAACACATAGAAAGCAGGAAAAGATACGACAGTTTTCCTGTATGGTCGCAAAATCTGTTTTGAATTTTGGTCAACTGGCAATTGAGTCTGAGAAAGGGTTTTTTGGTAATGAAAATTCATTTCGCCTGTCGAAAAGTGGTTATAAGAATTGGACGTCCTTTCGGACGTCCAATTAAAAACTACCATGGTTTCAGGTCGGGTCACTGGAAGCATGTTACATGGCCAAGAAAAACTTCAAAGTGGAGCTCTATGAAATGAGACAAGGTAAATGTTTATTTTAAAATCATTTAACAAATCAATCAATCAATCATACAAATAATTAAGTAATTGAAGATCAGTTGCATCAAAGAATTTAAGCCATAGATTGTCTTAAAATTGTTTGGGCAAAATCACATTTCCTATGTCTTATAAAAAAAATGGAGACACGCGATTCTTGTCCTAAACAAGTCGCGAGACATTGGTGAGACAATATTGTCCTAAATACTTTGACGAAACTGGCTCCAGCTCTATTCAACATTAACGTTTAACAAAATTATCGTACATAAAAAAACTTGTCTGACGTGACTGGTAATGGAATACGAGAACAACAAAAGACAAATAATAGTACCCCAAAGTGAGTAATCCGAGTTTTCTCTGACGAAATTCGCTTTTTGATATGTTGATGTTGCTCATTTACGAGCGACACCAACTTATCAAAGAGCGAATTTCATCAGAGAAAACTTGGTCTATTTTTAGAACAAAATTCATTGCAATTTAGACCAGTGTTTTAGAGTTGTTCATAACTTCGCGTATGTGTTACCGTATTCACCCATTTTCTCTACAGACATACGTCGTATGGAGATCGTGCGAGGTCGGAGTATCAACCTGGCGTTGTCGGTACGCGGTATAGAAGCCCTGAAGCGTGTCTGTCTAGATGAGCAGGTGCTACAGGATGTTATACCCATGTATGCCCGTATGATACATGATAGGGACGGTACTACCAGACCTATACCCTACGGCAAGAAACATCAAGTACGTACGAAAATTGGTGACGGGACATCGCTAGCTCAAAGTTTCAAACAACGCAGGAGATCTCTTGTCAATAAAACATAGATCTAAAACCATTGAAAAGAAACACAAGAAAATGATAACAACCATAACTTACAAAGACGCACCAAATTCAGAAAATTGTCAATAATTTTGTTAATACTTGGCCAATTTTAATTCGGTTTGAATAGGAAAAGGTTGGGAAACGCCAGGAATAAGCTGGGTGTGGTAGACCTTTGAAAAACCAATTGATTTCAACGAAAATTTTGATTGGCCATTCATAACTTTTTATTAGCCGTTTAAAAAAAAGATCGTTTGCATTCAGCAAATCCATGTCGGTTTTTTTTTTTTTTTTTTTTTTTTTTTTTTTTTTTTTTTTCGCCTTCTCTGTTTCAAAATTGTGATTAAAAACAAACTCATTTTTACGAAAAGCAATTAACAGACCCGTAGGAACAGGGGGCTAGGGTTGGCTAAGCCCCCCTCCCCAAAGTTGGCCAAAATGCCGATTTTCCCTCTTTTTCAATGAAAATTTTGAGAGAATCAAATTCAGCAACATCCAATACTCAGACACAAAGGATTGAGCTCACCCAATATAAGATAACCTCCTACGGGCCTGAACGATACACATGATTTAGTGGGTCTATAGATGATATTGAGACAATAAAGACCAGTGTGGTTATCTGTATTTTCTGCATTTGTCCATAATGTTTTCTCGTGATGCATAAAAGTCCGTATCATAGTAAAGATATATCCGTCCTATATTTCAGTGTATCAATTCAGTAGACAGGCGACAGCTGAACGAGGTGTTATTGACGGGTAGGTCAACCTTCCCATATATATGTTCAGTCTTCACGAACATATGTTTTTTATTATATTGAGGAATGATGCTCATCAATAAACGATTTCCTTTATTTAGTAATACCTGATTCCACCGATTCTGTGAGATAAGACTTTGTAAAAATCGACAGAAAAGAAGAAAATTGTGTTTTTAGCTTTTTTCTTACTTTTCTTTATAACCCAAACTTCAGTTTTTATTCACTATTGGTTTGTCGTCTGCAACATTTTGTATATTTGGTCAGTCTAGAATTAATTCTTTGAGAAAGAGTTAGCCATGACTGAAGACAATTTAGTAAACATGTTTTGAATATTTCATATGATACGTTAACTCATAGACTATATTAAATATTTGTTTTTAGCTCACTTTTCGAAGAAAATGAGAGCTTATACTGTCACCCGGGCGTCGGCGTTGGATCGGCGTTGGCGTTGGCGTTGCAACCAAGGTTAAAGTTTTTTCAAACATCAATAACTTCCATACTATCAAAGGGATTCAACCCAAACTTGGTATACTTATTCACCATTACACCTTCTACCTTACTATTAAGGCCCATGACCCTGGGACCACTCTATTTGGAGTTATGCCACCTTTATACTAAGCAAATTAGAAAGTCGAGCGCGCTGTCTTCGGACAGCTCTTGTTATTGAATGGGGTTAAACCCCTCTTTCTACTGCTATGGTCAATTGGTCATATTGCGGTGGATTGAGCAACTAACCATGGATTTCTGGTGTTTCTCACACTAGTACCACCGCAATGTCGTATCCGAGCCTCCAGCTGCTCTCTCACATACACGTACATGATTCACACCCATTGGTGAGATGCAAATGACTTTTATCGAATTCAGAAAGGTTGTTAGTCGAGCCATATAATCCGAGCATATGTTTCTTTATTAAAAGAGAAAAAATGATCTTGACTATTATACACATTTCTGCATGTAGAAATGCACATCATAGGGTGAAAATATCAAGTTGAAATTTATAAATTGCACCAGCTTTTTATGGTGACTGTAGTAAGTTTTTTTATTCAATATTAATCGGTCCCAGAGAATGGAAACTGAAACACTTAAAAGTTATTGTCATGAAGTAATATTAAGGTAGAATACCTCTAATGTGGCCATTTTGAGATTCATTAAACATCCGGGGTTTTTTTTCGAACGGCGTCGATACGTATCCGAACTTATTCGGGCGCCGTCGTAAACATTCGAGACGGTGGAAAGTTCCACCGCCGAATGTTTACGACGTCGCCCGAATAATTCCGACGTCGCGCGAATCTCGTAAGGGGTAGACTACCTTAATTTTTTTTCAGCTGCCGAGAAATATCCGACCGTTTCCCTGCACTTCGAGCACAAACTTCTTGACTGTGATTTTGACGAGGGATGTCTGACCTTTCAAAGGTAAACAGTTAACCATTTCCCATACGACAAAATTTTAGGATGGTCCAATTTGAAAGCTGCCACAGACAACATAATGGATGTTATTAAAGACATGATTTGTGAATAATATGGCACAGAAAATATTGAGACAAAAGGAGAAACTGCTGGTTATCAGCAGTTTCTTCTTTTGTTTCGATGTTTTCCCAAGTCAATTCTATGAGGGGTGTCAAAACCAGGTCTTGTTTGGGAAAGGTACAATGTGTACAGTGTACAATGGCGATATCAAAATAATGTCTGAAAACTTCACAACCTCTGTGTTACAGATTTGACCTTCCCTGTGTTGATGGGATATCTGAAATCACCAAGAAAATGTTATGAACAGATACAGTGGTCCAACGCTAGTCTGGCGTTTATAAACAAACCTTTAACCTATAAAGATATATTATCATTGAGACGCGCGTGCAGCTCGTCTCGTCAATATTACATAACAATCCTGATTATCATAGATATGATTTCGTTTTTACCAGTAGGCCTATAACCTTCAATTATTAAATGCGCATGGTCTTTATTGTTTGGCGACAATCTGAATATCGTTGGACCACTATACATATAGATGTCGATATTCACAAACTATTCTCAAAGTTTTTGAAATATTTAACCCTCAGACAACAAAACGGACACTGTAAATTGTATCTGACATTATCTGATAATAGACTAACAGACAACTGTTACAGATCAAATATTGGCCAATTAATTTACATGTAAATGTATATAGGGATGTCCAATTATGTTTGTTTTATCAAAATCGTACAACCAGAAAATTATTGATATAAGACTCGGAGTCTATGTACCGCAACATAGTTTATCAAATTAATTACCCACATACCAACCGGTGCATCTGTTCCCAAACGACAAAATTTTAGGTAGATCCCAATTGAAAGCTGCTGCAGACGCCAAATGAGTGTTCAGAAACATTGCATTGATTTATTCAGTATATTATATACAATATGATGTATATGTCGGAAGCAATCTTGGAACTACGCAGTTTTAAAACTGGACAAATGTTGCGGAACTCATTTTGCGCAGTTCTGAAACTGCTCAATATATCGTTTATATTGGTATTTTGATGAAGAACGGGCAAAGTTCCGTATACCCAGTTTTAAAACTGTTCAAGATCTTAATTTGTTCACAACATATACACTATCGTACAGAAAACACTGAGACAAAAGGAGAACATGCTGATCTTCAGCATTTTTTTCTTTTGTCTCAATATTTTAACAAGCCTTTTATCTTATGGGCGTCAAAACCAGATTCTTAGGGAAGAGTTAATATGACCTCCTCCATTATGAGTGTTGCGTTACAGATCGGACGGCAGTATTATACAGACCCAGGGTGATCTGATCGTAGGCTGTGATGGGGCATTCTCTGCTATCAGACGACAAATGATGAAGAAAACATTGTTCGATTATCAACAAGTCTTCATACCACACGGTTACATGGAACTTAACATGCCGCCCACCAACGATGATAAGGTATAATGAACTTTTTGGGAATTATACATACGTTGATACGTTGACTTCAAATGGTACACCTTTGCCATTTAAATGCACTTGCAACAGTTTAGCACTTACTCCTATGCGATTGTCTTGTTATCGTAATGATACAGGCGAGTAGGCTACTGACTTTAAACTCACAATTTACGTTCAAGTCTTTTTGGTGGCAATATTTATCTTTCTGAGAGAGAAAACTGGACACTAGGTGTCCCATGGAAAGTGATGTAGGCTAGATCGTGAAGTCAGAACGAGTTTTAGAACTGCAAATGATACATGGGGCAAATGAAAAGTCATCTTGAACAATAACATGTCCATTTTGTGACTTACTATACACTATATAGTTTAGGATCTTTCATCATTAATTCTGTCATTGTTTGATAATTTGATTATTTCTCCCATAATATCACAGTATGACATACATTCGTGAAGAATAAATCGTCGCTTCACATAAAATAGCTATAGTTACTATATTTCTAACTCACGAAATGCAACGAAATATTTAAATATCGTTTTAGTTTGCGATGGCTGTGAATTACCTGCACATCTGGGCGCGGAATGAGTACATGATGATCGCCCTACCTAACCAGGATAAATCCTTCACGGTCACCCTCTTTATGCCATTCGATATATTCAAACGACTCAACACAGAGACAGCCATTCTCGACTTCTTCAGGGAAAACTTTGAAGATTCTATACCCCTCCTCGGAGAGTAAGTGACGCAAGGAATTTTATAATATAATTTATAAGTTTTAATTTATAATCTCATAGTCCTCATCAAACGTGTGTTTTATATTAGAGATAATTTTCTGTTTAATGAAGACCAAGAGACCAGACACCTCTACCATTTGTATTTTTGATGACGACTAGAAACAATTTCCAAATATTTATCACGTGTTAACTGAAACTAAAAGTCCATCCGTCTTGCGTAACAAGGCCGACCAAAAATATTAGCCGGAATCTGGGAAAAAAGGTCCTTTTTGTATCTGACTATCATTTCCCAAGAATAGAGTGTGCTTAAGTGCTGGATGATCAAGACCTTTGATGCTCTCTACATGTTATAAAAAGGATATTAGAGAACAATATGAATCTTAATCATGCGTATGCACAGCCTGATCTGGATTCATGTTTTTCTCAGACGTCACAAGGGCCAGTTTCCTGATACCGGATCAGCTTTATATGTCATATAATTAACATTTATCACGTAAGATTTATTGAACATTTTCATCCATACGAATTGTTATATAAAATCCATGTTTGTTTTGTATGTCAATACAGAAAGCAGCTAGTAGAGACAGTATTAAACAGTAAGGCATTACCCATGGTGTCAGTTAAGGTAAGCACATACTTTAATTAGACCGCACGTAAAACAACAGTTAAAGAGACTTGTTCTAGATTTTTCAGACATTCTCTAACAACGTTGTGGCAGTCAGGGTTTAGTTGTGTGTTGCGTCGCAATTTCTACTGTCAAAATAAGAGGGAATTTAGCACGAAAAAAAAAAAGGATTTGTAAATCACATTGGAAAGCCAATATTGGGTATTCTACCCCTGTCGTTGTCTTTCGTGTAGGCTATATTCCTTTCTCTGAGAAATGAATACTCATTTTAGTGGCAACAGTAAAGATTAGTAAAAAACATCGTAAACATACACTAGTTATAAATGTCTCCTATAGGAGGCATTTATAACTACATTGTACTACTATTTTCATGCGGCTTTAAAACATACCATGGAATATGAAGCCACCGAACTGTACATTCGTCAATTATTTTGTTTCGAGTATTTTTGTTCTGCGTCTGAAACTCATGACATTACACACTGTTATCGTACGCCTATATGTTTATTTCAGTGTTCTCCGCACCACGTGACTGACAAAGCTGTCATACTAGGGGACGCCGCACATGCCATGGTACCATTCTACGGACAGGGGATGAACTGTGTAAGTTAAACCTTTCTCAAATTGCAATATTTTAGGGTGGCCCAATATGACAGGTGCTTCAGACAACAAATTTCATACTTAATAATATTGCACAGACGATATTGAGGCAAAAGGAGAAGAAACTGGTTATCATTTGGTTATCATTGGTTTCATATTAGTTGCTAATAAAATAAATGATTACAAATAAATACAAGAATATTGTCGATATTCTTTAAAACTCTCGTAACTACAGCTTGTTTAAATCTGTAGTTAGGATGCTTTTGATGAAAAGAAGCGATATTAGTATACGCAATGAATAACATAATGCGTCTAATGACTAGTATTTAAGGCCCGGTCCCACTGCACTTTCGGATGCAAAGAGGATATAAAACGTACAAAAAATCTTGCTTTCCGTTAGACGTCCCTTTCCATCCGTTGGAAGTCCGATGTGTACTTATTGCATACGTTTTATCCAACGGGCATCCGTCAACCGTAATTTCATCCGCGCAAGAAGTTTTGGGCTGCCCAAAACTTTTAGAACCGATGAACCTTCCGTCGTGTACGATATAAATCCGCAATATATACGAGCAACAGACGTTCTATGTCCGTTATCAGTCCGTTGTATCCTTTCTCCATCCTATAGGCATCCTTGAAACTCAAATCAACTGAAACTGAAAAGGGATTGATAGGGAACGATAAGGTACACGGAACGTCTATACATCGTCAGCAGCACGGAAATAGAAAGGATGTAAGCATATGCATCGCGTATATGAAGTATACAAAGGGAAAAAAGAGTTTTTTTTATCTGGGATGTATACATTCCGTATATTTAGCTGACATCCGCTCCCATCCGCCAGGCTTCCCACGAATATCTGTTTAACATCCCCGCTATATACTACTGACGTGCGCTCTTTTCCGTTATATTTTCGCCATTTTCTAAAAGCGGATGAAAACGGATGGTACCACTACCGAAATTTTGCTCGTCCGCTGTGTCCTTTTTGCATACGTTTTTGTCAATCTGCCTGTGGGACCGGGCCTTTAGACACTATCCCCCGGGGCGTTTTACCCCACCGCGGGAGGACGTTTTGCCCCGGATGTGGGGCAAAACGCCCCTTTTGAAAAAAATATTATTTTTGCCTATCAAATTCATTTTTCAATACGCAAAGCCAAAATAACATGTCACAATGTTCAGATGACTTAACGCTTTGTAACACTGCAAAAAATACATCTATATCGCCATTCGTTTTAAAGATAATGACTAAAAACAATTTGGGGGCGTTTTGCCCCACCTTACCCAAATACACAGCCCGTTCAGTCTGGATTTACACAATCAAAGCTGAAAAGCAGCTCTTTGTAACTGTATATAAGTATTTCTTAATTATGTTGCGTATGAAAAGACTGGCAGGTATGTTTTCATTAATTTATGAACGCCCCTTAGCCCTTTCCCAAACAGTTAGGCTACGCCTTTGAAGCCCTGCAAGATGGCTTTGGAAAACAATGTGGAAAATAAAGAAATTGCTTGTGACAAGCAATTTTTTCATTTCCCATAAAGTTTTCTTTCCAGAAAGACAGAAAAGTGTATATGTTCATTCACTTTTAACTGTCGTCTGCAACATCTTACAAATTGGACCAATCTAATACTTTGCCATTTAGTATACCTCACGATAAATGACCTGGAAGAGCAGCCCATGCTTATCGAATGGAATGCTCTGCCAGGTCAATTCTTGTCCTCTATAATGTATTAAAGAATTTATCCAACACATGTTTGTTTGTTGTTATTGTAGGGATTCGAGGACTGTATCGTGTTTGATGATCTCATGAATAAATACAACAACCAGCTAGGTATCAAAATAGTGATTTTATTAATAAAGATTCTGGTTTGCCACATAATTATTCACCTCAGCTCAAATATATAAACTCTGCTTAGCGTTAACCAAATGATCAAGTATCTGTTTTCCTAGGTTTTCCTTTACCGAATCAGGAAAATTTAACCAAAGCAGGTATTTAACCATTTGTTAATTTTAATTAAATCGTTGAAAAAATGTTTACGATCGGACTCTGTGAGCTAAACGATGTATGTTTTCGATAAGCACTTGACAGTTTGTGAAATAAGATTTTCTTACGCAACTGTATAACAACCGCTTTAATAGAACTTTCTTTCTATGTTTCGATTTAAATTTTGTAACCCTATTGCTAGAGACAATGTTTGGTAAATCTACTACACGAAAAAAACAGTGACCCATTTGATGCATTCATAAGTTTATAAAAGCTTCTATCAGCCAACTGATCTATTGTTTTCGGAAGGATCGAATCGTACGATTTCGAATCCCGGTTTTACGATAGCCAATGCCCGTTCTGATGTTTAACGACACTCGTTTATCGTCTGCTGTCCCTTGACTTATTTTATAAGAGAATCGTAAATTTACGCAATTTTGATGAAAATTATTGTTGAACTTGGAATAAAAAAACATATTTGCTCAATTAACATGTCACAAGACTCCTTTTTCTTTATCGTTATTTTCCAGATAAAGTACTACCGGAATATACCAGCCAGCGATCTGTAGATGCTAAAGCTATGTGTGACCTGGCTTTCTATAACTATATTGAGGTTAGTCGAGATTATGCACTGTCCAGACACTGCTACGCATAATTCGGAGTACTTATCTTATAAAAATGAAAAATGTCATTTAATGTTGATCAAACCCTATGTTGTAGGTGCCTATCGGACTCGTCTCCTCTAGTCTATTCAATGAGTACCCACAACATAGAGTTTGAATGATCTAAAATTTAGAATGTCTTAATGCACTCATATCAGGTGATGTGGTCCTGAACATCTTTACACAGTAACCCATTACCAGGCGGCAAAATTTTAGACTTGTCCAAATTCAAATTATATTTCTCGATTACTTCTTGTGTTGAAAGAAATGATTTATTTATGCATCAAGATGTCGATTGTTGATGGGTTCAAAAACTTGAGTTGAGATCTGGAAAAGGCCGTTATTGTTACATTTTAGACCGCTATGAATCCAGATCAGCTTGTAAATATTAAATAAGCTACATGTATAGCAGAGCAGTATGGATCTTGATTAGACTGTGCATTTGTACAGGCTGATCTTGATCCTTTTGGTTTGTTACTTCCTCGTTACTTGTGGTTAAGCCTCTTTGAATTTGTCATGTTGCATCCGCACCAAATTTCATTATGTTTTTTTCCGATCTCGGTTTATTTATATGTTTATAAATGCTTTATTTTCAGATGCGACAGTCGGTAAATTCCTGGTCATTTCTGCTCAGAAAGAAGGTGGACAACTTTCTGTACCGAATATTTCCTAGTCTTTGGATGCCACTGTACACATCGGTACGTATAGATCTATTGGCGGTCAGACTAGCATGCCGAGGTGAAGATCCATCTACACTTAAAGACACTTCCAACGCAACACTTACATTTTTCATCATAATTAAATAAATAATGCAATATATTTTACGAAATTTTCAGCAAATTTAAATCAACTACGTTTACATGTTTTCTGTAAGTTTCATCAGAATGGAATGATCCGAACATAAAAAGTATTTAGGTTTTTCACTAAGACTCAAATATGAAAAGTCGCAAAACCCTAGTCAATTGCAGAATGCAATAGGGCAAGTTTAAAAAAAAATGTGACCGTTCACTTTTTACATGCCTCGGCTTTTACAGAGAAACATATTTTACCCAATCAAAGCTAAATAGATGTGATATTGTGTGTTTATACTGGGTACCAAGTTTAAAGAAAATTGCTTCACAAATAAAAAAGATATGTCATTTAAACATGTCAAAAATGTCAGGAGTGAAACGCTTTTTGTGTGACACTTAACACTTTGACCAGATTTCTAAGCTATGGTAAATAAAAGATAGTGACAGGATTCTACAATAAGCAATTGTAATTCATAAAACAACATGTGCATCATCATCTTAAAATTACCTTTTCATCTTATCTTCAATGGTTTAGGATGTGGAGCCTGTTTTATACAACAACCCTCTAAATTTTATGTCAGGAGTGAAACACTTTTATTTTTTAAAATGTGTTCTCATTTTTGTTTATTCAGCCAGAAATCTACCACTCAAACTGTTTTACGAAGCCATCAACCTTGTGGACATTCTGCACGCTACTATTTAGTGATTCATGGGTTACAATTTCTCATATTGTGCAATATGTATGCTGTCAGGAGTGAAACGCTTTTTTGTTGTCATTTTGCAAGAGTGTGCACACAATTTTAGCTAAAAGTTAGTGAATATGAATTTTTAATATAATTTGGGCACTGCTTAACCATTTAGAATAGTTTTTAGGCATCCTAATTAAGAAATCTGGATGATATTCTGTAAAAATAGCTGTTATTCTTAAAATTTAAATGTCACACTTTGGTCACATTTTTTTTAAACCTGCCCAATAGCATCAAAGCAGCATTACCACATCTTGCTCCTATCTAATACCACTGCTTTATAAGATTTGATAACATGCTTCCACGTGCGAGGCAATACTAGAATTCAGTTGCACATATTTTGTTTAAGAAATAATGTGTTGTACGTGTCAGCATTGCACAAAATCATCGAATTTGTTACCAGACATTAGTTTTTCACACTTTTGCTCTAAGAAATTTTCAACAACTGGAACAGGAACTTAAGAGGGACGAGTTAAGAATGATTCCGCAAAGATTCATCATCAATTATGAGAAAGGGGTGTCTTCGTGTCATTTAGGTCCATGGTGGACACACAGAATGTTAGCAGAATGTCATAAACTTTACTGCTGTTACATGAATGACACAAATTTACGTTATCACCTCCAACAGCTTTTTTGCGACTTTTTGTTTTCTAGTCATATTATATGAACTGCAAATTTAATCATTTCTACTCAATGTTGCTTTATGAAAATTACAGATATTATGCAATTGTGGATAAATTAAATTTGTTGAAAATTTGATGAAAAATTATTAAATTAAATCTCAAGTTATTACCGAAAAGGTAAGTGTTGCGTTAGAAGTGTCTTTAAGTGTACATAGATAACACATTCAATGGTTGTAATGGTTGCCAGACGCCCGGCATCATGAGTGGGGAATCGGGAGGTACTGCGTATTGAGAAAGAGAGTGTCTCATAAGCCAAAACTGGCTGGCCCTTAAAATAGGGGTGACACTATAATAAACAAACCTTTTTATAAAATGGTAGGGAGATGAAAATAGCTAAAAGTGGTACCAACGTGAACCCTCTCGTTGAAGCGAATTCAATGTCAACTTTTCTCCCTCCCTTGTTTATTTGTTCATATAATGATGCTGTATCTTTCCTTTGTTTGAGGGAGGGTATCCTTTCTAGTTTAAGGTAGTCTATCCCTTATATTTTGTATATTGAAATTACATGTTATTACTAATTGAAAAATAAATTAAAAATGGATGGTTACCGATGTTGTTTGAATTCTATAGGCATTGCACAATTTCTTACACCTGTCCAAGGTCAATAAAAATGCTTAAAAAATTATGCATAATCATTGTTAAGTCCCGAAAACGGATGTAGTAACGTCTTTTATTTAATAAGAACAGAAAACCCAAAAAATGTGCTATTATAAACGCGTAAATGTATAAAACATTATGCACACGTGTTCAGTTAGATCAACGAAGCTGAAGTGATTTATGTCAAATTGCATATTTTTGGAAATATCTCAAGTTCTACATAATAGAATTTGATAAAACTCCCCCATTGTATTAAGCGACATGTCCTTGTAATAATTCAAAAAGAAAATGTATAGGTCATCGCACTTATTAGTGAATTACAGCAATTTTTATCAGCTACACAAGAAAAACTGACGCAAAACAGTGGTAACTGCATACACAGTTACAACTGTCTTGCTCTAAATGATCGATTTCCATCTTGAGGAAATTAGTTTCGCATAATAAATACGCTTTTACCGTCGTAAATGGTAAATTGTAATGATTGAAAGTATGGTAGCGAAACATATATGATACGAAACATATAATTTTCTACAGTGTCCGAGTGTTCCGAAAAACTGGAGCATTCCCCCTTAATGGGGCTTTCGGTCTTCATGCATTACTAACACACTTTCGAGGTAGCTCCCCTGATGCCCACCAGTGCAAAAACGTTTATTTCATTCTCTGTTGACAGGTGTCGTTCTCCCGTACCCGTTATCATGAATGTATCAAAAACAAGGAGTGGCAGGATAAGGTAAGCGACATCACATATAGACGTTGAATATTATTACTTTATATAAATAAGTCAGGAACTGGAAAAGGGTCCTTTAAGGCTTTTGAGCCCAACATGATTCCAGACCAGCCTGCATATACGTGAAGTCTGATCAGTAACCATGTTGTTCTCCAACGGCTTCTTCATGACCTATAGCAACTGTAAAAGAGCAGCATGGATCCCGGTCAGAATCAAATTAGGCACAGACTGATCTTGAAAAATGGATGTCTCAAATGCTATAAAGGACCTTTTTTCCAGATCCCTACTTAAATAATTATGTATCATTAGTTATAGTTACCGTAGCAATTACGTCTCTCCTAGTTTTTAGTATACACGTATTTTGAATGTACCAACTTGGCTTTTTTCCGAGTGTTTTCCTACATATCACGGTATACTGAAGTTTGGCTTTACACAAAGCCAAACGTGTGGAGGTGAAACTCGATATTATTGTCAAGCCAACTAAACCATTCATGTCACACAATACCCAAACTTCGCTGTGAAGCCAACCTGTCATGTTTTTTTACTGAAACAAAAATACATAATGTCATTTCCATTACTTTTTTACCCTAATTTTCTACGTTTTATTACAGGTAATACGTCGGTGTGTATATACGGGTGTGCCACTGTTCTGTGTGGGCGGGTATCTAGTGTACAGACACGTGAAGGACACATCTATACTGGATAACCTGGCCCAACTTGTAAATAGACTCAAACCACAAGTATAGGCGGATCTATCCATCGCTAGTTTTCAACGAAAAACTCGTAACTGCAGCATAAAATAAGATGTAGTTATGGGGTTTTCGTTGAAAAGCGACGATATAATACACGTACACTGGCTACACTGGCTTGTTTAAAGCTGCAGTTACGAGGTTTTAGTTGAAAAATACGAAACAACGACATACAGATTGGATATCACAGACTGACCTCTACCATGGATGTGTTGTTGCCATTTCAAATCAATGAAAATAAAAATACAATTATATTTTGTTATCCGTTATACCAGTCATGCCAAGATTTGGCTTAAATAGGCCTATTCATAAACGGTAGTTTGAAAATGAGCTTCACTGTCACTAGTACAGAGGGATAATGAATAGTAGATCCTCATTTTAAGGTATGCAAACCATCATTAGCTCTACAGGGCCAGAGGCGAAATTTGAAAAGTGCCAGTAATTCATAAATTGTGTTGCATTTACATTCCAAATATAAACATAAACATTTTGGACGGTTTAGAATTTAGAATTAATGCATACTTCCGGAAATGTTTTACAAAAATGTTTTAAATTACCTGCCTTGCATATGAATATAGAGTAAAATAGTTACAGTTATTATCCCTCTATGGTGCTCCTTTTTCCAGCTACCTTCATGAAGATTCAAAGCTCCCTTTAACCCTTTCTCAAACACTGGTACCTTGTTTTGACGCCATTAATATTTAAAGACTTGAGGAACATGGAAGCAAAATGAAAAATGATGACTATCAGCATTTTCTTCCTTTGTCACAATGTTTTGTAAACTTTTTCTGGTAGGGACGTTAAACCAGATATTGTATCAGTAAGTCAAAATACGTCTTAAATATTTTGATGAAACAGGCCCCTAGTTTTGACTTCATTAACAGAAAGGGCTTGGGAATACATTGAGACAAAAGAAAAAAACTGCTGATAATCAGCAGTTTCTTCTTTTGCCTTAATGTTTTCTGTACCTTCTCAACACAAATACTGTTTTAATCAGCATCTGTTTTGATGTCTGCAGCGGCTTTCAAATTGGACCATCATAAAAGCAGGTTTTCGATCTAAATAGACATAATTGTCTCAGTCAATAAAGCCTCTCTTACAACCCGTCGTGCGTCTTTTTAAATCGTACGTTTTTAAACGCTGCAAAATCGCACGATTTATAAAGACGCACGACGGGTTGTAAGAGCGCCTCATTATAATTATCCGGTCAATTCTTTGCTGCGTGCAGTCTGCGTCGTGGTTGCGTCCACAAAAATCGTACGTTGCACGCGTGCGTGCATCGCACGACTAAACGTACGTTTTAGACGCAGACCTTACGCAGGAGCACGTACGACCGGTTGTAAGAGAGGCTTAAGGACCAGGAGCCATATTCACCAGCAATTTCAAGTCCATTCTCTAGTTGAAAATTATATTAAAAGTCATCTGTTTAGAAAAGACATATGCCTCAGCCAATCAGATGGAGTGTTGTGTAGTTTTATAAGTAAATTTGGACCAAGACTGGTGGGTGAATACCGTCCGGATCTAACAATCCATGGATATACATGTAGTTTTGTATGGGTTCGAGACCCTTCTATGCTACAAGGCCAACATCCAGGCATTCTGATTCAAACCACATCTCAATAATCTTTGTATCAATCGATGGGGAAAATAAAAACGGGCACCACTCGGTTTTAAATATTTTAGCCGATTCAAAGGCTTTGAGAAATCTTTCGGGGGATGCTTGTCGGATTACAAATTAAAGTGGCATCTGGTCGCGGTGTTTTATCCGGTTATGTCGTTTGTTGGTTTTTTAGTTAAAGAAAGGCAACGTACAGAACCGTGACAGACATCGGTCGGTGATCGACCGGACATCGGAAATCAATCGGATGGACTCTGCAGGCGCGTAGGAACAGGGTTGGCTAGGTGGACTAAGCCCCCCAAGTTGGCAAAAAATGCCGAATTTTCCTTATTTTACACTGCAAATTTGGGGAAAATCCAATTAAGCCCCCCCCCAATATTTTGATATTATCAGCCACCCCAATATGAAATTGCTTCCTACGGGCCTGCACTGTTCTTTCCTATCTCTTTTTTGTGATTAGTACATAACACAACCCTTTCAAGTATTTCGGAGAAGACAAAAAAATCGGTATTTTTGGCATTTTTTTTTTTTGTGTGTGTGTGTGTGTGTGGGGGGGGGGGGGGTACCCCCTCCCTCCGGTAGCTCCCACGTGTGCCTTCAAGCATGCATCAACATTTGAATACTGTTGCTAATTGCAAGTTTGTATTGATACAGAAAAATATTCACGAAGGATTATTGCAAAACAGATTGAGACAAAGAAAAAAATGTTGGTTATCAAAATGGTTTCGTTTTGCCACCATGTTTCTTCAAACCTTTTTATTATGGATATCAAAATGATACAATGTTTTACAAACTTTTAACCAAGACAATTCATTAAAGTAGAGTAGTCCATCCCTAATAAGATTCATGCGATGTCAGATTTTTTTCTGCCGATGCCGTTAACATGCAACATACCCGTTCTATACGGACACGTTAAGACTTTAAAGAAATCGACACTTTCCACCACCAAATGTTAACGACATCGTCCGAAAAAAATCCACGACACCGTGTTATGGAGTAGATCTATACTGAACCTCAGAAATAACGCAACACTTACATTTTCACTTCATTTCTTTTTAATTTTGATACTTTTTTAACTGCACAACCACAACCCGAACTGCAATCAGTTTATTCGTTTCTGGTCAAAAAATTGTTGCGCTACCTTAGAGCAATCAAGCGTGACGAGCGCGCAAACGTGACTACTATCTAAAGTGAAAGTCACAGAATCAGTACTCCGTGTTACCTCTGCAGAGCAATACAGTCTGTGCTTCGTCGACGCATGGAACTGATCACATTTTGGATTCTGTCCTTTGGCATGACTCTCCACTCTCCCTGTATCACTTTGCACTTTAACTTGCTTACCTGTTTTGAGCTGCAGTTAGGACATTTGACGCACCCCTTCCCGGATAGCCCAGCACTGTCTCAGTTTGTTGGAAATATCTCTAAGCTGGCCAATTGTCTTGTGATGAAATCCCATCATGCAATAGCCCGTAACGTCATCACTGCCGCCTTCAGCATCCCAATAGCACGACTACGTTCGCCAGTGGAAAGTCTTGACATTGTTTAAAACATCGTAAACTTCCGAACGATGAAATGTTTGGCTGTTTTATATTTCTCGCCGACTGCATGTACCCTATGAAGCGATAAACTGGTTTATGCACGAGATCAATACTGTGACACGTGCAGAAAACCTGTTTACCAAGTTTTGACGGCTATCGTCACGGATGAATGGGTATTGTGCTTAAGAGTATGTTGTATGCATACCTAGTGTCTTGCGGATACCGAATAATACTGTGTCGACAAAATGAATGATTTTGTTGAAAAAATATAAAACAAGAAAAAGTGGTGCGTTATTTCTGAGGTTCAGTATACATTGTTAAATATTTCTCTTTCGGCATTCCTTTCAGTCAGTCTAAACGTTATAGAAGAATAATATCTGATGATGGTCTGTTTAATGAAAGCATTTCTCAATTGCGAGATCTTTTTCTTGAGCGGAATTACCCCCTAGAAATTGTTGATCGTGCACTCGAGAAAGTACACTGAACAGATGTTCTAAACCGCCACTTTTTCACTTTTCAGAACAGATTTTTTGGTGTAAATGAAAAACGAAAAGTTCGTTTGAAACAAAATTATGCACATTAGATTTTGTGATCACTAGCTATCGATTTAACGCGGTAAAGTCAAAATCAAAACAATAACTTTTTCTTTGAAGAGGCTTTGATATAAAACCGTTTTTGCACGTGGCGCACGATGTGATGAGTTAAATTGCACAACATTTACTTTAGCATTACTTCATATTGATCCGACATACCGATTTTGCAAAGAAAAGGCAACTCAATGGGCCGGATGTCCTTCAGTGATATGGGTCGTTCTGTGGGGCTTATCAGAAGCGACGTCAGTATGAATAAGGCAAGTACCCTTTTCAGTGACGTATGCATGTTTCAAAAGGTAGCTCGTGATACTGCTAAATGCATTAACTGTTTTCCGATTGCCTTCTGTATTTGATTTTTACGGACACCAAACCGTGTTAAAGTGCACCAGAGAGCATGGCCTTCAGACTCCACCATACAAAACATTATTAGTTCACATGTACATTTTCTGACAGATGACATGTTTCTTTCACGAATTTAGCATGTCAGTAATGGATGTTTGACGTGTGTATGCTAGTAGAGAGGATTTAAATTTTTGTTTACAAATTGCATTTTATTGTTCTTTTGGCGCGTATTATATTCCTTAGAACACAATAGGCATTCAAAAGTGATGATATGCCGACATTGTTGTTAAATGCATTGGTTCTTTTCATGTTGCTTCTTTCTAACGAGTAATATGGCCCCAAAAACCTTGTCAAAGTGCACAATAGATCATGACCCGTACAGTCTACCATACAAATTATTGTTATTCCAAATGTACCTTTCTTGACGAAAGACATGACTTATGAATCGGTTATGCATATCATTAATAGAGCCTTGATGCCTGTCTGCTTCTGGAGAGGATACAAAGTTATGTTTACAAACTCGATTTTTTGTTCTTTTTTGTAGCACGCATTGTATTCCGTAGAACGCCATCAAAGAATTCATACGTGAGGACTGACCGACGTTTTTGTTAACAGTCAACAAACATCACTCAAATATGATGCGCAGATTAATTCAAATCGGAGAAATGCTCCAATGTAGTCAAAAGACGTTACAATAAGTTTTGGCACAAATGCTAGACAACCGGAAGTGTGGCAGGCATACCTAGGCTACTGAAACGTCTGGAATGACACCTTAGTACTTCCCAGATAGCTGCAACTGAATGAGGGCTCGTTGTCAATACAGGGTTAATTCACGTTTTTGAGGTCGTTAACATTCTCAGAGGCCCAAAAAATGCGTTATCGCCTGAGACCGAAGGTCGAGGGCGATAACCCATTTTGTGGGCCTCTGAGAATGTTAACGACCGAAAAAACGTGAATTGACGCTATTATTGCATAAAAATGTAATGTAATAAAATAAGACGAATAACTGAAAAGCTTTGTGAAAATTTAGCCACATTTTCACCGACAGACACCAGAGTTTTCCGGCATTCGACTCGACATATATCGAGTAAGTCCGATATCCACTAGACGGGCCGTTAGATTTTCATCGTGTAGCTATGTAGTCAAGTTTCATCGCATTTTTACTGACATAATCTTCATTTGGGTTGGCGAAATCGTAACAATATTCGACTAAGTTTTCTTTTGGAAACATACTCTGGATATTCTAACGTTCATTTCAGTGCGGGTACAGTAATAAAACAAAAGGTCGGAACTTCCGGGGTAGATATCTGGTTCGTTTCAGACATTCGTTCATTTCGATAAAAAACAAAGTTGTAAAGGAAAAATTGCAGTAACTAAAAGAAGAACAAGAAACACATAGGCTTACCGTCATATTTGACCTAGACCACAACCACTCAATTCTAATTTATATTCTTCCATGTCCACGAAATCCACTTTTAGTTCAAAATCTGTCAGCTGCCCGTTTGTTTACCTTTTGATTCCAAGAATTAAACCTACGTCACTATAATTACGTCATCAGATATGGTTACACTGGGAGACCTAGTTTAATTGGGGTATAAACTGGAAATGGGGTCTTATAAATTTACATCGCGGAAAAGGGAAATGACAAAATTTCGGCTTTATTTTCAATTTTCTGAAGCACTCACAACAAATCCCCGATCGAGGATATGTGAATGCAAAATCGGTCCGATAATGCACGTGAATTTACTGAATAACGACCGTTTTTGACAATATCAGACTGATTTTTGCTTGTTATCCAATGCCAATAACAGACTGAAAACACACATTTTAGGCAATAATCAGAGTTATTGACGCAGAGTGATGTCACATCCCGTACTTACAGTTTACCTTTCTGATGTGAAAATGTAGACGTGACGGTGACCCTTTTCAATTTGCGATTTAGTCATGTTATTGTCAACAGGCATCAATGAAATTTTGACATATTCTGTGAAAATGGTTAATCTTTATTATTTGAAAATTTCAAGCCCCTATCTAAAATATTAATGGAGATATATTAAGTTACATGCCATGGCGGTTTAGAAGATATGTTCAGTGTATCTTCTTTATCACAGGAACAGGCACTTCAGTCAACGCAGGAACGTCAAAACAAAAATATTATTCCTTTTGTTGTCGAGTATAACCCATCCCTACCCAATATAGGTTTTATCTTAAACAAATACTGGGATTTATTGCAACTATCACGCAAAGACAGTGTCAAAAACGTGCATTCCTTCAAACCTATTCCGGCCTATAAACGTCCTAAAAATTTACGTGATTTTCTTGTACACTCTTCATTAAAGGAAAGTGAAAGTCATTCTTCTCAGTCATGTGACAGACGAAGATGCTCACATTGTAAAAATATTGTTAAAACTGATGTTTTCAATAGCAATTCTTCTCAAGACTCGTTCAATCTACGTTTTTCTACTGATTGCACATCTCAGAATGTTATTTACTTAATCGAATGTAAACGTTGTAACATGCAATACGTAGGTCAAACTAACCAAAAAGTCTCAAAGCGTATGAACAGCCATAGGTTTGATATAAACAACTATGATAATGAGAGTTATGCATCAAACGTTGCCCAACATTTTAATTCTGGATCTCATTCTTTGTCAGATTTTAGTCTTTTACCTATTGATATTGTTAATGATGAAATGACACGTTTGTGTAAAGAAACCTATTGGATACATAAACTTGATACGTTATATCCAAAAGGTATGAATTCTAAATTGTTATACAGTATAGAGTAACGTTAAGGTATATTATTGTTTGTTCCTATTAATACTTTTTTGTGAGTAAAATTTTTGTATAGGAATTATTGTATCAATATGATCCTATAATATGCACATGGCTGTTACTCTTAGGGCTTTCATGTTTTAGTATGTATTTCTATGGTTCGTGGTCTGGTTTGCAGACCTTTGATGCATTTTGAGACCAACGTGGACCTGGATCAGATTGTACCTATGTGCAGTCTGATCGAGATCCACGATGATCTTTGTATCTGCTTTATATATCTATTATCCCTTCTGTAATCAAATCTACTTTTGAATTAATGAAACTACTTCAGCGACAAAATGAATGTTGATATTAACATAATTTATGCTTTGCATTCATATACAATTTTTATATTGGAAGAAAAGGAGAAAATGCTCATTACCTCTTTGTTATACTAAAAATCTCTTTGTTATACAAAGTTTTCTTTTCTTTTTTTTTTTCTTTTTTTTAAATTCATTTTTTAACTATGTTTTGATTTGGCATGATTTGTCTACATGTATATGATGTATTATAGATCTTGATCATACTGTGTATGTGCGCAGTCTGATCCAGATCTATGACGTCTTGTCCTGAGTGGCTTTTACAGCCTATTTCCAGACCATGATCTTACATGCTAAATTATGTCCTTGTTACTGTATACGTGTATTTTCCGCTAATTTGTTTTAACGTATATGACGTTGCGCGCTTTTTAACGTTACGTTTTCCGGCGCGTGACGTCATATCCGTTCTTAAATAATTCTCCCTGAAGAAGCCCATAAGGGCGAAACGTCGGAAATGAATTAAAGAAATAACTGTTAATATAATCGTGTTTGTGGCGTTTATTTCTAATCTGATTTCTTTTCTAGAAATATCACATTTCTGCTTACGTAAATGCGGGAATTATGATTAATTTTAATGACACCACCAGATAACAACTTTGATAATATTTGACGAATTCAACGTTCATTTCTCGAACTTGAATTTAAGAAAATTGACCATTTATTGTATTTCGAATCCTCTATTTCCCGACCTTCGGCATTATCAGTACTTTGATTCTTTTCATTTTTAAAATCTGCATACTTTAATCTACAAAATATGAAAAAATAAAGAAAAAACTCCCATTTATGAAATCTAAACCTAGCGATCCTCCTTAACTCGTTCTACTATAGACTATATATACTCAGTGGCAAAAATAAGTATACACCCTAATTATTCAAAGTTTACTCTAAGGCAAAAATAACTTTACAGTTTTATGATAATTCTATTAATCTAATTTCAAAGCATATTTATGATATTTTCACTACTATATGTTTGCACAGTTATTAGTTGATACTCTAAATGAATACACCCTATTTATCGAGGTAACAACAATATGCACGTATATATCGTTAAAATTGCTAAAATACCCTACCCTTAAGATAGTGACATTATTTCCTTCATATTTGATGTTTGTTTGTCGCCACACAAAAGGCCATCTAGTACTTTTCCAGTTACCGGGAAAAGGTAGGCAATCCGACGCCGACAAAAGCGTGACGTCAAGCATGATCAGATGAGACTCGAAGCTAGGATAAAAATATGTTTCTAGGCTGATGAACTGCGTCCATCAGTCACTCATCAAATTCTGGAACGCATTTCAACACATATGGAGTCGGAAATGAGAGTATTTATAACCAAGACCAATTAATTCGTGTGTAGCACTAACGTGACGTGACGTTACGTTGTTACAGGAAGTTGCAGGAAAGGTACGTGGAATCATTATATAGTTCAGTCGTAGAACTGTTCGTTGTTGAAATTGAAACATTGATTTTAATGCCAAACGTCCGATAGCCAGACCCCTTGAGTTATACAATACGATCTAACATGACGGCATCGTCAAAAACGCACATAATTGACCTAATCACAAACAATTTGCACTATGCCCCTCTTTTGTGACGAGAAAAGGTTTAATGTTAGTATCGCAGGCAAAAGAAGACGTTTGGATAAAATAGAGAGTGTGTTACGGGACGATTGTTTAAGAACTCAATGGTTCAAGATCAGACGGTTGCCCTTTTCCATGCGCTAGGACTTTCTTTCAGTCAATAATGCACATGGGAACACAGAAATACTGTAACACCAGCTTCATGAAAGGATAAACACTCTCTTTTATCCCACATTTCTCTTGCAAAAATGGCATATGTTTATGTATAATACAGTTAGTTTCACAATCTATGATCAAATCAAATGAAGTCGGGTGTAAAGTTACTTATGCCTTTCAGTATAATGTTCACGCCTTTTAAATGCCTCCGGGGGTTGTAGTTTTATTGTTGCCATCTTTTTGTCTGTCTGTCTGTCTGTATGTCTTACCGTCCTTTGTTGAGATTTTTCCATAACACACAGTGTCATCGAAAATGGCAGCGTAATTCGCTAATTATCGTAGTGACCTGATTATGCACGTATTGTTGTAGTTTTTCCATATTTTGCTGTGTCGTGGAAAAAGAGGATTTAATGCAAAATTGTTCGTTGGTTGACACAATTCCGTTTACATATACTTGCGAAAAATTCAAAAAGAATCTTTCTAGTCACATAACCATGCACATATTGACGTGGTTTTACAATATGGTGTGTGTCATGGCATACGGGGAACTTAATGCAAAAAATCCGTATGCTGTTCGTTCGTATCATCTACAAAGACTCGTATACTAATATGAGATGCAATTTAATGGTGTGATCTATTGTGGTACACATTTGGCAGATTAAATACCGATAACAGTGATATCCCTGTAAGTTGTACATGCAAAATCGACTTGTAGATTTGATGGACTGAAACAAAAGAATTACAAATGTTTTCTTTAGCCTCTCAAATATAGCAATCAAAGAAAGAACAAAAAAGCTTAAAAAATGAAAAAAAAAAAAAAAAAAAAAAAAAGAAAAAAAAAAAAAGAAAAAAAAATAGAAAAAAATCTCACGATCATTTGAACTCGTATCTCCAGATTGACAGACAAATACATTACACATTACGCTAGCGCAGCTTTAGATACGCGTATAGTGTTATTAGAAATATTAACAAAAAAGTACAGAAAAAATACCCATAGACACCCATAGACACCCTTAAACACCAAATATTACCGAAAACGATAACTACCCATAGACACCCATAGACACCCTAAAACACCAAAGATCACCGAAAACGATAACTACCCATAGACACCCTTAAACACCAAATATTACCGAAACCGATAACTACCCATAGACACCCATAGACACCCTAAAACACCAAAGATTACCGAAAACGATAACTACCCATAGACACCCATAGACACCCTAAAACACCAAAGATTACCGAAAACGATGACTACCCATAGACACCCATAGACACCCTGATACACAAAAGATCACCGAAAACGATAACTACCCATAGACACCCTTAAACACCAAAGATCACCGAAAACGATAACTACCCATAGACACCCTTAAACACCAAATATTACCGAAACCGATAACTACCCATAGACACCCTAAAACACCAAAGATTACCGAAAACGATAACTACCCATAGACACCCATAGACACCCTAAAACACCAAAGATTACCGAAACCGATAACTACCCATAAACACCCTAAAACACCAAAGATTACCGAAAACGATAACTACCCATAGACACCCATAGACACCCTAAAACACCAAATATTACCGAAACCGATAACTACCCATAGACACCCTAAAACACCAAAGATTACCGAAAACGATAACTACCCATAGACACCCATAGACACCCTTAAACACCAAAGGTTACCGAAAACGATAACTACCCATAGACACCCATAGACACCCTGAAACACCAAAGATCACCGAAAACGATAACTACCCATAAACACCCTTAAACACCAAATATTACCGAAACCGATAACTACCCATAGACACCCTTAAACACCAAAGGTTACCGAAAACGATAACTACCCATAGACACCCATAGACACCCTAAAACACCAAAAATTATCGAAAACGATGACTACCCATAGACACCGTTAAATACCAAATATTACCGAAAACGATAACTACCCATAGACACCCATAGACACCCTAAAACACCAGATATTACCGAAAACGATAACTACCCATAGACACCCATAGACACCCTTAAACACCAAAGGTTACCGAAAACGATAACTACCCATAGACACCCATAGACACCCTGTAACACCAAAGATTATCGAAAACGATGACTGCCCATAGACAACCTAAAACACCAAAGATTACCGAAAACGATGACTGCCCATAGACAACCTAAAACACCAAAGATTACCGAAAACGATAACTACCCATAGACACCCATAGACACCCTTAAACACCAAATATTACCGAAAACGATAACTACCCATAGACACCCTAAAACACCAAAGATTACCGAAAACGATAACTACCCATAGACACCCATAGACACCCTGAAACACCAAAGATTACCGAAAACGATAACTACCCATAGATACCATAAAACACCAAATATTACCGAAAACGATAACTACCCATAGACATCCTTAAACACCAAATATTACCAAAAACGATAACTACCCATAGACACCCTTAAACACCAGATATTACCGAAAACGATAACTACCCATAGACATCCATAGACACCCTAAAACACCAAAGATTATCGAAAACGATGACTACCCATAGACACCGTTAAATACCAAATATTACCGAAAACGATAACTACCCATAGACACCCATAGACTCCCTAAAACACCAAAGATCGCCGAAAACGATAACTACCCATAGACTCCTTAAACACCAAAGATTACCGAAACCGATAACTACCCATAGACACCCATAGACACCATAAAACACCAAAGATTACCGAAAACGATAACTACCCATAGACACCCTTAAACACCAAATATTACCGAAAACGATAACTTCCCATTGACTCCCATAGACACCCTGAAACACCAAAGATCACCGAAAACGATAACTACCCATAGACACATTAAACACCAAATATTACCGAAAACGATAACTACCCATAGACATCCATAGACACCCTAAAACACCAAAGATTACCGAAAACGATAACTACCCATAGACACCCTTACATGGCAAACTCTTTTAAATAAATTTTTACACGTGTTAAATTCGATCTCATCATCTAATGTATCGAGTAACGTTTTAGACCTGTCTTTGTTACGTTGTTAAAATGAAATGTCGATAGTAAAACTAGTCTATATTATGTTTTTTATTACTTCCGATCAACATTGAATAAAGAAATGTTGAATTATTCACTTTTCGCTAAGATGCTTGTGCATGCATTTCAAAATCGTTAAACGCACGTGCACGTTGGACGAGGTTAAACGCACCGTCCGTCCGACCGGTGGAAAAAATTGTTATTTGTGATCGAGATATTAATCAATATGACATCTAAAGTGAAATTTAACATATCGTCGGTGTAAATGCAAATTCTCGTATGTCGATTTTTGCGATTTTCAAAATACAAATTTGTATGTCCAGTTAAGGCAATTCATGCAGGTTTTCGGATATACTGAGTACAGTTACTCAGTGAGTTAGAGCCGGGAAGGCGCGTTCCGTGCACTTTATCTCGTCAAAAGCAATAGAGTATAAGCTGAGAAATTAAACAAAACATACCTTGAAGCGGACGATTTTTTCGGTGTTAACGCTTCCCAAAAGTCACGTGGGTTATCCACCGTGGTGGAGTTGATGAGATTGGTTATTGGCATTTGCTGGTCTTAAACGATCCACGCAGGAGGATCGACATGTTAAGTCATTCCCAAACAATGACTCTTTCTGACTCCCCAAAAGATAAAGGCTCTGGAAAACATCGCGGGAAATAAAGAAATTTCTTGTGGCAAGCAATTTCTTCATTCCCTACAATGTTTTCTGTTTTCTACCGAAAAAAAAAGAAAAAAGGGCTAAAGTACAGAAAATACTCGAGATATATAATTACTAATATAGGCAACTACTGATATACCTACTCCTACTGATAAAAAAGTATTTTTATCAGCTGATTTTTCAAAGGTCTACCACGTGACGGCTGTCTACTTTCTCTGCTTCAACCCGAATTCAAATCGTTCCCATATTAACGAAATTATTGAAGATTTTCTGAAATTGCTGTATGGCGTGATTATCAACCGTGATCTGGTTAGTTCTTTGCTACGTCCATTCTGCGTTGTGTTTGAGTCTACCAAAGAAGTAGGCCTACAAACACACTAACAGGCCTATATTGTAGACCAGGCCGCTCGCGAAAGCGCCTACGACCGGTTGTTAAAGAGGTTTTACACAAATTCGGCCTAGCCTAAGTCATGATAAAATGATCCAAAAGCCATTGTCTTTAAATTTCTTTAAAATGGACACAAGGCTGCAACGATGTTTTACTTGGTATTTCTTAGACTGGTTTTGGTAAAGCACAGAGAATCAAAAATATGTGCCAGACTTTGAATCATAAAATGGACACCCGCGGTATGCTATGGTGTAGCCTACTATTTGCTTCACCGGACATGCAGCGGCAAATTCAATACAGTTACTTTTAACAAAATCGCATTGTTTTCAACCTTTGTGCCAACGTTTTCTCTAGCCTTTTCATTTGAGGACGACAAAACCAGTTCACTTTGGCCGGAGTTTAAAGCTTTAAATGGACATAAGGCCTACATTCCCATTTATTTTGTTTTAATCGGCCTAGGTCTTGATACCAAGATTGGTTATTCAAATGCGTTTCAATGCTAGGCTACCAGTTTTTGTTTGTGTGTGTGTGTTTTTCGTAATTAATTTTTTCATTGTTACTGATAAGCAAAGGAAACGCTTTTAAAGTTGCTTAAGACGAAAATGACAAATTCCGTTTACAACTGAACTGCTGTAGGCTACATGTAGGCTATAGGCCTACATCAATTAGATCTAGATCTAGTTTGATTTTATGAACAAAATATTTTTTCGTCAACGCCACAATAGGCCTACTTTGGTTTTAAATTTTAAGAATTTCCATAAGAATATAAGCTCTTTCAGATAAAATAAAACTAAATTTTATGAGAAAATAATTAGGCCTATATTGACACGAGAAGCACATGCAGAATACAAAGTCACAATTCTTATGGAAACTATCGACTCGGTTCGACAGTGAGGATTGCTGGCGAGTATTGATTATTCCATGACACAATTACTCATCACATATTCGTCGGGTCCAGGTCAATATAAACAGACTGTAAAAGTCTGTATATTATTTTGTACGTTAATAGTATCTAGTGTACTTTGATTCTAAGGAGTGAGTGGGAGTGATCTCCCCTATTTCGATTTTATCATTAGTTTTCGCGGAGGGCATGAAAAATGAGTTTCGCAAGATATAAAGAGAAAATAGAAGATTGCGACACTATTGTTCTATATCTAGGCTTTAATAACATGCACACAATCGTTGTGAAGGATGGAGAAACGTACCAGACTCGTTATGGGGCCCTGCGACACCGGGAATTGATAGGACGTCCATACGGATGTCGTGTCCAGTGTAGTATGGGCTACTTGTACGTGTTGTATCCTACACCAGAACTGTGGACCATGATTCTACCACACAGGACACAAATATTGTACACTACAGACATCAGTATGGTGACACTGCAGCTAGACCTCAAACCTGGATCAATAGTTGTAGAATCTGGTATGTGCAGCTGCTCTATTATTTGACACCTCTCTGAGTAATGTTCCTATATCTCTGCTGGGAGACAAGCTGACATACAACCAACATACAAGTCCTGGTACTTCGGGCAACTACGAGGGTCAGATTCGGTTCCCCAACATCCCCTATAATGCCTATTCTGTGTTTACAGTGCTGAATCAACTACTGTATTCTCTTTTGAAATCGCAAGTCTCCCTGTTTGCAGATGATACTGTCATTTACCTGACTATCATCTGTCCTTCTAATTCTGATTCTCAAGCAGCTGCATGCTGTAAAAGTTTGGTTTTTACTCCAAGATTTTAAAGTCAATGGAAACCCTGAAGTTTAGTTGCAATAATGTAACCGAAACCTTTTTGAATTTTGATCTGGGTTTGGGTTACAATTCCTTCCTATTCGTTGCAATGGAGCAGGTGCTGGAATGATTCATTCCAGCAAGTTTAGCATTGTCAAACTTCAAAATAAAGCTATGGAATGTAGTGAGAATGTTACCTGACAAAAGGTTAACTATTTTTCTGTCAATCCAGGGTAGTTTTATGTTGAAATCACTTTCAAATAAAGTTCAATTCAATTATGAAGCGGAGTACCCACCCATTTTATTCTACTGAGACTTTAATTTTCCATTGGAAGAAAAAATTGATAACAATTCTTGTTGATACTTTTTAACTGAATTTGTGCCATGGAATATCTTTTTAAGGGATACACATCTGATTAGATATGTTAGTATTCAAAAATTTATGCAAGAAAATGTGTTTTCCACTCTTTTGTCTTGCTCCACAAGAAGGAATAGGGTGGACTCATAGCCACAAACCAATACCCATCATCAAGTTTGTGGCTATGATATCGCAGCTACCTGAAGTTCAATAAACAAAAGAAAAAAAAGCTTTAAGATGCAGTTTATGAGCTGATTATCAAAGGTATTTTTAATGCTAACAACATAACATAACTACTTCCGTGGGAGAACCTTGTATAGGTTGGTACATTGATTTATGGGGGGGGGGGATTGCATTTTAGGGGAAAATTCCCAGAGGGGAAAGGGTCGATATTGGGCCTCACTTTCTTAGTAAAAAGGAAACCTTGATATGACATAGCAGGGTCCAACATTTATTATGTCATTAACTTTTCTGGTCACCAGACAGTCGTGCTTGTTGCTGCCAGATGCTGCTAGCCCTGACCAAATATGAGCTGGTCCTAACCAAATATTTGTGAATTCATTTGTGAATGAAAATTCTAAAGGGCCCATGTTCCTGTTGTGTCAAATATCCTGTGTTTTCATTATGGTAATTGTGACTGAGATTTGAAATGAGGCTGACCAGTCGGTCCTGAATCTTAGGGATCTTACTAGCCCTGACCAAGCAGCAGGTAGGTAATGTCTGTCGGGCACAGGCTAATGTTGAACCCTGCATAGTCATCATGACTTAACTTTAGATCCAACTTGGTCGTAACATCGGAAAAAAGAATGAAAATCAGTTACAGACTTACTAAATTACACAATCAATTTGAATCAAATATTCAAAGATGCTGTATTACAGGTACTGGAAGTGGATCTCTATCTCACGCCATCATTAGAACTATAGCACCAACTGGTCATCTACACACATTCGAGTTCCATGAACAGAGGGCTAAAGTAGCACAGGATGAATTTAATCAACATGGTATGTACATAATTTCACAATCACATCACCATTAACCTAATTGTTAATATGTATGGATAAGACATAGTATTGGTTGTTTCATTTTGAGTGCAGTATCTAGACAGAAAAAAGAATTTCTTAACATAAGTCTTCCTTGATCAGACATACCAAAAGTCATATCTTTTGATAAGATAACAAAGACACTGTTTATATTTGAACAATCCGTCCAAATTTAATTGTGTCATAGAATAATAATTTCCTATAACAATGGTTTCTATGAAAATTTCTTCCATTATGACTGGCCATTTCTTCTTTTCCGGCATAATTTCTACAATGTTTGTTCTGTTAGCTATTATCATTCCATCCTACCAAACGACAAAAATTTATACTTATATCCAAAGTCAAAGATGTTGTAGACTACGATTTCAAGTGAAAGAAATCTTATATTTTAATTATTTCTGGATAGAAAATACTATGGGAAATAAAGAAATTGCCTGTCACAACTTCATTTCCCACAATGTTTCCAGAGCCTTTACCTTATGGGGTGTAAAAACGTGTCAATATATGTAAATGTTATTCCCAAACATTGACGCTTTTTGACGCCCTTCAAGATAAAGGCTTTAGAAAACATTGTAGTGAATGAAGAAATTGCTTGTGACAAGCAATTTCTTCATTTCCCACAATGTTTTCTACCCAAAAAGACCAAAACATATAAAATCATATTCAATTGAAATTGTCGTCTGCATCATCTTTGAATTTGGACAAGTCTAAAATTTTGTTGTTTGGTAATAGACTGTAGTTTATTTCAGGTGTATGTGACTATGTGACAGTAACTCATCGTGATGTGTGTCAGGATGGGTTCAAACTCGACCATGTGGCGGATGCTGTGTTCCTCGATCTACCCAAACCATGGGAGGTTATTCCTTCTGCAAAACAAGCCTTAAAGAAAGAAGGTAATGGTAATAAAATGTTTGACAAGAGATACTGCAGTTTAGAGCTAAATTACTGCAACTTTGTAAATTTCCTTGATCCATTTCCTAATTATCTGATCCTATAACGACGGATGGGAATGATTATCCAATTAAAAATGGTTTTACATCAGACTCTGAATAATGACATTTGACATTTGTTATGGGTTACAGACTTAAACTGCTAAACCTTTTTTAACAAGCTCTGGTTTTAATTCTCTAAAAGAAAATGATTGGGAGATGTTTGCAACAGAACAAAATGCTGAAAACCAGTATTTTCTCCTTTTGCCTCAATATTTATTTTCTGTGCTATTACATACACATTGCCTATTGTTCATTTATTTCGTCGTCTGCAACTCCTTTTAAATTGGACTGGTCCGGTGTTTGGGAGAAGGTTAACCCTTTCCCAAACAAGACCTGGTTTTGACGTCCCTAGAAGAAATGGCTTTGGAAAACATTGAAACAAAAGAAGAAACTGCTGATAACAAGCAGTTTCTCCTTTTGTCTCAATATTTTCTGAGCCACATTTTACACAAATCCTATCTTTAATAACATCCATTTTGTCATTTTTCACAGTTTTTGAAGTGGATCTCCTTAAATTTTTTTCGTTTGAGAAAGGGTTAAACTGTAGTTTTGACACTTTCAGGTGGCAGACTGTGCTCGTTTTCTCCGTGTATAGAACAAGTACAGAGGACGTGCGAGACACTGACACAACTCGGGTTTGAAGATTTGGTGACGATGGAGTGTCTACAGAGACAGTTTGATGTCAGAACCATCAATCTACCACTAGTAGATCTGGGAGAAACTAACAAACAATCTCAAACTGATACAGATAGAATACAGTGTAAAGAGGGAGATAAAACAAATGTATGTAATGATGAACAAGATGTTGATAAAGACAATGTCATAAAGGAAAATTCAGTCACAGAAAATGATAAATCTGGAAACAAGAAACTGAAAACTAGCCACGACACTGGTAAATCGGAGAACACCCGACATGGTATAGATCTGATAGGTAAGAAGGATGATCGGAGTTTCTTCTTCAAGGCTGCATCACCACAGACACAGATGCCTGGACATACTGGCTTCCTCACATTCTGTACACTCTATCCTTAACCCATTACCAGACGTAAAAATTTGGGGGTGGTCCAAATTGAAAGATCCTGCAGACAACAATTTTAAGTTAATGATATTTAAAATGTTTTGGTCTAACTCTTTAGGGAAAGAAAACATTGTGGGAAATGAAGAAATTGCTTGTCACAAGCAATTTCTTTATTTACCATAATGTTTACCCAAGCCCTATGCTCTAGGAGAGTCAAAAAGAGTCACTATGTGGTAATGGGTTTATAATCATAAATATACATGAACCCTTTAACATTAAAATGTAAAACAATCAAACAGGACTGCTTCATTTATTCCAATATCTTCACACAATACAATTTTAACCCTTTTCCAAACAAGACCGAGTTTTGACGTCCCTAATAGAAAAGGCCTGGGAAAACATTGAGACAAAAGAAGAAAATGCTGATAATCAACACTTTCACCCTTTGTATTAATATTTCTTAGCTATAATTTACTAAAACTTTACCATCAAAATGTTTTTAATGTCAGCAGTAGCTTTCAAGTTGGACTATCCTAAAATTTTGCCATTTAGGGAAAAGATTTAAGCTTTTGCTGATGTCAAAATGAATATTACAAACTATACAATATTTTCATGGATTGAAATTGTTGAGAATAAAGAAGAAATGCTTGTTATCAGTATGCTCTTCTTTTCTCTCCAAGGATCATTCCTGTGAAATTTGGTTGAAATCCATCCAATAGTTTTTCAGAAGATTTTTAAAGAAAAAGTTTACGGACAGACGCACGCATGCATGGACTGATGCACGACGGACACACCACCATGACAATAGCCCGCTGGCATGTTGGCCAGTGGAGTTAATTACTATTTTGGAATATTTGAGTGAGTGATTGGTGTTTAACACTGCTTAGTGCTTACAACTGATTTGGTCATATCAGAGCAGCTAACCTAAGAGTCCTGTAAATTCTGTTGCCAGTGCAGTACTTTCATAATATTCAATCCAGAGCCCAGTTTTACTTACAATCTTACGACCATGTTTTTCGGAAAACAGATTGGGCCAATCAGGTTTAATGTTACAAGTAATTACATGAAAAATAATCTTTCGTTCTTTAGTAAAACGGGGCCCCCGGCCCCCAGCTGCTCTCTCAGATGATTAAAAAGAATTCAGACAACCATCCATAATGCAACATTTTGGACAATCTGTATCGTGCTGTCGCTCACGAATGGAGAAAAATCCCAAGAAAATACACCTTATTCTGTGAAAAAAATCATCAGAATCCATTGAAGAGAGACAAATGACTTGCCAAATATCAGAAAAGATATTGTCCGAGCCATGTTCGAACCCACAACCCCTTGATAGATCGACACTAATGTTACCAAATACCAACTGAGCTTTCTGGGTTTGGCTAGGGATATTTGTATATCGTAGCATGGAAATCATTGAGTAAAGAGAAACTGCTGATCCAGCATTTTCTTCTTTTCATTTTCTAATGGACGCTTTAGAACAGAGTTGAGTTAAAGTTTCTAGTCCTGTTGCCAAGCAAGTTGAAAGTGCAATTTCCTGCAGTTTATGGGGAGTTTCCCCCTTGATTTGCAATTATTGAACATTGTGTGAAGGAATTTCAGCTAGGCAGGGAGATTAACGAAGATGAAAATGACGAGTTGACTTCTGCAGGGGAGGTCTGGTTAGGGTATGAAGAATTTGACGCCCATAGATCAGGTATCAATGATTGGCCAACCAGTTGGAACAAATGTGCAGTGGTGCACGAGGACTTTCTTTAAAAATAAAGCAGTTACGATCACATAAGAGGTACCTGACTCTATGTTGGGCTCAAAACTTTTTGATGCCCCACTCGTGCAAACAGCATCAATAGAACGATGTGGAGGAGTAAAAACTTGTAGACTAACCATATCCCAAACCGCAAAATTTAGAGTGATCCAAATTAAAATATTGCTGCAGACCACAAAATGATTTCGAATAAGATTGAATTTGCGTGCAAAATAGTATCAACAAGAGCCGTCAGAGACGGACAATGCTTCCATAATAAGGCATTGTCACAATAAATGTATGCCATGGAGAGCAGTTTATTGTGAAGGGCATCTGATTTGCTACTCAAATATGAAATTTCATCAAATTCTGACCATTATACTAGGAGAAATTAGAGAAAAACTGTATTTTACCTTAAGTCCCCTTTTCCCGTGACGAGGCCTCAAATCCAAAAACCGGGAAAAATACATTGGCATTATGTCATAGGGAGTTCGCATGGTAAGTTTCATTTGATTTGGCCCAAGGGTTATGGAGAAATCGCTCTGGACGGACAGACGGAATGATGGACGGACGGACGGACAGACAAAGCGGCAACTATATGCTCTCCCTTCCGGGAGCATAAAAATATTGAGGCAAAAGGAGGAAATGCTGATTATCAACATTTTATTTTTTAGCTTTGATGCTTTCCCTCGCCAATTCTATAAGGGATGTCTAAACCAGGGCCCCGTTTTACTAACGAACGTACGATTATTTTTTGTGTAATTACTTGTAACAACACACCTGATTGGCCTAATCCGATTTTTCGTGCAATCAGATGCCTTGTTACACAGTTTACCCAAAAATATGATCGTAAGTTCGTTAGTAAAACGGGGCCCAGGTCTTGTTTGGGAAAGGGTTAAGTCAAACTGACCCCTGAATATGTGTAACTTACAAGGCTCACTTATTCTTAATATATGTATACCTCACGATAAATGACCTGGCAGAGCAGCCCATGCTAATCGAATGAGATGCTCTGCCAGGTCATTTATCGTAAGGTATACTGGTTTGTAGTTGGGATAATAACTCAATGTAAACAATTTTCATATAATCATACTTTATTCAAATCCATGTAATATAGTCTAATAACAACATAAAAGATTCACATAGCACACTGCATAAAAATAAATAATATATTTGTGTATAATTACTAACTGTATCATCAGTACTCATATTGGAATTCCAGAAACATACAATGCTTTTTAACAAGAATATAAAACATCATCCATTGTTAACCTTGTTAGCAGGCAACAACATAAAACCTCTCGCACACTCATATCCTCTTTACCCTTTTACAAACAATGTTTTAGACATGACTGCCACAATTTGAAAGAAAATGCTGACAACGAAATATGACATTTAATGTGTGGAATTTGTTTATTATGGCATGGAACACAATGAGAGAAAAGGAGATAACGCTTTTTTTCCATTGACTAAGCAGCCAGTCTAAAATATTTCCAGTCTATTTTTTTCATTTTTGGACTGACTCATTTGACGCATCACTTTATCCATTTTTGGATAAAAATCACTACGCGGTGCGCATAACTCCAAAATCCTGTCGCCAAAAAGTAGCAAGCAGAAAATTGCAACTACAAATACATTTGCAACAAAAAAAAGTTTGATTTTCGTCTCAATTTCATCTAATAAAATAATTAATTCAAATTAGATTATTCATTTTACTCTATGCAAGCATATGAAGCAAATATGCCGCGTGACAGGAAGTCATGAGGAAGTACCACGTGTATGCATTTTATGGGCGCTGACATCTTGAAAGTAGTTAACCCAGAATGCCCACCAGAGATAGATGGTAATCGACAGGTGGCGACATCTATTGGTAGATATTGGCTTTTTTTCAGCATTTCTCTTTTCTTTCAATGTTTGCTAAAACAATAAACGCTTTTGATTAGAGGTGTCAAAGCCAGTGTTTGTTGGGGGAAGGTTTAACTTTATACACTAAACAGAGCTACAGATAAGAGGAAGGCCTTTTCAAAATGCAATATTTCATTTATTGATCAACAAAACTTATGTTGTGGGTGCTCTTTGGAATCACCTCGGCAATACTATTGAGTACCCACAACATAGGGTTTGGAATTGAAATAACAAAGTTAGAATGTTTTTATCCCAACTTATCTGTAGCTCTGCACTAAATGTAGGAGCATTGGTGTCTAGTCCTATCAACCCATTACCAGACAGCAAAATTTTTGACTGGTCCAAATTCAAAGATGTTGCAGACGGCAATTTCAAGTTGGTGAAATTTTAAAAATCTTTACATTTTGGATTAGTAAACATGTGGATAATGAAGAAATTGCTTGTTACAAGCAATTTCTTCATTTTCCACAAAGTTTTCCAATGCCTTTATTTTCAAGGGAGTCAAAAAGAGTCAATGTGTGGTGATGGGACAAGTTATCCCCTTGTTATACTGAACACACAAGCAGTACACTACAAGGTCAGATAGCTTGTACATGAAGGATTGTTCTATACTGTGTCAGCTAAACATGACCAGAATAATCTGTAATCAACATCACTATGGTTAAACCCTTTGAAGTTTCCCAAATGGCAAAAAGTAACGCTTGTCTGAATTCAATGTTGTTGAAGAGAACAAAAACTGGTGCTAAATCATGTAGAAATTAAACATGCATAGAAAATTGGAAAATTCTGGTTATCAGCATTTTCTTATTTCCATGCAAGGTTTTCTTAACCCATATCCAGTTGAGTAGATAAAAAGATTGATAAAATTGTAATGAGTGAAGAATGGACATTGTGTGAATAAACTTAGACAACAGCCATACAGAATCTGATAAACTGAAACTTGTAAGCATGGTGAGAAATACTTCTTCTTCAAGTAAATAAAATATCCCATAAAAAAGATAACAATTCCTGATTCACATCTGTAAAATGCACATTTAAGTCTCGCTTCAAATACCGTAATTATTCTATGGTTAGGTGTGGGCAATCATAAGCAGTATTTTGATTTTGATAGTCAAAAAAAGCGGATGCAGTGTAAATTCATTGACTCCAGATAAAGTAAGTCAAATGAAAAGGTATTTTTAATATGGACAGTCAAATACGACTTCGGAAAGGAATTTATAAGTTGGAAACAGTTTTGGCACCGAAAATCACTCTGCTTTTAAAATGGTCTTTGTTTACTTGAATTTTTTTTTTCCAAAATTCGGGAATGGGAGTTTATCAAAATCACTGTGCTTGATATATGCTTATTTTCAGCCAAAATTTAGTGTTTGGGCGCTTATTAGAATAGCTAAAACTGTCGCAAAGCGTACAAATACTCCCCACTAGCACATTGTCTCTGAAAAAGTGCTATGGGTCAAAAGGTTCTTTAGTTGGAGCACAGAAACAGGTTTTAAACAAAGTCAAGTTTTGACCTTGACCTTTGACCCTTGTGACCCAAAAACAATAGGGCACCTCCTTGGGTCATGGGCAACAAGTGTGTAAAGTTTCATGATCCTAGGTCAATCGGTTCTTGACTTAGAGCACGGAAACAAATTTTAAACAAAGTCCAATTGTGACCTTGACCTTTGATCTTCGTGACCCAAAACCAATAGTGCACCTCCTTGGGTCATGGGCAACAACTGTGCAAAGTTTCATGATCCTAGGTGAACTGGTTCTTGACGTAGAGCACGGAAACAGATTTTAAGTAAAGTCCAATTGTGACCTTGAACTTTGACCTTAGTGACCCAAAAACAATAGGGCACCTCCTTGGGTCATGGACAACAACTGTGTAAAGTTTCATGATTCTAGGTCAAACATTTTCTGAGTTAGAGCATGGAAACGAAAACGTCTACAGACTGACAGATGGATGCATGGACAGACAGACATGATGAAACCAATATACCCCCCTCTACTTCGTGGGGGGGGGGGGGGGGTTATAATTACGCTACTTCATCTAAAAGTTAAAATCTGAATTCTCCTGGTAATTTGCATGGTACAGTGTAAGAAGCACTGAAAAGTCTATAACATGCAGTTTACAATCTGACATCTATTAAAACTTGATCTGTGCTTTCAGATAATGTTCAATGAATGTTCTACTTTATTCAAATTAATTTGGACCAGCCTAAAATGTCAACTTTTGGACAGGTATAAAAGAAATCCTGATGATATTTCTCCTCTACCCACAGCCTTGTGGTAGATGTGGTGAGCATCGCTGGTAGAGCAGCGGTATAGTCTTTATGTCCGCACACATAAACTGCCATGGCTCTATCCTTGCCTCGCAGAACTCAAACAAGGGACCTCCACATACAGAACACAGCTGGGGACACCTCAACATATCTGAAATATATCAGAGCCAGGATCTGGAAAAACTTCCCTTAAGGCTTTTGAGCCCAACATAGATCCGGATCAGCCTGTGCATACGCACAGTCTGATCAGGATCCACGTTGTTCTCTAATAGCTTCTTTGTGACATGTAGTAACTTAAAGAGAGCAGCATTGGTGCATATTGAACTCCATTTGCCAACAGGCTGATCTTGAAACTCGATTTTGAAAAATACTATAAGGGACGTTTTTCCAGATCCCGGCTTCAATATTTACCCATTACCAGATCATGAAATGGCAACATTTAGACTGGTCTGAATTCAGGGATGTTGCAGATGACACTTTCAAATGCAGAGAATTTTCCATTTCTTGGTCTTTTTATAGAAAACGTGGGAGAAGAAGAAATTACCGTGGGTCGTAAAAGGGTTAAAATAGGTTAAGTTCATTGCCAGTAACTTACAATTACATAGTTTATGCACTTCAGTCTCATATGTCACTAGAGAGAAAGATACTGGTGTTTCACATGTCTGATATTTAAAATTTTCCTATTGTACAAAAGCTTTTCTACCGATATTTGTCAGTGAAAGAAATCTGAGAGTAATACAGTATCGTTGAATCATAGTCATACTGTTACAGTGATAATCCAGCCATTCACATACCTTGTATAAGTGTAGGTAGCATGTTGATGTTAGGAATGTTGTGTTTGGTCAGATATCTGGCTGTGAGCTCCTGCAGACTTGGGAAGCCACATCTGGCTGGATCTACACTGTATGAGCAATAATCTTCAGGCTGTATCACCGGATTTCCTTGAACTGAAAAATGTCAGGTGATGAATAAATATACAGATCTTAAATATATCTAAAGAGTATTGAGCTATAAATGAATTTTAAGTTTATACATGTACCTAACATACAGTTCATGCATTTAAAACAGTAAGGTAGAAAAGAATAGAAACAGATTTTATGGTAGGAGAGACTAATTCACTGTACATAATACACCAATGACCATCAAAGACGGTAGATCATTCGTCGTTATTATGAACATATCACTTTAAAACATTCAAGTAGATGCACCATATCGTCAGTATTATTGCAAAACCTAGTAACAACAACTTGATTAAAGCTGTAATTACGGGGTTTTGCAATAATACCAATGACATGGATCTATGTTAGACATTTGACAATTCATACATCTTGTCATCTGAAGTACATGGCCAACCAAAGCAACAATGTCATAAATTTCTGCCTTAATGTGATGATTATGCAATTACAAAATAACATAATTTAAAGTACAGTATCTGGGGGATAAAATAAAAGATAAATGAACCCTTGTACTACTGCGTGTTATCATGCTCTACAACACCGACGACTATATATAAACATGATACATTACCTGTAATTTTGACAGGTTCAGGTAAGAAAGACAGAGTGGCAGGTAGATACTTCAGGTTGTTGTTCTCAATACTCAACTCTTGTAACTTTCCTAACTGACTAACTTGAGCAGGTAAACTTGTCAATCTACAAAACATCAAACTATCAGTAAACTCATTAACGGTTCATCCTATCAATCCTTTCCCAAAGAAGACCTTGTTTTGATGTACCTAATTAAACAGACATTAGAAAACATTGAATATGAAGAAATTAATTGTGTATTTTAAATGTTTTTCTAGCTATATAATACAGTCGAAACTCGTTGTGTCGACATCGGATGAGTCGATATTCCGGATAAGTCGAAGTGTTTTCGAAGTCCCAACTTTGTCCCTTCTATGTTTCATATAAATTTCGATGTTTATGTCGAGTTGGGAAAATCGTCCACTTAGGATGAGTCAATTTTTTTTTGCAGGTCCGAAAAAAAATCACCTTAAAATTACATGTTCAGCTTGTTAATTGATTAGCAAAGTCATTTTGTCTAGGCTGTCAAACCCCCAATTGACGCAATTAACACATTTTCGAACAATAGGGATTAAAATCTTGATCGAAAGGTGTGAAAACTGGGCTGATCGCATTCTGCTGTCAGTTCAGCGTGAGATTGCACAAACCGTGAAAAATACACGAGAAAGAAAGGCTATTTGCAGACAACACTTGTTACCCAAATTTTGTCAACAACAGGGGTAATTTTAAGCTTCCGTTTTCATTTTACTTGAACAGGTAAATACGACCCCTCATTCCTGAAGAGTTATTCAGATCGTCGTATTAGCCATACCTCTACTTCCGCCGAAGACTTACGAGAAAAATGTAGGTTTTTGATGGCTGGTGTTTGTGTCGAACTTCGGATAAGTCGAAGTATTTTCAGTGGCCCACAAAAGTCGACACAACGAGTTTCGACTGTACACATATTCTTTTGTTATCAACATCCAACTTGTTGTCTGCAGCAGTTTTCAAATTAGAGAACCCTATAATTTCACTGTTTGGAAAAGGTTTAATCATTTCTCAAACAATTCCTGGTGCTGACATACAGGAAAACTTTGGACAATCAGTGAGGTTAAAACAAATGCTGACAACCAGCTTGGAGAATCAATAAAGCAAAAGAAGAAAATGCTTTCAAATCCACATCTCATTCTTTCTCTCTATAGTTTTATGTATTGCATGTTTATACATATTTACCTATTGTTACCCAGTTTAAGTTTCTCCAGTTGTGTACAGTTACCAATAGTTACAGGAACGGAGGCTAGATCACATGAGCGCAGATCCAGACATCGCAGTATGACTAGGTTACCCAAAGATACAGGAATGTTTTCTAGTGGATTGGATTTGAGCCGAAGTGTCTGAAACACAGAAAAGTAACAGAATATTGTTACTTTTCAACAACAACCTTGTAACTGCAGCTTAAACAAGCTGCAGTTACAAGGTTTTTGTAGAAAAGTAAAAATATACTGATACAGAAACAATTAATGGTAGAACATGGACCTTCTCTTTTTTTCTCTTGTGTTCTGAACTCATTCAGAGAGTAGTTTCATACTTGGTGAACACATTCATTCTATAGTTTACAACATTTTGCCCAAGCTGGCATGAAGAAATATATTCATATTAGTAACTCAGTGACCTGGAAAAGAATTGCACCATGTGACACAGTAATATTGAGATCCAAATGTCACACTGTTTTAGCCAATGAATGGACCATTGTCCCAATAAATTCTGCCATACTTAAAATTGGAGCAATCCTTCACTATAATTCTCACATTAATTCCCAAATCATGAAATAGATCTTCTATGAGGGACAATGTTCAATCGAAGAAGAATCTTTCCCAATCATTGGGTTTGAGTTTATTGGGGTTTTGCGCCATTTTCAACTAACAGGGTCATATCGCTGCAGCTGGAGCACCTACCCATGGATTCCTGTTGTTTCTCAAATCAGTACTACCACAACACCCTTACTGAGCCTCCAGCTGCTTGCCCACTTAGGTTAATGATTTCAAACCCATTGGTGGGTGACAATTTTGTCAGAAAAGGTATTAGCCGCGGCCGGGTATCGCACCCGGGACCTCTCGTATGAGGGTCTGATGCGCTACCAACTGCGCTAAGGCCGCCGTCCCCAATCATTGGTAATTGTATTACATGTATTCTTTTTCCAGTAAATGACAAAATTACAATGAAATCAAAGGCGTTTTTTGTTTGACATTCTAAAATTGTAATCAGGTTTTTAACATAAAACCCATGAATAATGATGAATTTACAGTAAACAACTACAAGCTATCTAAGTTTCTATAATAAACTTACCTCCAGCTGAACTATATGGAACACAGCCTCTATCAGCTCATCTATACTATTATGACTGAAAATGGAAATAATGATTATTTATGTGACATAAGAGACATGTATAAGTTTAGAGATGCATGTTTTCTTGTCATTATTAATAAACAGACATTAGAACTATCATTTCTTCATATCGATAAAGTTTCTGACAAGGTCATCTGACAAATTTACCATACAACTAGCTGTATAAAAACATAGAGTCAATTTTCATTGTACCACAATAATTTGTAGTATTTTGGTTGAGGGCTGTAAGACGATTCTATACACAAAACTTCAAAGCCCTAAGCCAACATTTAGAAAACAGTTCTAGAAGATTGTACAAGATTTCCTTCATTGTCTCTATATGAAATCTGATACTTATAACATACAATTTACATTGTACCACAATTATTTGAAGTATATTGGGCCTTGAGATGATGCTACAAACAAAATGTCAAGACTCTAGGCCTTATGGATTGGGAGAGGAAGATTCATTGTGGACAGGCTGTAGACCATCTTTGCAAGCAAAGAGTGAGATCTATGACGTAATGCCATTTCTGTATTCACCCTCTGAGAATTTAGTCAAATTTCTTGGTGTCCTGTTAAGCGCTTTTGTGAGGTCTCATTGTTGCCAATCAAATAACTCTAAGATCTTCTTGTTATCTGTAAGCAATTTATGGTAACCGGCCAGAATATGTATCACATTTTACCGATCTTTCCCCTAGAATTCTTCTGAAATAGACTACATCTTACAATTTCTATAAGACGAGCTACTATACATGCGATAAGTCAACAAAAAAAGTAGCTAAACCTCATGTACAACACGAAAGAGGCTGTGCCATAATAAAGTCATTAATAAAGGACATAATAACATCAAAAGTGTTAAGAATGTGACGTTTAATTGGTTGCCACTCCATAACTACTAGCAGGACAACCGCTAGGCAACTTATCAAACAAGGGCCGTCAGAGACGGACAATGCTCCCCGAATAAGGCATTGTCACAATAAGGGTATGCCATGGAGAGCACTTTATTGTCAAGGGCATCTGATTTGCTACTCAAATATGAAATTTCATCAAATTCTGACCATTAGACTAGGAGAAATTAGAGAAAAACTGTATTTTACCTTAAGTCCCCTTTTCCCATGACGAGGCCTCAAATCCAAAAACCGGGAAAAGTACATCAGCATTTTGTCATAGGGAGTTCACATGGTAAGTTTCATTTGATTTGGCCCAAGGGTTATGGAGAAATCGCTTCGGACGGACGGACGGACGGACGGACGGATTGACGGACGGACAGGACGGACGGACGGACAGACAAAGCGGTGACTATATGCTCTCCCTTCGGGGAGCATAAAAATTCGGACTAAATCTGCCAAGGGTGAATACAAACAAAGGTGGGTTCAACCTTGGCTAGCAAAGTTAGTTGTAGATGGACAGATGGACAAACAGATTGATAATGGACAATCACAATACCTAGCTTCAGCGCTTCATGCTGAGGTAATCTAAAATCATATATAATTATACACTGTACCTTAGATCTAGAGTATTTAATTGTGTAAGGGCTGCTATATCAGGGGGTATTCTCTGTATTAGGTTATGTCGCATGTATAACTCTTGTAGATTAAACAGACTTGTAGCACATTCTGAAATACAAATATGTCAAACTTAGCTAGACATTTCCTGGTTTTGGAAGCCTTTCAGCTTTTCCTTCTATGCATTAACACTCATATTTTCCACTTTTTTTTCAACATTAGTTTTGTCCTCTGAAACATCTTTGAAAGTGGACAGGTAGTGAATTGGGTTGTTTGGGAAAAGATAAATGGTAAGTTTGATTAGTGGATGAATCAATACTGTGCTGAATTATTTTTCAGTTACATTTCAGCTTATACTATTACATCATTCTTGCCATGTCTCCCACCACTGCTATCACAAAATTCAATCGGAAGCTGCATATCTCACATTGAACATCTCCCGGTTCAGATTGAAAAGCTGATGCAGAGGACAAAATGGATGTTGCTGAAGATTGGATGTGTATAATATAGAATAGAAAATATTGAGGCAAAAAGAGACAAGAGCCGTCACAGACAGATTATGCTCCCCGAATAAGTGTTTGTCACAAAATAAAAACTATCAATCATACATTAAGCCCCCTTTTCCCACGACAGCCTTTTTGTACACACATTATTTATGAAATATGGTCTAGAACATCCTATTCATTACATAAGTACAAAATTTCAGTAAATTCTGCCCATTAGATGAAGAGAAATTAGAGAAAAACTAATTTTTACACTAAGGCCCCTTTTTGCATGACGCATCCTCAAATTAAGAAACGGAGAAAATGGTCTCTAGGTATTATCCCAGGGAATTCACATGTGAAGTTTCATTGAATTTGGTCCAAGGGTTGCTGAGATCTGGCTGTGGACGGACGGACGGACACACGGATGGACGGACGAACGGAGGGACGGACAGCATGGCGACTATATACTCCCCCGAAATTTTTTCGGGGAGCATAAAAATGCTGATTATTAGCATTTTCTTCTTGTGCCTCAATATTTTCCCAAGCCTTTGGACATCAAAATGGGGTCATGATTGGGAAAGGGTTGAAGCAGAAATTTTAATCAGCAAGTATCACTCTACTAGTTATACAAAATAGAACTAGAAATCTATCACTGAAGGTGATAAAAATACCCCCGCCACCACCTTTGTTCGGACAAGCGTTTTTGTTGAATCAGGAGCCATACTCAGAAATTGTCAATCCAATTTTCTTGAAATTTGGTCCAATCAAGGGCCATAACTCAGAAAGTATCGGTTTGATTTCCGTGAATTTTACATCTTGCATATATACAGGTCCTAATGCATACCTGTGCCAAGTATGAAGCAAATCATTCAGTAACTGAAGGAGGAATTGTTGGGACAAGCATTTTTGTCAAATCAGGGGCCATAACTCAGAAATTGTCGCTCTGATTTTCGTGAAATGTGCGTCTTGCACATCTACAGAAGTTAATGCACACCTGTGCCAAGTATGAAGCAAATCGGACAGAAACTAAAGGAGGAGTTGTCCGGTAAAATCAAGGGCAATAACTGAGAAAGTAATGGTCAGATTTTCGTGATATTTTCATCATGCACATCTACAGGTCCTAATGCACACCAATGCCAAGTATGAAGCAAATCGGACAGTAAGTGTAGGAGAAGTTGGCCAGACAAGCATTTTTGGGTCAAACTAGAACTGTCGCAAAGCGGACAAATACCCCCCACTAGCGCCTTGTCAGTGAAAAAGTGCTATAGGTCAACTGGTTCTTGACTTAGAGCACGGAAATGGATTTTTTACAAAGTCCGATTGTGACCTTGACCTTTGACCTTGGTGACCCAAAAACAATAGGGCACCTCCTTGGGTCATGGGCAACATCTGTGTAAAGTTTCATGATCCTAGGTCAACCGGTTCTTGAGTTAGAGCACGGAAACGGATTCTAAACAAAGTCTGATTGTGACCTTGACCTTTGACCTTGGTGACCCAAAAACAATAGGGCACCTCCTTGGGTCATGGGCAACATCTGTGTAAAGTTTCATGATCCTAGGTCAACCGGTTCTTGAGTTAGAGCACGGAAACGGATTCTAAACAAAGTCTGATTGTGACCTTGACCTTTGACCTTGGTGACCCAAAAACAATAGGGCACCTCCTTGGGTCATGGGCAACATCTGTGTAAAGTTTCATGATCCTAGGTCAACCGGTTCTTGACTTAGAGCACGGAAACGGATTTTAAACAAAGTCCGATTGTAACCTTGACCTTTGACCTTGGTGACCTAAAAACAATAGGGCACCTCCTTGGGTCATAGGCAACATCTGTGTAAAGTTTCATGATCCTAGGTCAACCGGTTCTTGACTTAGAGCACGGAAACGGATTTTAAACAAAGTCCGATTGTGACCTTGACCTTTGACCTTGGTGACCCAAAAACAATAGGGCACCTCCTTGGGTCATCGGCAACATCTGTGTAAAGTTTCACGATACTAGGTCAACCGGTTCTTGACTTAGAGCACGGAAACGGATTTTAAACAAAGTCAGATTGTGACCTTGACCTTTGACCTTGGTGACCCAAAAACTATAGGGCACCTCCTTGGGTCATGGGCAACAACTGTGTAAAGTTTCATGATCTTAGGTCAACCGGTTCTTGACTTAGAGCACGGAAACGGATTTTTTTACAAAGTCCGATTGTGACCTTGACCTTTGACCTTGGTGACCCAAAAACAATAGGGCACCTCCTTGGGTCATGGGCAACATCTGTGTAAAGTTTCATGATCCTAGGTCAACTGGTTCTTGACTTAGAGCACGGAAACGGATTTTTAACAAAGTCCGATTGTGACCTTGACCTTTGACCTTGGTGACCCAAAAAACAATAGGGCACCTCCTTGGGTCATGGGCAACATCTGTGTAAAGTTTCATGATCCTAGGTCAACTGATTCTTGACTTAGAGCACGGAAACGGATTTTAAACAAAGTCCGATTGTGACCTTGACCTTTGACCTTGGTGACCCAAAAACAATAGGGCACCTCCTTGGGTCATGGGCAACATCTGTGTAAAGTTTCATGATCCTAGGTCAACCGGTTCTTGACTTAGAGCACGGAAACGGATTTTTAACAAAGTCTGCTTGTGACCTTGACCTTTGACCTTGGTGACCCAAAAACAATAGGGCACCTCCTTGGGTCATGGGCAACATCTGTGTAAAGTTTCATGATCCTAGGTCAACCAATTCTTGACTTAGAGCACGGAAACGGATTTTTAACAAAGTCCGATTGTGACCTTGACCTTTGACCTTGGTGACCCAAAAACAATAGGGCACCTCCTTGGGTCATGGGCAACATCTGTGTAAAGTTTCATGATCCTAGGTCAACCGGTTCTTGACTTAGAGCACGGAAACGGATTTTAAACAAAGTCAGATTGTGACCTTGACCTTTGACCTTGGTGACCCAAAAACAATAGGGCACCTCCTTGGGTCATGGGCAACATCTGTGTAAAGTTTCATGATCCTAGGTCAACCGGTTCTTGACTTAGAGCACGGAAACGGATTTTTTTACAAAGTCCGATTGTGACCTTGACCTTTGACCTTGGTGACCCAAAAACAATAGGGCACCTCCTTGGGTCATGGGCAACATCTGTGTAAAGTTTTATGATCCTAGGTCAACCGGTTCTTGACTTAGAGCACGGAAACGGATTTTTAACAAAGCCTGATTGTGACCTTGACCTTTGACCTTGGTGACCCAAAAACAATAGGGCACCTCCTTGGGTCATGGGCAACATCTGTGTAAAGTTTCATGATCCTAGGTCAACCGATTCTTGACTTAGAGCACGGAAACGGATTTTTAACAAAGTCCGATTGTGACCTTGACCTTTGACCTTGGTGACCCAAAAACAATAGGGCACCTCCTTGGGTCATGGGCAACAACTGTGTAAAGTTTCATGATCCTAGGTCAAACGGTTCTTGAGTTAGAGCACGGAAACGAAAAAGTCTACGGACGGACGGACGGACGGACGGACAGACGGACGGACGGACAGACAGACAGACAGACATGGTGAAACCAATATACCCCCCTCTACTTCGTAGGTGGGGGGTATAATCAGGGGCCATAACTCAAAAAGCATTGGTCCGATATCTGTGAAATTTGCGTCTTGCACATCTACAGGTCACAATGAACATTTGTGCCAAGTATGAACTAAATCGGTCCACAAGTGTAGGAGGAGTTATCCAGACAAGCATTTTTTGGTCAAATCAGGGGCCATAACTCAGAAAGTACCGGTCCAATTTTCGTGAAATTTGCGTCTTGCACATCTACAGGTCCTAATGCACACCTGTGCCAAGTATGAAGCAAATCGGACAGTAACTGTAGGAGGAGATGTCCGGACAAGCATTTTTTGGTCAAATCAGGGGGCATAACTCAAAAAGTATCGGTCCGATTTCCGTGAAATTTGCGTCTTGCACACCTACAGGTCGCAATGAATATTTGTGCCAAGTATGAACTAAATCAGTCCACAAGTGTAGGAGGAGTTGTCCGGACAAAGTTTTGGAGACAGACCAACCAACCATCCAACCATCCAACCACTGGACCGACAGGCTGATTCCAGTATACCCCCTCCAAACTTCGTTTGGGGGGGTATAATAAAAATAGACTTTATAATAAATGCATCTCTGCAGATGTAAACTTATAAGAAGATAATTATGCATCTGGACCATAGATATGCATATTGAAGTCAACTTTAATAAACAGTGATTATTTGTATATCAAAACAATGCCATAGGTCTGCTTTGAGAATTTGGCTGAAGATGACTAAACAATGTTCAAAAATATACAAAATAATTGGTCAAAGAATTTGTTTTCCACAGACTGTTTCTACCAGATAAGTCTTTACACTGATCACAGTAAGCATTTGAAGTATGATGGACTTAACCCATTACCAGACGGCAAAAACTTAGACTTATCCAATTTAAAAGAAGTGGTAGACAACATTTTCAAATGTGATAAAATTTTGAATTTTCATGCCTTTTGGTTAGAAAACATTGTGGAAAATGAAGAAATTGCTTGTCACAAGCAATTTCCTCATTTTCCACAATGTTTACCAAAACCTTTTCATTGTGAGGCCTCTAAAGACATAATTATGCAGGAATGGGTTAAGCTGATGGGAGTTGGGTGTGACTTACTGGGAATTTCTGTCATCAAGTTATGGCTAACATCTAGAACGTTGAGATGGGACAAGGCACTCAGTGTGGTCTGAAACATGGGTAAAGGAGAAATTACTACAAACATCAAATCATTTTTTCAATTATACATGTTTTGTCAATATGGCTTTATACAAATCAGTCTCTCTATTCATAATACAATGTACTACTATTTCAAATCCGAGTGTATAAAATATAGTTATTAGTTGTTATACACATACGGGACTACACATTTGAAAACCAACAAAGCTTTCAAGTATCTCTATATTTTCTATCATCAAAATTTCATTAGCAGGAAGTTGATTTTTTTTGTTGCTATGTCCAACACTTTGTCATCTTATGAATTGTTAAGGAGGATATAGAGACACCAGGATATATGGTTGATGATAATGACAGAGTCACTTACACGTTATTAACGTTGAGACAAAGAAACAGATTACATCGAACAAGCTTGGGTAATTCTATTAAAGAAACTAATTTGACAATATATTCATATATAAATTAAATACATATGAATATGAATATTAGTATAATATAACAAATTGGTGCAGTACTTACAGGTAGTGTATGTAGTTGGTTATTTTTAACGGAGAGTTTGACGAGACCTCGCAGACAGCCTATCTCTGGTGGTAGACTAGTAAGCTGGTTGTCGGCCAGACTCAGACATGTTAGCTGGGAACCAACAAACCCCAGTCTGTCTGGACACTGGATTAGACCTACAGAGCTGCAATACACAACCAGCTTGTTATTGCGAGTGTAATGTACAACACTAACATGTTCACACATAATGACACTTTTTAATGCACCAACAAGATAATGGCTTGGGTAATTACTGTGGAAAATGAAAATATTACTTGTGACAAGCTTCATTTCACACAATATTCTCTGTCCTGACAGACCATAATTTGTAAAATTTCATTCACTTGAAATTGTTTTCTGCAACACCTTTGAATTTGGACCAGCCTAAAATTTGCCATCTGGTAATGGATTAATGCCCATGTAATAACCTCATTCCATAGGCCTTTGATATCAATTGTTCAAGTCATGAGTCTTTAAAATTGTTACATTATGGACACCTGTCATGAGGAAAATCACAGTGAAAGCTAAAACATTTCCCATGTCAAATAAAAATGAAAAATTTGAATTAATCAAGGCAATTGATATTCATAATCTCTTTTGAAGCAAAGACCAATACGTATATGAAATATACAAAATAAATAAAATACTGTTACAATGACGTAGCGCCCATTACGCACGTGCGTAATGTAAAAAAATCGCAAATAGGTCATAGGCTGCTTTGTATCGTTTTTTAATGGGTAAGTTTAGCCATTTTTTGTCTCAAAATGCACATAGAATGCACGAAAACAAGTCTTACAACTCAAAATTTTCTCGGGGAACCCCCTTAAGAGTGGGGATACCCCCTCTCGTGCTCTTCCACACTCGGGCCTACGACGCTCGTGCGTAATATGAATAAATTTCGGGCTACGCCCATGGTTAAAACAAGCAGACAAACATTTTTTAACTTAAAGCCTGCAACATTTGGACAAATATGGACCAGTCTACAATTTTGCGGTCTGGTAATGGTTTAACCACACATAGTGTAACCATTGTATACCACACAATGACGCTTTTTGACACCCCTTTAGAAAAATGTTTGTAACAAGCAATTTCTTCATTTCCACAAGATTTTCTAAACTAAAATGGTAAGATTTTTTCAAAAATTTCATCAACTTGATGATTGTCATCGGCAACACCTTTCAAATTGGAACAGTCCAAAGTTTTGCCGTCTGGTAATGGTTTAAGAATGTAGATGTATATACCTGAGGTCTATCTGTGTGTGTTGTGTTCTACAGGGTCGACTTGAGACAGAGTTCTTCTGATGTACCTGGCAGGACAGCACAACAAAACAGCACTTCTTACACGTCACAAACCGACAGCCAGTGTCAGCAAAATACTCGCCACATCTACAATAAACAAAGCAGCACTTCTTACACGTCACAAACCGACAGCCAGTATCAGCAAAATACTTGCCACATCTACAATAAACAAAACAGCACTTCTTGCACGTCACAAACCGACAGCCAGTGTCAGCAAAGTACTCGCCACATCTACAATAAACAAAACAGCACTTCTTACACGTCACAAACCGACAGCCAGAATCAGCAAAATACTCGCCACATCTACAATAAACAAAACAGCACTTCTTACACGTCACAAACCGACAGCCAGTATCAGCAAAATACTCGCCACATCTACAATAAACAAAGCAGCACTTCTTACACGTCACAAACCGACAGCCAGTATCAGCAAAATACTTGCCACATCTACAATAAACAAAACAGCACTTCTTGCACGTCACAAACCGACAGCCAGTGTCAGCAAAGTACTCGCCACATCTACAATAAACAAAACAGCACTTCTTACACGTCACAAACCGACAGCCAGAATCAGCAAAATACTCGCCACATCTACAATAAACAAAACAGCACTTCTTACACGTCACAAACCGACAGCTTGTATCAGCAAAATACTGCCCGCATCTACAATAAACAAAACAGCACTTCTTACACGTCATAAACCGACAGCCAGTATCAGAAAAATACTGCCCGCATCTACAACAAACAAAACAGCACTTCTTACACGTCATAAACCGACAGCTAGTATCAGTAAATACTGCCCGCATCTACAACAAAAAAACAGCACTTCTTACATGTCATAAACCGACAGCCAGTGTCAGCAAAATACTCTCCGCATCTACAACAAAAAAACAGCACTTCTTACAAGTCACAAACCGACAGCCAGTGTCAGCAAAATACTCGCCACATCTACAATAAACAAAACAGCACTTCTTACATGTCACAAACCGACAGCCAGTGTCAGCAAAATACTCGCCACATCTACAATAAACAAAACAGCACTTCTTACAAGTCACAAACCGACAGCCAGTGTCAGCAAAATACTCGCCACATCTACAATAAATAAAACAGCACTTCTTACATGTCACAAACCGACAGCCAGTATCAGCAAAATACTCGCCACATCTACAATAAACAAAACAGCACTTCTTACAAGTCACAAACCGACAGCCAGTGTCAGCAAAATACTCGCCACATCTACAATAAACAAAACAGCACTTCTTACAAGTCACAAACCGACAGCCAGTGTCAGCAAAATACTCGCCACATCTAAAATAAACAAAACAGCACTTCTTACATGTCACAAACCGACAGCCAGTATCAGCAAAATACTGCCCGCATCTACAACAAACAAAACAGCACTTCTTACACGTCATAAACCGACAGCTTGTATCAGCAAAATACTGCCCGCATCTACAATAAACAAAACAGCACTTCTTACTCTTCACAAACCGACAGCCAGTATCAGCAAAATACTGCCCACATCTGCAACAAACAAAACAGCACTTCTTACACGTCATAAACCGACAGCCAGTATCAGCAAAATACTGCCCGCATCTACAACAAACAAAACAGCACTTCTTACACATCATAAACCGACAGCCAGTATCAGCAAAATACTGCCCACATCTGCAACAAACAAAACTTTAACATTACATATCTAAACTTGTGTAAATGAGATTTATAAATTGAGATTTAATGCCTCTCTTATTGTCTTTGGTTTTAATGCGGAGGCTGGAGCACCTAACCATGGATTCCTGTAGTTTCTCACACATCCTAACCAAGCCTCCAGATGCTCAACTACATATGCTAACGATTATCAAACCAATGGGAGACAATTTGTCAGAAAGGATGTTTACTATGGCCAGGGGTCACACCCCAGACCTTGTGAGTGAGAGTCTGATGCCCTATGGTCAAAGCTGTCTGAAATGAGAAGAAATGAGGTCCATAGAAAGAAATGTAATTGTACCTTGAAATTTCTTTTAAACTTGTTTAAAAACTTTGCACTTAATTCATTTATAGGACAAAGAATATCAACATAACTAACAAGATGTTCATGAAGAAAACGTTTTGATGTAACAAACTCACATTTAATGATTTTTTGTCTTTTTCAATAGATAGATGCAGTCTATCCATAACAAAGTTATAATATTGTATGTAATATTATTGGTAGAACCATGTTTTTCAAGCTTATCTTGCTTACACGAGGAAGTCTTTAGTTATTTGTTTTTTTTTCTTTTATTTTTTTGGGGGGTGGATCTTTGTGTTTCACAATGAACTGATTCCTTGTTATTCAATATTTTGTTTTTTTGAAAGCAAGAATTTGCTTATTGCAAGACATTTTCAATGAAATATTAAATCAATAATACATATTACAATTTTGTACTTAAAGTCAGCATTTTCTCCTTTTGCCTCAATATCTTCTGTGCTTTATCATTCACAAATTCTATCTTTGGTAGCATTCATTTTATCATCTCCATCAGCTTTCTAACTGGAAGAGTCCAAACAGTCCAAATACTTGGGATAGGGTTAACCCATTACCACACAGTGACTCCTTTTGACTCCCCACAAGATAACGGCTTTGGAAAACATCGTGGAAAATGAAGAAATTGCTTGTGACAAGCAATTTCTTCATTTCCCACAATGTTTTCTATGTAAAAAGACCAAAAAATTCAAAATTTCATTCACTTGAAATTGTCGTCTGCATCATCTTTGAATTTGGACTAGTCCAAAATTTTGCCGTCTGGTAATGGGTTAATTACTTACTTGACACAGGGAACTTGTATCTGTCCATTACTCAGCCAATCAGAATGTAGCTTCTGTAACAAACACATTAAAATATGCTGTCACTCAACATTTTCTAGGAGTTCTGTAACATTACTATTCTTTACTAGAACGAAAGGATTTGTTGCTTGAGAAAAAGGGCATCGCTGCATGAAAGTAATTCCTATACATCATGGTATTGAAAAATATCTGCTTTACATAGAGGACGTACTTGTTTCTATCTCTTTGTGTAGGAAATTTCCATACATTACATACTATTACACAAAACTTGATGCCAGTACATAGTATAAGCATTTTGTTTACCTTGACTGAGTGACTAGAAGTGGATGATGTTCTTACATTCTTCCGTCCGGCCCGTTGTTTAGTCTCTGCCGGCAGTATAAGAGCGACGACATGTACAACAGCGACGACTATAGAGCAGCAGAGAGAGCTGGTTATGGCCACCGCGATGGTGGTGGTCTGTACATCACCGCTGAAGAAGATCACGTCACGGATGGCCCACGTGAAGAATTGACACAGAGTGTCAGCCATCACTCATGTACGCTGAAAATACACAATAATTGTCATCAATAACAGGCTCCCAAACAACACCTAGATTTGACATTCCTAATAGGTAAGGTTTGGAAAAACATTAAGCCAAAAGAAGAAAATGCTGACAATCAGCATTTAATCCTTTTGCCTCAATATTTTTCTCTGCTATATTTTACACAAATCCAATCTTTACATACACCTGTTTTGTTGTCTGCAACTGCTTATAAGTTTGCAGGACATTCCACAATAAGTTCAAATAATTCTGTTTCTTCTTTATGATATATTCTGTAATCTGTATAATTGCTAGCATTATGATAAACATATTCAGCAGTCCTACAACAGAAAATGTTATGTTACCTACAGAGTACAAAAATATAAATGTTGAAGACTCACTGCCTGTGTAATTTCTCTATCATTTCAAAATTGCAAATTTATTTTAAAGTGGATATAGAAGTTAAAATTTGTAATGGTTTTTAAATCTTGCCTGTAGAGATCTAAATCACTGTAAAATGATGAAAATAATTTCAGCATGAATGCCATCTCTCAATTTTCTAATCGTTCATCCGTGTAGAAAACCACATCAAAATTTCATTGTGTTAAACATGCATCCTTAATGATTTTCCAAGCTACTAAATTATGGACTTTTTCAGTTTCCAAAAAAGTGCAGACAACACGAACCAAAGTTCCTAAAAAATTGAAAATTTACCTAGACATGGTACAAACTATCGAGGAAAAAGAAACACATGCTGGAAACCCAACATTTTCTTTCTTTCCTTTAATGTCTAACTTTTCAATGTTAAAGATGACAAAACCAATTAAAGTATGGAGTAAGGGTAGATCTATTAAACCCATTTCCAGACAACAAAATTTTATCCTGGTCTAAATTTCAAGCTTTAATAGATTATTTGCATGTTAATATAAACTGAGAAATTTGAATTTCATAGCAAAAAAAAAAAACAATGATGGAAATGGGAAAAAGCTAAAATCTTCAGCATTTTCTGTTTAAAAGGACATAAAAATCAGCGGTGAATTTGAAAAAGGATAACTATAGAGTTAAAAAAAATAAATAAATAAAATGATAATTTCAATAGTTTGAAAACATACAAAGGGAAAAAAGATACTGGTGGGTGTTTTGAACCATTTTCTACATCTTCCCTTGGAGTCTGGCTTTCTAAATACGTTTTTTAAATAATTTAATGACCTAGCTCGGATAGCTCAGTCAGTAATGTCATGTCTATCAATCCAGGGATCATGGCTTCCAAACTTGACTCAGCCAGTTTTCTTTTTGTCTCGTACCAAAGGATGTAAATCATCTAAGTGAGAGAGGCAGACAGCTGGGGCTAAGATTGGATATTGTGATAGTCATGGTGGATAATCATGTGATAAATTATTTTCAAAAAATCTTCAATAATTTTGTTAACATGCGACTGATTTAAACTCGGTTTGAAGCAGAGAATGTGGACAGACGTCACCCATTAGATGCATGTGGTTGATTTTGAAAAATCAACTGATAAAAAAGTTATTGAAGATAAACCAAAATTTTGGTTTATCTTCAATAACTTTTTTAACAGTTGATTTTTCAAAAATCCAACACGTCCAGCTTATTCCTGGCACTTTCCCACCTACTCTGCTTTAAACCAATTCAAATTGGTCAAGTATTAAAAAAGATATTGAAGATAATTCTGAGTCACGTGATTATACACCGTGATAGTACCAATGAGAGAAATACCAGGAATCCACAATAAGTTGCTCCAGCCTCACAATATGACCATGGCAGTTGAAAGAGGTATTAAATCCCATATCAATGAATCTATCAATCAATCATTAAATAATCTATTAGCAATATGATATCCTATAAATTTAATCAGCTATAGATTCGATTTCCACACTGTCATTTAGTTTTTAATGTCCTTAATAAATAGATCTTTCATTACTTGGTAAAGAGTTTAACATACAGTTTCCACCCTGTTTGTATAATCCTCTCTGTAACAAACTACTATTTACTTATGCCAACAGACATGAGACTTACTGATTATTTAAGGATGAAACAGATAATTGGTATATTGATCACACAGGAAATATCCAATTTACCAGAAACGGACCTACTATCTCACTGCAGCATTGATCTTTAATACAGGAAGACAGCTGACTTTACCATCAGATAATCACTGTTGTGATTTTCACACATGTCTATACTAACTAACGGTAACCTGACATTTCTCAGTGAAAATCTACTTATTTATTCATCCCTTTCCCAAAAATTATAATAAGGTGGTCCGGTTTGAAATAAACAACACAGTTTATGTGTGATCTGGTGTCCCAGGGTAACATGCTTTTGACATAGCCTCAATTTTTTTGTCTCGATATGTTCACAATTATCATCACTATCAACATCAATTATGTCACTAATTATGTGGTCTGCAGTAGCTGCCCTTAAGGTTTATTAATTGGGAAAGGGTTTAACAAGGGAAGTTTTGATTTCATACTAACTCTTGCCAAGCTGAAAAAAGATCAGCATGCAGTGGAGACAATTGTTTCATAGCCGATCAAACAAAGAGAAAGCACATTAATGATAGCATTTTGTTCTTCCCCTTGATGTTTTCAAGTATTTCAGATATATATTTTTTCAAGGTTTTATTTGCTTTTATATTCCTTTAAGCAAGACCTACTTTAAATTTAATTGATTAAATAGGGTTTAACACCACTTTCAGCAGCATTTTGGTAGCATATCGCAGCAGCTTGCACACAAAACAAGGATTCCTGGCATTTCTCTCACCACTAATGAGTACTACCATAACATACAATTCAGGCCTCCAGCTGCTCTCTCACAAAGATGATTCACAGAAACTAAGGAGAGACAAATGAATTGATGTTTGTCAAATGTAAGAAAAAATATTGCCCTAGTCGGGTTTCCAACCCACAACCACTGAATGACAGACTCCAATGTTACAGAGCTATCAGGACTTTGCCCTTTTGCATTGGAACAGTGTTAGATTTTGTCATCAGAGAAGTGTTAAAAGTCTAAAACCACAATATAAGTCATAAGAGAAAGTGATTTAATCTTTTACTAGATGGCAAGATTTCAGACAGGTCAAAATTAAAAGTCGACAAGAAATTCAATAAGATTGAATAAGATTTTACATATTTTGGTCTTTGGGTGTAGAAAACATGGTGAGAAAAGAAGAAATTTCAATTTCTTCATTTTTCACAATGTTTCCAAAGCCTTTTTTAGGTCACCTGACCGAAGGTAATTGCGACCGTGTTTTGTTTGTCGTTGTGCGTCGTCCGTCGTGCGTTAACTTTAAACATTTTTTACTTCAGTTCTTATTGAGAACCCTTGGACGGATTTTAACCATAATTGGCAGGAAGCATCCTAATGGGAAGCCGCTTCAGATTTGTACAAATCATGGAGTTATCACCCCTTAGGGTCCCATAAAGGGCCAAAAAGGGTACATCTTAAAAAATCTCATGAACCGGCTGTTGGATTGGATTCACATTTGGTATTTAGAGTCTTTAGGGCAAGGACTACGAAGTTTTTACAAGACAAAAAAATCTGTCAAGAAATGGCCGTGCTGGGGGATGGGGGTTTGGGGGGGGATGGGTTGTCATGTTATTAATTAACTTTTAACATTTTCGACTTCTTCTTGAGAACCATTTGACCGATTTCAACCATATTTGGCGGGAAGCATCCTAATGGGAAGCAGCTTTAGACTAGTACAAATCATAGAGTTATCTCCCCTTCGGGCCCCATAAGGGGCCAAAAAGGGGATAAATTGGGTACATCTCAAAAAAATCTTCTCCTCATGAAATGGCTGCTAGATTGGATTCACATTTGGCATTTTGAGTCTTTAGGGCAAGGACTACAAAGTGTGTGTGTGGGGGGGGGGGGAGATCATGTTATCAGTTTCTTTTTAACATATTCCACTTCTTCTTAAGAACCATTGGATGGATTTAAACCAAACTTAGTAGGATTCATTCTTATGGGAAGACGCTTCAGATTTGTACAAATGATGGAGTAACCTCCACTTAAAAGTATATAACCACATTATAAAAGAAAGAGATTTCAATGACTTTCATCTCTAGCCTATAGAAGTAAACATACCATATAATTACTTGTACAATATTTCTTCTCCAGACCAATCTGATATCAGAAATATGGTAATGATGCAGACAAAATACAAGTCAAATTAGCCATCAATAATTCCTCCAGGGGATCTTGTACATAATTACTGTATTTCTGCTGGTGTTGTATACAATCAATAATGGCATTCAACAATAGTAATATTGGTTCATCAATAAAACATACATAGTAATCTATAATAAGAGTTCATATTAGCCAGAAGCGCTCCTCTGTTCTCACTGTTGTAGAAGGAAGAAACCATTTGCAACAAGCAATTTCTTTGAATTGATATACCCGGCCGAAAATATTTTGTTTACGGCAATTTCACGATAAAGTGTCCACAGAAAAGTTGTCTTTGTTTTAATAGATGTTCTGGGCTATTTACACACTATTTAAAGTTAAAATGCTTCAAAATTGCCCACAAGCCATCACATTACCCTTTAAAATGGTATATGACATGCATACAATACATGATTTTTTCACATTAGGGCAAAACAGTCATTTTTTGCTGTAACATTGAAAAATTAGCAATTTTCATAGCATTGTTTTAGATAAATAAAAGCATCACCTTAAGGTATAAAGTGCCTAATGAAAAACACCACTTTCTAGCCATACGAAATGTATCAAATTACACACACTTGTAAATACACTTCACATAAGTTGATTCACCGTGCCGGATTTCAAGATTATGCTTCAAGAAGAAAATAATTTACAAATAACATTTTCCTCTATATTCATATGCAAGGGAGGTAATTTTGAACACTTTTTGTCAAATATTTGCATAAATATGCATTAATTCAAAATTCTAAACCGTACAAAATGTGTATGTTTGTATTTGGAATGGAAATGTAACACAGTTTAGGAATTACTGGCACTTTTCAAATTTTGCCGCTGGCTCTTTGGTGCTAATTAGGCCCTTCTTACCTTAAGATCCTTAGTTATTGAACAAATAGCAGGTTTTCTTAACTTTTACACAATTTTTACCCCATGCAATTTGGTGAAAAATTAAGAATTTTACAACAAATTGCATGAATGACGTGGTCCGTTATGCATTTTACATTTTGTCAGATATCTTTTGTTAAAGACGATCGCGGGAATTCGATTCCTCTGATAGGATTTTTTCATTTTTTGATATTTTGTAGATTAAAGTATGCCGATTTCAAAAATGAAAAGAAACAAGGGCCGTCAGAGACGGACAATGCTCCCCGAATAAGGCATTGTCACAATAAATGCATGCCATGGAGAGCACTTTATTGTCAAGGGCATCTGATTTGCTACTCAAATATGGAATTTCATCAAATTCTGACCATTAGACTAGGAGAAATTAGAGAAAAACTATATTTCACCATAAGTCCCCTTTTCCCATGACAAGGCCTCAAATCCAAAAACGGGGAAAAGTACATCGGCATTTTGTCACAGGGAGTTCACATGGTAAGTTTCATTTGATTTGGCCCAAGGGTTATGGAGATGTTGCTTCGGACGGACGGACGGACGGACGGACGGACGGAATGACGGACGGACAGGACGGACGGACGGACGGACGGACAGACGAAGCGGCGACTATATGCTCTCCCTTCGGGGAGCATAAAAAGGGGGTCATCGAATCAGATTTTCTGCAAAACGTCATAGAAAGACATAGGTATTGAGCAAAACTTTGCCCGATATTTACGCGGATTTTCATTTTTTGGGTATTGACATAAAACTATAAAACAATAGAATCTACGTGTAAAATTCATTTCAATTTTTAGTTTAATTTCAAAGATTTGAAGTAGTTTGCACTGAATATAATACATTATTGTCGATTGAAAGGTAAAAATTAGGATTTTTATCGTATTTTCCTCTCTTGAGTCAAATCTGACTTATCTAAAATTCACTCGGATATTTTCAAAATATATTACCTTTTTTCAACTTCCGAAAAAACGTTCTGATACAAAATTTTATTTTTTCTATATTTTGTAGATAATAATATGTTCGTTTGATATTGCTATAAAAAACATATGGTCAACGTGCTACTTTTTTTGAAAAATCGCAAAATTCTAGACCACCCTGCATTGACAAAATGGGGAAAAATCAATTCAGAGGGGAGTTTGTTCCATATAAATTTTATCCAATGATTTTTTTCTATCTAAATAGAAATTGTTTAACACGAAAGGGCATATTAATTCATCAATAGTTATTTTTTAACGTTAAGCCTGCAATTGATTAAAATTTGCAAAATTGTGGTTATTCTCCAAGTGTCCTAGTAACGGGGCAGCACTAATTACCGACAGTATTTCGCGTTGTCCTTGTATCACCTTAATATTCCGTTCCCCAAAAAGGGATTATTGACTATTATGATTTATAAAAGATAAATAAAAAATCTACAAAATGAAAATGCTTGCATTATAATTTATTCCGCGTTAATAATTCTTATAGTAAAAATGTGTTGTTTTATGTAAAAATTGGTGAAAATTGGGAAAAATGCTATTTTTTTAATCAATCAGTTTTTTTAAAAAATTGATAGATGCCACTTTTCCCGATCTACATCATAATACGAGATCTAATTGTTTGTTGCAAACAGAGGTTAACAATTTAAATTGTCTTTTTGTTATTTTTGTCAGAAACCACATTTAAGCTGGCCAGGGACGAAAGTCTGTTGTTTCTTGTAGGCCTACAAATCGCTAAAAATTGGGACAAAATGCACAATTTTTTTTAACCAATCATGTTTTTGGCCTAAATGCCTCTTATAAATCAATGCGTGAGTTGCAAACGGGGCTTATCGATTTAAATGTGTGAACCACCACGCATAAAGGAACCTTATAGGTAGTATGAAAATGATCGACCAAGTCAGTCTGCACAGTCCGCGAAGTCTGACTAGGATTGAAACTTTTCACTCAAATACGATCTTTTGAATGTAGAATGTTTCCCCTATCTTTCTATATGTTCATTTGCAAAATACATCTGGTTGACCTCTGCTAAGTCTGATCCATTTCTCCAAATTTGCCGACCGCGGCAAATATCCTTTCTGACAAAATTGTCACCCACCAATGGATTTGAAATCGTTAACCTAAGGTGAGCAAGCCACTGAAGGCTCGGCGAGGGTGTTGAATGTGGTAGTACTGGTTTGAGAAACAACAGGAATCCATGGGTAGGTGCTCCAGCCGCCGCGATATGACCCTGGCATTTGAAAACGGCATAGCCTAAAACCCCAATAAACTCAATTCTCCAAATTTGTATTTCACACAATATCCCTTTTAGTGTGACGGATCACATTTGTTAAAGTTTTTGTCTACGACACAGACACTGATGCAGACACTAAAATTTGAATATGAACTAGATTTGAAACTTCAAACAAGATGAAAATGTAGATTATGAGCATTTTCTCCTTCTACCTTCTACCGCAATATTTTGCTCCATACTTCTGCAACATATCAGTTTTTACCGCAGTACGAAAATAACAAAATACTGATTTTCAGCATTTCCTCCCTTTCCCCTCTTTATTTTCTACCACACATCATGAAAACATGTACAATTTCTCTGTTCATATCAATGCCCAAACCTTAACTTGGTTTGACATCCCTGACTCAGACATGGCGAAGAAGTATAAATCTTTGTCAGACATTCGATCTGACAATACTGAATAATCTGTCAGACCGAATAAAATTTTGTAAGACCGAACTCTAATTCCCTGTCTAATTGATCATAATTTGTGTCAGACAGTCGGACTGACAGTAGCCAAAAATCATCAGACCGATGGAATTTTCATCAGACATGTCTGCCGGACCGACGGTCTTCGCCATGACTGCAGTGACTGAAAAGACACGGGAAAACGATGACGAAAAAGAAAGAAAACATTGATAATCAGCATTTACTCTTTTTGCCTCCATATTTTTTTTACAATAGATCTACAATAGTCCAAGCCGAAAATGATAGTGACGTAGGCTGATGTTTACTGCTGCAAAACCAATCAATTCGTCTGATTTGCACCGTTACAAATACGAACAGAGTTGATTGGCTGTCCAGTAGTAAACATTAGCCCACGTCACTGTCATTTTCGGGCGGTACTATTGTACGTATAATACACAAATCCCATCTTTATTAACGTCTATTTTGTTATATTTCTTTAATTCTCTCAATATCTACTCATTCGTGACTACAGATCTTTTAATTATAAATCTAGTAGTACTTATTCTATTGACTGCAACTTCTCGAAAGCATGGAGAAACATGAAGCAAAATAAGATTTTTGTTGATAATCAGCGATTTCTCTCTTTGCATAATCATTAATTTTGGTCTTTGCTTTAGATAACGTATGCTACACAATTTACATACCAGTATTCATCAACAACAATTTTGACGCCTGCAGCAACTTTCAAATTGGACAACCCTAGTAGATTTAGTTTGTCGTTTAGTTTGGGATCAAATTGGAACCACCCATACTTCTGTTCTTAATTCTGGCAAAAATTAAAACATTACCTAAACAAGTATGTGTTTGAAAGACCTCAGTAGAAAAAAAAGCCTCAGAAAACGCGGACACAACAGAATAAAATGTTTTAACTAGATCTACTTTTTTCTCCTCTTACCACATTATTTTCTTGTTATCTGAAGTACCTTTCAAATACATAGATTCTAAAAGCAGTGCATCCATGTACTTACAACGTAAGAGACGCGCAATACCAAATAAGATAACTTGACGTCAGATGAAAGGCGGGAACGTCAACGTCGCGGGAACGCAGAAAACCGTCGTTGACGTCATAATTATGATGCGCAAAACGTTGCGCACGATTGAACCCCCGCGATCGTCATTAATTGCCTTCCTTTAAGTGCATAAATAGCACTAGCAATACTTAATTTATACTGGAGAGAGCATCTGGAGATGCCATCATGTACAAATAACATTATCTGATACAAGCCTAACGAAAGATGTGGTTTCTATACGTCTTTACATTTCAAGTAGCTGTTTCTACGAAAATTTGGGTAGTGTCCGCAACACAAACAAAAATTAATGCTTGCCTGAATCTGCTATTCCTAAGCTCATGAAGTTATTAATTTGCATATTGAAACAGACTGCTGTACTCTATCAATGGCCAAAATATTGGAGGCTTCTGCTACAGACTTAAAAAATAAAAGCAGAAAGGGTTGCAGTGTAGTGTCCGTAACAGTCTGTAGTGTCCGCAACGCTAAATAAAAATGGAATTAAAAGCTGTTACATATTGTCATATTTAGTATAAAAATGTGTTTCACCATCTGTTAATTATGGTTGCTCTATGGTAGAGAAGTTATTAATCCAATTATTTCAATGATAAGCTTTAAATATACTTTATAGCAGCATAACTTAATGGTTAAATAAAATATGTGTTGTAAATAATGTGATTTTTACATTTGGCTTTTATGCATTTTCTTTGTGCTGTTTCAAACTTAACATATAAAACGAAGAAATGTAATGATGCCTTTTTGTTTATGCCTTGGCACGATATATTGGTACAAAAAGTGTTGCGGACACTACACATTTTGGCATTTATATAACTGCATCTCTCAAATGACATTCCTGTTTCACATCTGATGTAACAATGGCACAACCAAGGTCCAAAGGAACTTAAGAATAAGACCATGTAAAATAGCCTCTTATTACAACAATGCATGCATGAATTAACCTGGTTATGAAGATGTGAGATGCAGAATCAGAAACATGAAAAAGACTCCAAATAGTTGTTGAGCAACATTGAAGGTTTTGCTTGATCAGAGCCAATGTCTAGCTGGCATGTAGCATAGCACTCCAAACAAATGTCCTGTACACTCAACCCCGAGTCTTGCTTGAGAGGTGATGTGATGTTAGCACGGGTGTCAGTTCTCTAAACTTTCTCCAAGCAGTCTTTACATGTGTGATTTTGGCCACCACCTGCTGATCAATCATATATCAGAAGAAAAGCACCACTTCAAGCTTGTCTATTCTGACCTGGACCTCACTTTGTAGTCTACTGTAAGTGGGGACAGTATCCTTGCATCAAGTGCATCTGAAGCCCGGCATCACTGTCAGTCTTTTAAGTCAGCTACAGTTCTTGCACACCCATTTCTGGCAACCGTTGCCTTGTATGCTGTTTGTTTCTACTCCTTTGAGGCAAACTGCTCATGAAAAGCTGCAAGACTCCTTCAATTGATAGGAACTCCTATCACATCATCACTTTCGTATTTCTTACATTGACTCTCAAATCCTTTTTCTCCATGCCATCCGTCCATGTCAGAAGTCACTCTACACAATTTGCTAGTGTTTCTGCCATAATGACCACACAAACTGACGACTGCGATTTGATACTCCCATCAACGATCACCAGAACAGACTTCAACAATTACGTAAACCACGACAGCGACACGCCCTGTCACAGCCTCCTGACAGATGCAGAGATTGTATAGTCCATCCAAGAACAACCAACTGAAAACCAAGAAGACAGCAACCATGACGACCCAAAGCGACTACCTAGTGCCAGTGACATCAACACACGCCAACAACTGTCTCGAAGACCTGAGAAGAGTCCTAGAACAACAAGGCTAACAGGGAACAGACTTTACAATCTACCACGCCCTAGAATGTCAGATCCACGAAGCCTTCGAACAGATACAACAACAAGCGAAAGTGACAGAGTTTATACAGAGTCCCATAAGGACTTTACATAGTTTGTGATTATCAAAGACTGTAAAAGACATAAGAACAAAATGAAAACATTGTTTAACTTTTAATTATTTTTTTATAGATGTGCCTTGTTTGCGTCAACAATGAGGAAAACTAAGACAAAGTTGTTTTCTATGCCTTTATTAACAATCTTCATTTTGATTCCAATAAACTCTGTTGTCTGCAACAGCTTTCACTTAAAACCAGTCTACAGTTTTGTTGTTTACGGGAAGTAGAGATCTATCTATATTCTATAGAATTATAGAAATAAACATTTGTGAAATTTACTTCAGTTTCTTATTTATTCTGAACATGTTTGAATTTGAAGAATCTGAATGATCATCTGCAGAGGATTCATGTTAATGCTTAAGATATAAACTGAAACATTGGCTCTTTTCAAAGAAAACATTCCTGAAAAACGAGAAAATGTCAATTTCATAAAATCTCCTTTTTCTTGAGTATTTTCTTCTACATTCAACTGGTCGAGTTTGTTGGAGCTAAGTCAGGGGTTTTGCTAAGCTTTCTGTGCCTCTTGAAAACGGCGGCAGTCCCAAAGCAGGACTTTTCTCCTTCTTTAACAGAGGCCAAAATTCTGTGGCTTCCGAATTGACCTAACGCCGACTGTCAATCAAAAACATCGATTAGCCAATGGACGATCACAAAAATGTTATGCCCCAATTGTTCATCGTTGCACGTGGTTTTGTATCGATTTATTGACTGACAATCAAAACAATCGACATACCAATGGCAAAGAATTTTGTGCTAACAATAGACTAGGTTCACAGTTATGTTTTGATAAACCGCGTCGGTGTTGTTATAACATCTCATAACTACGGCTTAAATAAAGCCGTAGTTACGAGATTTTATAACAACAACTACGAAATACTACTTTGTTTGTCCGAATTTAAGTCACGATTAACTGGATAAAATCGTTCCCTATTACCGACCACATGCACATTGTTTGCCTTAAATTCTATGTTGGGCGGAGCGATCTGTCGATTGGCGTTTGGTCAATTGGAAAAAGGCTCCTTTTTTCCCAATTTCAAAGAAATAATCTCCCAATTTTCAAAGCTAAAATCCCTCAAATTGGAAAATCTATAATAATCATTTATCTACTGGCAACTCTAGTCACTGATAAGCAGTGTGTGTTCTATTATAAATTCAGTTATTCTGATTATAAAGTGTTGTTTTAAAAGAAAATGTTATAAATATTTTCTTTTGTACATTTATTCTCCTGTGTCCTTACATTTTTCCCAATTTGACCAAAGTCCCGCTAAAATTTCCCAAAATGACCAGGGCCCCTTCCCAAATTTTGGCAGAAAAGCCCTGCAAAGCAAAAGGCTGTGTTCCCATTCTTCTAAATCTCTTGAAAATGTTATTGTTATTGAAAAATGAGTATTTTGCTTACATTTATTCGCCCAAAATGAGCTATTTTGCGCTTTAAAAATTTCCTAATAAGGCCAGACTCCTTCTCCGAAAATGGATGGGAAAACCCCTGAAAGTCTGATGCACAATAAACCAAACACATATAATGTGTAGATTAATCTGAGTTTTCTCTGTTCATGAAATTCGATCTTTGATATGTTGATGTCGCTCATTTAAATCAGAGCGCACTAACGTTACCACTCAAAAACAACGGAAAGTAGGTCATTGTAATCAATGGCTGTTCAGGTGAGGGTTGTTCCAAAAGTTAAACATTGCCTATAAACCTTTTAGAAACACATTTTGGTCTTAAATTTTTCACCAGGCATGACAATAAATGCTTCACTGATCGGTATGGTATCATAAGGCGTTTTAAGGATAGCGTTGAAGATCGGACGGTGAACAAAGCGCCACAACTTGTGTCAAACTTTCCATTGTTTTTTAATGGTAGTGCGTTATGATGTAAATATGCGACATCAACAAATCAAAGAATATGCGACATCAACAAATCAAAGAGCGAATTTCATCAGAGAAAACTCGGATTATGTGTACATATTCTGCGCTAATCCGAGTCTTCTCTGATGTAAATACGCTCTTTGATATTAAGATTTTTCGCTATGTACATCAGAGAGCGTTGCTCTTTGAAAAAATCAAGAAGTTCTCAACAAATTGTTGCGCATCGTTCACCGTCCTATCTTAAACGCTATCGTTAAAACCTCTGATGATTTCGATCAATGAACCATTTATTGTCATACATGTTGAAAAATTTACGGCCAAAAAGTATTTCTAAAAGGTAATGTTTTTCAACAACCCTCACCTGATCAGCCTTTGTTTACCTTGTAGTCCATGGGCCCATAACCGAAACCCTCCCCCCCTAGTGGGATTTTTGAAGACCTATATTTTCTTGAAGCTTATGATGTATAGCAATGGATTCAGGTTGTTGTTCAATTTAAAACTGCTGGATAAGCAAATGGCGGGCCCGTTACCATGGCAACCATCCATTTTTCCACATTCCAGCGCTTGGATCAATTAATTGCAATAAAATTACTTATTTTTGTCATAAATCTTTCAAAATAGTTTTAAATTATTACCAAGATATTTCTCTCACAATATAGATATTTTTTAGAAAATTTGCTAATTTGCATATTCATGAATATTAATGAGAAAGTAGAAAAATGTGCTTAATTTGCTAAAAACAAGACTTTACTAGCGAATTTTAACCTCCCTATCAGGTATGAATTTTGAAGATCTATATTTTCTTGAAGCTTATGATGTATTTTAACACATTCACATTGTTATTTGATTCAAAAATGCTGATTAAGCAAGTAGTTGGCTTGTTACCATGGTAACCACCCATTTTCATTCGTTCCAGCGCTTTGACCAATTAATTGCAATAAAATTACTTATTTTGGTCAGAAAACATTGAGGCCAGTTTTAAAATGTTGTCATTACATTTCTCTCACAACTAAGATATTTTTCAGAAAATTTGCTAATTTGCATATTCATGAATATTAATGAGATTGTGGAAAATATGTGTTTAATTTGCAAAAAGACAACTTTACTAGTTTACTAGTGAACAGAAACCCTCCCCACCATGTGGGACTTTTTAAGACCTATATTTTCTTGAAGCACAGGAAACATGTTAATGGATTCAGGTTTTTGATTGATTTGAAAGTGCTGGATAAGCAAATGGCAGGCCTGTTACCATGGTAACTGCTCCTTTTCCTACGTTTCAGTGCTTGGATCAATTAATTGCAATAAAATATTTTGAAATACTCATTTAAGATATATACTTATTTTGGTAATAAAACATAAGACTAGTTTTAAAATTTCAAATAGACATTTTTCTTGAAATCAATTTTATTTAACTAATTTGCATATTCATGAATATTAATGAGAAAGTAGAAATATGTGTTTAATTAGCTAAAACAAGGTTTTTCTAGGGAATAAATATGCTGAGGCATTTCGTTTTTATAATGCCTAATGTTTCAAATGGATAAGAACACTAAAAGATCAATAATAAGTTCATAAACCACTCATCAGCTACACAGAACAAGCGAATACGGGTTTATTCGCATTCACAATTATTTGCATACTTTTCTTTAAATGGCAAATAAAATCTCAAATATTCTCTTATTATGTTAATGACTTTTATTTTGGCATCTTTTCCCCTAAATTGTGTACTTGTTGTGTTTGAAAACTAAAATTTCATGATTTACCAATTAAAAGGGGAAATATTAATAATACATGCTCTGAAAAATTACCGTATAAATGACAATAAAATCCCATTTAGCGCAAATGACATGCTGAAAACTTTAACCTACTTTCCTTGATTTTTTTCTATGTGAAATAGAGTTTTTTTTTATACAAGAAACTCTATTTTGTTAAAGTTAAGTACTAAAAAAATGCAAAGTGTTTTGATAATGAATTCCCGTTGGAGTACATGTATGGTCACCTTTGATTGATACCATTTTTGCCTTGTAATGCATGCTTTTTTTACATTAAAATTTTGCTCCAAGTTTAAACTAAATGATACTATTGGAGACATGCTGTGCAGAAGAGAAATCTTCCGCTCCAAGCTTAAACTTAACAATACTAATGGAGACATGCTGTGCAGAAGAGAAATCCTCCCAACCACTTTTATTAATTGGAATGCTATGTTACATGAACACAGTTTACCAAATATATTCTAATAAGTGATAGTTGAAACTGGACAATTTCATATTTGCACTGTCATGTGCATTAATTGATGATTTAAAATTGCCTATAATAGCAACTGAATTATTCATTTCTTTATCAAATTGCATTCGGGTGATATCATTTTACACCTTTATAATTCAGAATACTTATATGTGATAATATAAACAGTTATAAATTGTACATATGTACCTTATCGGATACCAGTACTTCGAAAACACTCGATTTGTGAGGAATCCTCTTATTCGTGTAACAAAATGTTGTTTTGAAAGATTTCGTTTAAATAGCAAACACAATTTGCAATTTCTGTTGATTATGATGAGAGGGAAACACATCATAATCCAACTTGTCGTGTTGTAATATGTCGCTGGCCGAAAATTTGAAATCCTTTGTTTTGTTATCAGTTTTTAGATATGCTCTGCATTTCTTAATTCATTTCAAACATCTTCACCACAAATTAGTTTTGTAATTCTAACTTTTGTGGAAGACAACAAGCTAACCTCAGGATGAGGTAAACTCAAGGGCTAGCTATGAATAATACATATAAGCAATTTCCAATCAACCAATGAATCTGGGATTTATATATGTCATTATATGTGTACAAAATTGTATAAATATACGGTTATTAGAAAGTTTTTTTTTCACAAAAAAGGAGTAGCCTGCTATGATTCGGCACTTGTATTGAAACGGGAATGAAGGTAAAACATGTATGATGAGTTTATTGGTCTTCTGTACCATCTTATTCTCAGGTAAAATATCGTGGTTGGGGGGGGGGAGGGGGACGGGGGCTATAACGCGACAGAGAAACTTAAGAAGATGATGCTCGGTCTGAAGGCAAAGTTGCAACCACTATCGACGGTATGCAGGGGTGCGGAATTCACATGCCCGACTTGCCCGACCTGGGTTTTGCGGTGGACGGGCAAGGGCTTTTTTCAAGTGAGCTTGTCCGTGGGCAAGTGCATATCAAGGGGATCATCATGGGATAACAAGAGGCCCAAGAGGGCCTGAATCGCTCCACTGGCTAAAGTGGAAGAATTATCCCATGATTTCTTGTAAGCCTTACACAGCCAAATCTTGAAATTTGAGAATAAATTTGGAAGAGAGACTCAAAGAACATTCTTGCTAAGTCTGGTTCAAATTGGCCTAATGGTCGATTTTTAAAGAATTTTCTTATGATTTCTCTAAGTCTGATAAGTCCCTTTCTCCCTGCCACGGCCACATTTTTTGACAAATGTAAAAATTTGTGAACAAATTTTAAAAAGAATGACTCAAGGCACATTCCTGCAAAGTTTGGTTCAATTGGCCACACTGGTTGATTTTTAAAGAATTTTCTTATGATTTCTTTAAGTCTGATAAGCCCCTTCCTCCCTGCCACGCCCACTTTTTTGACAAATGTAAAAATTTGTGAATAAATTTTGAGAAGAAAGACTCAAAGAACATTCCTGCCAGGTTTGGTTCAAATTGGCCCTATGGTTGATTTTTAAAGAATTTTCTTATGATTTCTGTAAGTCTGATAAGCCCCTTTCTCCCTGCCACGGCCACAATTTTTGACAAATGTAAAAATTTGTGAACAAATTTTGAAAAGAATGACTCAAGGCACATTCCTGCCAGGTTTGGTTCAAATTGGCCCAATGGTTGATTTTTAAAGAATTTTCTTATGATTTCTCTTAGTCTGATAAGCCAGTGTTTATTTTTAATTTTGGGGGAAGGGGGTCAGGGCCCATAGGTGGGGGAAAATTTGCGCGTGAACGCCCAAAAAGGGGAAATTTCAATACATGCTTATACTCTCAAATACAGTGTTATAAATGCATTTAACTTGCTTGTGTATCATAATGGGACCTCCAAACAACCATTAGAACTGCTAGAGATGCCTAGAATCTAAATATAATTTGGATTTTTCTTTGCAACAAAAAATCTAGTTCCAGGAGGGGAAAATTTCTTTGAAATGGGGGAAAAAAGTATATTCCTCAGAGAGGGGAAAGGGGCCCAATAACGACCGTTTTTTTAAGAAAACAAGAGGACCATGATGGTCCTGTCTCTCACCTGAGTGTTACTTCCTTCTTTATTTCTTCATAAACCAGAATGTAAACAGAAAAATCATTAAGACCCCCTTTCTTAGTCTAGATCTGCCCAATTCAAGACAAGCTTCTCTTTTTAAGTGACAAACACTTTGACTCAATCAAATTCAGTGTAAGAAAATGTCATAAAGACCCCTTTTCCCATGTTTTAACACAAAACCTTTCCATGTTCAAAAAGGTTCATTCTGTATGCTGAAACAATTATTTTGACCAGTTGTTTTTTCAGATTGAGCTGAATTTGTGGCCTTCAGTATATAAACATTGGAAATGTCATTAAGATCTCTGTATGCTTAAACAATTATTTTGACCAGTTTAATTATGACCAAGTTTCAATAGGATTGAGCCAAATTTGTGGCCACTAGAGTGAAACAGTGAAAATGTAAATAAGGCCCCTTTTCCTGTGTTTTCAAAAGGAATAAAATTCCTTTTAAAACTTTGGTAGAGCTTAACCCAAAGAAGATCCCTGCAAAGTTTCAGGTCGTTTGGCCTTGTGATTTAGGAAAAGACTTTTAAAGCAATTGTTGGACGATAGACAACAGACAGACGGACAACGGACATTCACCGATTACAATAGCTCACCTTGAGTACTTTGTCTTCACGTGAGCTAAAAGTTGAACGCACGGACGGACGGACGCACGCACGCACGACGGACACAACGCCATGACAATAGCTCACTGGCCGAATAATGGAAAATAAGCCCCGCCCACAGTGGCCATGTTTTTCGAATTATCAAAATTTCTTCAAGGAATCTGAAAAAGGGTCACCAAAGGAACATGCCTGTCAAATTTCAAAGAAATCTGATAAGTTGTTTGGGAGAAGAAGATTTTTTAAGTATTTTCTAAAAATTCGTATTTGTTACCATAGCAACCAGAGTTTTCAATGGAATTGAATTCTTTGAAGGAATTTGAAAGAGGGCTATGCAAGGAACATTTCTGTGAAATTTAATTAAAATTGGTCCAGTAGTTTTTGAGAAGAAGATTTTTTAAAATTACACTATGCGCCATATATGGAAAATAAGCCCCGCCCACAGCGGCCATGTTTTTCGAATTATCAAAATTTCTTCAAGGAATCTGAAAAAGGGTCACCAAAGGAACATGCCTGTCAAATTTCAAAGAAATCTGATAAGTTGTTTGGGAGAAGAAGATTTTTTAAGTTTTTTCTAAAAATTCGTATTTGTTACCATAGCAACCAGAGTTTTCAATGGAATTGAATTCTTTGAAGGAATTTGAAAGAGGGCTATGCAAGGAACATTTCTGTGAAATTTAATTAAAATTGGTCCAGTAGTTTCTGAGAAGAAGATTTTTAAAGAAAAAGTTAACGGACGGACGGACGGACGCACGGACGGACGGACGCACGCACGCACGACGGACACAACGCCATGACAATAGCTCGCTGGCCTTCGGCCAGTGGAGCTAAAAACGAAATTTTAATCTTATTTTTGCTCACGATCCGTCTGAAAAAATCCATTTCAATCAAATCACATTTTAATTTTAAAAGGTAAACATTTGTTTGAATTGTGTTCATTTAGTTTTATATGTTAACTGAAATATTATTTTCCTGTCTAGATGTTGTTTTTTTCTGGACAAGTAAACTTTGCCTTTGGACAAGTAGAAATTTGAGTTCAACTTGTCCGAGGACAAGTGGAAAAATTCCATATTTCCACACCCCTGGTATGTGTCATAAATTCACAGATCTGGTATACTTGATGAGCGAATTAAAGTAAGAAATTGTCCATGCATTATCTTTTTCAAGATATTGCTTGATCACAAAAAAGGATACACAAACTTCCAGACTGTTGGGTTTAAAATTCCTCAGCGATAAGCAAATGACAAAGAGATTACCAGTACTTGTTGCATTCTTATGAACGAGAAAATGTCCAGAGTCTTAGGTACGTTGGTATGGAATCCCAAAGGCCAAGAAAATTATTCAATATTTTACAGACAAGGTTCAGTATTCAATGTTTTGGGACAATTGGAGGTAGCAATAAATATTTTGTTGGACATATTACCCAAGAAAGGTACAATAAAGGAAGCATACTATGCCAAGTTGCTAGACAATCTGAAGCAGACCATGCGTGAGAAACGTTGCGGCAAACGCTCAAAATGTGACCGCTGCTTGCAACAGGAAATTACAATAGTATACAATTGCCAAAGTACAATGGATGCCGCCGAGAAAAATGGGTATCAATTTGATCACACCCTTCCTATCCACATGACCTTGCTGCTATCGACTTCTTTCCTAATAGGGATATGAATGGTTGAACTTTTAAGTCTCATGAAAAAAGTTATTGATGCAGTTTAGGTGTGGTTCTTTGGAAAGTTTTCGGACTTCTTTACTTCTGGACTGATGTCACTTGACCACCTTTATAGTTGATTAATTTGAGTTTAACTCCTTTTTCAAATGCTATGGTCATATCCTTTGGTCAAAGCGCATAAGCCTGGATGGATAGTATTTCAAGAGAAAAGATGTCGATCTAAACATAAAAAAGTTAGGTCAGTTATTCATTGACCCATGCTCGTATTTCAGCGTTTAGGCAGATTACATAAAATTGTTATTACATAAAATTGTATTATATGTCATGTAAGTTAACAGCGAAGAAGCCATTTTTAGCGTGGCAAAATTGTTGATATTAGTGTTTTGTATTCAACATATCCACTCCACAAAAAGGAGCTTAAACGCTTTATGATCAAAATATGCTTTAATGTCTATATACCCTCCATAACACCTATTACCTAAAGCATCCGTTGTCTATGTAAGACTTAAAACCTTCATGCAAAAAGATGCCAATGACGTACTTCAATGTGGACTTGTCATCAAAGAATCGGGTACATGGTTTCCGTCAAAGAGGGAAAATGCTTATCTCTCCTAGAAAATAATCATTTTGGATTTTCTTCAGTACTTAATTTATGGGAATCAGGGGATTTATTACCATTTATACGGTAATTAGGACCGTTCTGGAAATATATATTTTCAAGGTTATGTCATTTATTTACTTATTGAATCATGTAGTTTTGATAAGAAATTGAAATACATTTGAAAATACAATATTAAGCGCAGAAGATTTGCAGAAATGAAAAACATTTACATCATTTTTGCATATTTGAGATTTTGGCGGCCATTTTGAAAATTAAAAAAAAAACGACAAAAGAAACCTATTATAAGCATGGCAACACTCTTTTAGATTAAATATACTCAATTTTCCTAAGAAATGATCTCATCTACATACAGAACATGATAACAAATTATAGTGCAGTCATATTTCGATATTTAGTCAAGTGGTCATTTTGGGGCGGCCATCTTGAAAATCTTTTGAAATTTCGAGTATATCCTAGAATATCGATAGTCAACACTTTGATTTTATAACAAGGCATCTAATAAACACTTTAATACAAATTCTAGCAATTATTCGCGGTGGAAATGATTTCCAAATGCAAAGTAAATATAAACAAAGGCAATATCTATACTATTTTTCTCTTGTTTTACATATTCAAGGGGCATAATTCGTGCTAATTTTGGTGTGAAATTATCTTTTACTATTTAACGATGTTAAATGATAAAATCTATAAGCATTTAGGTCATTTGCGCTTAAATTTGGGTGATTTTAGATCCCATGAATGTGTATATGGTGAGTTATAAACAAGTATTTTTTGTAATTCAAGGGGAGATAATCAATCGTTCCGCACATGCTTATCCAGCACTTATATATCAAACAACAAGTTGCATTTGAAAGGGAATTCATTAAGCTTTACAATGATTTAGGTGTCATAAAATCCCGGTAGGGGGGGACCTAGGGTGTAGCCAGCCCACGGACTATTGACCTTCCATTCAAAACCAAAGGTTATACTCTTCCAGCAGGCCGATTTGAAATGAAATTTTTGGTCAGGTATGACAAAAAATTATTTATTGATCTAGGTATACCTTACAGTGTTTTACCGAGTGATTCGATATGATACACAAAAACAAAGCTTCACTACTTGTAACGTTACCGAACTTTCCGCTGTTTTCAAAGAGCAACGCTCTCTGATGTAAATAGCGAAAAATCAAAATATCAAAGAGCGTATTTACATCAGAGAAGACTCGGATTAATTCTCCGCGTATCAATGAATATGTAAACAAAGGTGAAATACCGAAATGCTGGATACCGATGGCGGGTAATTTAATAAAATAACAATTTAAAAGTCTGAAGTTTAAAACAGTCTTTATTCACAGGTATTTGGCACGTAAACTAGTCACTACTACACCCTGCATCAATAAAAAAATATTTTAGAAAAAAAAAATTTTTTTTTTCGATAACTTATATTTTATAAAGGTGTCCAACTTTCGTCGGATTTACGAACGAAAACATCGACTACCTTTACGCTAAGATCAAATACTCCGTCAATTTTCATCCAATCTCAACAAACAAGCACTCATGTATCATAGAAATGATTTATCTACACATACATACCAAATAAACTAATATTACCCAAAGAATACAAGACAAATTTTTGATGCATAGCATTCAAAGTAGCCCAGAATCTTTTGGCCGGCAATAATTCAAAACGTTTCTGCACGGTGTCTATTTGAAAATGATGGGAACAGGCATTAATTACCGATGTTTATGTCAGATCGAATAAGAACTATGTGTCTAGAATGGTTAAAAGAAATCTTTAAAATTAAGTTTCTGTGATACCAATGTTTAGTCGTGATATATGGATTGTATGGAGTTTCACGTCCCACTCAACAGCTAAGGTCATATGGAGACGGGACCTCGGTTTAAAGTCTCATCCGAAAGACTGGAGAAGCGGGGGATCGAACCAGCGGCGTGATATATGGTCTTGATATATGCATTCGATTTGGCGTACCAGTATATATGCTATTACAAACGTTGAGGCTTCGATAGGTGCAGATCAAATTGGCAGTGGTAATAATGTTTGTTTGTTTGTTTGACTAAATTTGTGGACTAAATCATTTAGCAAGTGGCAAGAATCCGACAGTTTCAATTTCAATGTACATGACAAAAACAATCCATGTCAAAAGTGTATGTCATAGTACAGAAATATTAGTAGAAAATAAAACATTTCTGAATATATCTGGATTTCTCAGATCCAACATATTTTCTCACTATTATTATATCCCTTATTTTACTTATTAGGGGTGTCAAGACGAGATCTATCTTATTTTGGACATGGAACATTCTGTAACCATAGCTTGAGCAAGACGAAGTAAATAAGTATAGGTCATCCATAAACACTGTTTTTTATACATTGTCTGCTACATATTTTATATCTTTATATTTTACATCAGTTATATTCTTGATGTACCCGGTAGAAAAATAAATTGGCGTGGCAAATGATTTTAAAACATGAAAAAATACAAAACGGCATTCTGTCAGTTTGAATCTACTACATGTTTTGAAAAAGCTTTGAGAGCCAATCATGGGTGTTGATCAGACGGTATGTATGCACTAGCCGACGAGGACCCATGATTGACTATTTGCTTGCTAATAATGTCAACCATATGGTCAATCGAGTCATTTTCCCTAAAGTTTACAATGAGACTTATTTAGCTATATCGGAGAAATGGAGCTGATGGCGCCGAAATGGAGATTGCTATTACGATAACTTGGTGGTCGTAATATGAATTCACATTTATCTAATGTCAATATCAAATACTTTTAAATGCAGCAAATATTTTGAAAAAAAAATCAATAATTTCAAGCTCGACCAAAAGCAATTTCCATGTCATGTCGCTACCGCGACTGCAAAGGCGTCATTCCGCGTTTTATCTTGTCGCGTGACCCTTTGAAGCATTCTGGTTTAAACTGATATAATAATTTCCCAAATAGCAAAATTTAAATTAATTTGAATTAATAAAGAGGTTCAACATACCATGGAAATATTTTGGCAAACAGAAAAAAATGCAGGGGTCCGTATTATCAACGATCAACGATCGTACGATTTGTTCTTGCGTAATTACTTGAAACAGCAAACCTGATTGGCCCAATCTGATTTCTCGTGCAATCAGATGTTTTGTTACACAGTTTACACAAAATCGTGGTCGTAAGATCGTTGATAATACGGGCACGTTGTTACCAGCATTTTTTCTTTCGCCTCTATGTTGTCCAAGCCTTGTCCTTTATGAAGCTTAAAATCCAAAGCTTGTTAAGAAAAATGTTTAAGGGCTTACATTCACTGACATGAGTATAAAATAATCATACCATAGCATTTGATAAAATACAAAATTAAAGTTTACAGAACCAATCATGTTTTGAATGCTCAATGAACTGCTCATGATCAGCAGCTGAACTAAAACAAATGGAAAAATAATGTAAAGGAATATGAAACAAGAGGACCATGATGGTCCTAAATCGCTCACCTGATTCAATATGACAAGAGTGATAATGGCAATTTTGTCAAATTCAAAGACATGAAACTTCTAAGGACTTTCTGTTTGGAAACAATTAAGTAATAATTTTGTTCCAATCGATCCAGTAAAGTTTGTTATGAAGAAAGATCTCCATCTGATAAGCTAGGTTAATCCCTTCTTATCTGTTTACATAAGATAAACATGGGGCCAGAGCAACAGATAAGAGAAATAGATAGGAGAAATAGGAAAGCATTTCCTTTTTTTATATGTAGAATGTATTAATCTTTTCAAGCAGATGATTGAAATGATCACCAACAACATAGGGTTTGATGAATATTGAAAGAAAATGTTGCTTTTAAAAAGGCAATTATCTCTCAATTATCACTCAAGGAATTTTTCAGGCAGGTTTGGTTCAAATTAGTCCAATGGTTGGTTTTTAAAGAATATTCTTCTGATTTCTTCTGAAGTCCAATAAGCCCTTTCCTCCCTGCCACAGCCACAGTTTTTGACAAATATAATAATTTTTGAACAAATTTTGAAAAGAGTAACTCAAGGAACATTCCTGTAAAGTCTGGATCAAATTGGCTCAATTGTTGATTTTTAAAGAATTTTCTTATGATTTCTCTAAGTCTGATAAGCCCCCTCCTCCTTGACATGGCCACATTTTTTATCAATTGTAAGAATTTAGGAACAAATTTTGAAAAGAGTGACTCAAGGAACATACCTGCAAAGTTTAGTTCATTTGGGCCCAATGGTTGATTTTTAAAGAATTTTCTTATGATTTCATCAAGTCTGATAAGCCCCTTCCTCCCTGCCACGGCCACATTTTTTGACAAATGTGAAAATTTGTGAATAAACTTGAAAAGAGTGACTAAAGGAACATTCCTGCAAAGTCTGGTTCAATTGGGCCCAATGGTTGATTTTTAAAGAATTTTCTCATGATTTCTCTAAGTCTGATAAGCCCCTTCCTCCCTGCCACATTTTTTGACAAATGTAAAAATTTGTGGATAAATTTTGAAAAGGGTGACTAAAGGAACATTCCTGCAAAGTCTGGTTCAATTGGGCCCAATGGTTGATTTTTAAAGAATTTTCTTATGATTTCGTTAAGTCCGATAAGCCCCTTCCTCCCTGCCACGGCCACACTTTTTGACAAATGTAAAAATTTGTGGATAAATTTTGAAAAGGGTGACTCAAGGCACATTCCTGCCAAGTTTAATTCAAATTGGCCAAATGGTTGATTTTTAAAGAATTTTCTTAGGATTTCTCTAAAATCCGATAAGCCCCGCCCTGCCACGCCCACAATTTTTGACGAATCAAAAATTCACGAACAAGTTTTGAGAAGGGTCACATGAGGATCATTCCTGCCAAGTTTGGTTAAAATTGGACCAATGGTTTAGGAGAAGAAGATGTCTGAAGAAATTGTGGACGGACAGACGGACGGACGGACGGACGGACGACGGACAAAAAGCGACCACAATAGCTCACTTTGAGTACTTCGTGCTCAGGTGAGCTAAAAATAGAGCGCTAGCGAGATTTGAACTCATGACTTTTAAGCTATGATGAACTCTTAGTCCGTTGTCGTAACCACTGGACCACTCTACCTTTTACATATGAAAATGCTTATAAAAGTTTAAAGTATTTACACAATTTGGATTTGTCCCTATCGAAATTGAAGGATATGAAACAATAAATAAATTCATATTTTATGCAGTATATTTCCTCTGGAATGTCTTAACATGTCAAGAAAATCTGCTTTTATTTTAATAATCCTTATCGACATACATTTCAACCATTTTCAACAAATAGGTCGAACGTTTTGTACAATGGTCGCCTAACAAACTCAACACGGGCATATCTCATAAAAAAGTAAAGCGTATTTGAAGAATTCATGAAAACTCTCTTATTGATTTAAAAATATACAAAAAAAGAAAAAAAAGAAAAAAAACTAGCGTGGGTGGGTCTCGAACCTATGGAACAAATGTATTCAGGCTTTGGTAAGCCTAGCACTCTATCCATTTGACCACAGCGGCACTTGAGTTTGCGATACTTAAACAAAATTAAAATATAGTAGTATTTATCAGATTAGACTGGTTATCGCCCCTGAGTTAGTCCATAGAAATAACGAAACCCATTAGTAAATACCAAAACACATTTACAGTATCGATTTTAGAATGGATCACTTCACAGCGAATATATATTACCGTCATTTATTCAACGCTTCATACAAAATTCTCTTCTTGTTGTTATTAAGCATAAACAACTATAGTTAACATGATGTGTTATAGTTCTTCGTGTGTTTCGGTATTTCTATGGACCGATCCGGTCACATGATTAAGCGGTTAGTAATTCGCATCAGGGGGAAATTAAAATAGTAAACAAATGCAAGTTTTATGCATTGTATTTCCTCGTAAATGGTGTAATCATATAAAACAAACATGTTGTTAATGTAACAATCATTATCAACGTACAATTTAACCATCTTCAACAAAAATGTCGAGTATGTTGTAAAATAATCGCCTCCCTAACTCTGCACGTTAATATTTTAAAATCGTTACAAAGGTAGCCCAGCTAAAGGCTGGGCTACCAATGAGAGCAAGATTGGTCGAAACACTAAGAAAAGTTGACTCGACGGTTGTGTGACCGATGGATTCGTCACAAAAATTCCCCTGTAAAGCACAAATATAAGCCCTCCAGTCTATCTAAAACCACATTACATCACTTAGGCAAATATAAATAATTACTTGTTTTGAATATCCTAGAGCGCGATATGTTTTGGTTAATCCGTAATGGTTTGATGTTTATCACAAATTCTCACGTCTAGCAGAAAGCTGTCATTTTCATTCCTGATCGGAAAGTGCTTGTTGAAAATAGACTGGCACTTCAAGGGTATAACAAAAAGTGAACTGGGACCGACAACAAAATACACGCAGTCAACTTGGGCGGATTAGCGTGATAAAAGGACTCCACGACTTTCTCCACAAAATGATCCCCGGTTAAAATATGATATTCTTCTTTTATCACGACGGTTATGTATGTGTCTAGTTATTGTTCTAATTAGTTTATGGATGTAAGGTGGTTCAATCTAAAATATTTAGTCTACTGTTTCATAATAAATGCGATAAAACATAAACCCAAAAATGAAGTCTGGCATCAAGCCTGTTCATGAAACCCTGCGTTTAAAAAATCAAAAAGAAAATCGTTAATTACAAGTGGGATCCCCCAAGGAAGTCACCTTGGGTCAATACTTTTTATTATTTTTATCAATGACTTGCCCGACATATTATCAGTGGATAAAAAGCCATTTGCTGACGACTCCAAATTGTATAACTGTATCAGCTCTGACTATGATGTTGCATACCTCCAAAAGGGATTAGATGAAGATGTTAAGTTGGGAGAAACATGTAAATTGAAATATAATGCACAGAAATTAAAGCACATGTAGTTTGATAAAAAGGACATATAATCACAGCTTCATGATAACAAGAGGACCATGATGGTCCTTAATCGCTCACCTGAACTGAGATTCACAAGGTGAGAAATGATAGCATCCTGTCCCATGATATCCAAAAGAGCATTATATTTTTCAATGGTCTTCATCCTTGTGACTAGACAAACATTCTGAACATGTTTCATGAAGATAGGACAAAAATTGTAGCATCTACATTACCAACAAGGATTTTGTCTTTAAGGCCCCTTTTCCATGACATACAACAGAACATTCCCACTGTCAATAGGCTTAATCCTTGTGACTAGAGAAATAATCTGACTAAATTTCATGAATATTGAGCCAAAATTATTGTCTCTATAGCGCTAACAAGATTTTGTCATTAAGGCCCCTTTTCCCATGCTATACCATAGAACATTCCTATTTTCCTCAGAGTTCATCGGTGTGACTAGACAAACACAAGTTTCATGAAGATTGGACCAGAATTTTTGCCTCTAGAGTGCTAACAAGGATTTTGTCATTAAGGCCCCTTTTCCCATGATATCAACTGGAATATTCCAATTTTTTCCTTGTGACTAAAACAAACATTCTTTTAGTTTCATGAAGACTAGGCCAAACTGTTACTTCTAGAGTGTTAACAAGATTTTGTCATAAAGGCCCCTTTTCCCATGATATCAAAATGGAACATTCAAATTGTTGATAAGCTTTATCCTTGTGATTAGACAAATATTCTGATCAATTTTAACAAAAATTAGGCCAAAATTATGGCCTCTAAAGTGCCAACACGGATTTTGTCATTATGGCCCCTTTTCCTGTGCTATCCAAAGGAATATTCAAAATTCCAATTCTCTGTGACTACACAAACATTCTGACCAATTTTTATGAACATTGGGCCAAAATTGTAGCCTGTACAACACTAACAAGAATTTTGTCTTTCAGGCCCCTTTTCCCATGATATCAATGAGAAGGTTCCAATTATCAACCCCATATAAACCCCAAGAATCAACAATATAGGGCCCTATGAAAAAATACCGTTTTGAGATGAAAAGGTTTTCCATGTCAAAGATCAAAATGTTAGAGATCTAACTCTTAACCCCTATATAAACCCCAAGAATCAACAACACAGGGCCCTTTTTTCATTGCAAAATAATTAATTTTATAATGATTTGGTAAAGAGTTAAAGAGAATATATTAGTTGCAAAATAGAAGCAAGTCTGATTATTAATCCAAAGACTAGAGATTAAAATAGGAGAGGTTAACCCTTTCCCAAATAAGACCTGGTTTTGACGTCCCTAATAGAAAAGGCTTGGAAAAATATTGAAACAAAAGAAGAAACTGCTGATAACCAGCAGTTTCTCCTTTTGCCTCAATATTTTCTGTGCTATATTATACACAAATCTTATCTTGAATAACACCGATTTTGTCGTTTCAAGCAACTTTATTATAAGAAAAGTCCAAATTTTGGCCGTTTGGGAAAGGGTTAAGGGATTTCTAAATTGCAAAATATCTTTCAATGTTTATCAAACCCTGTGATGTGGGTATTCATTTGAATGATCTAATCAAAACTATTTAAATGAGTACAAACAACAAAGGATAGCTTAAATAACGAATAGAATGTATTTACCCCCTTTTACATGCAGCTCCCCATTCTGGCGGAGTTTGTGTAAACAATTCCGGTCTTTTGTTTATTTAATAGGATTAGACATTTCCACAGAGGCGGGATCAAAACCTCATAACTCCAGCTTTGTTAAGCTGTAGTTACGAGGTTTTGACTCCCACTAACCATATGTTACCTGTTTGATTTTTTAAAGAATTTTCTTAGGATTTCTAAAGTCTGACACTGCCACACCCACATTTTTTGACAAATCTTAAAATTTGTGGACAAATTACCAAAAGAGTCACTAAAAGAACATTCCTGCCAAGTTTGGTTCAAATTGGCCCAATGGTTGATTTTTAAAGAATTTTCTTACGATTTATAAGCCCCGCCCTGCCACGCCCACATTCTTTGACGAATCAAAAATTTGTGAACAAGTTTTGAAAAGGGTCACCTCAGGAACATTCTTGCCAAGTTTGGTCACAATTGGCCAAATGGTTCTGGAGGAGAAGATGTTTAAAGAAATTGTGGACGGACGGACGGACGGACGGACGGACAGACGGACGGACGACGGACGGTGAGCGACCACAATAGCTCACCTTGAGCACTTTGTGCTCAGGTGAGCTAAAAAGGAGAGTTGAATGTAAGATACCGGAATATCACAGTGTCGTCTGCAAGGAGGGGAACTTGATATTTTGAAACGGAATGAGGGTCAGTTGATTGTTATATGTAAGAAAGACAATTTCATTTCATTGCATGCATACATTCATCATTTAATGAATTATTATGAGTAAGTGATGTGATGATTAAATTGAGAAAATTGTGATTGAGAGAATTGTGTTTACTTCCCGGCATTCCTGCATGCTTATTTTGTGATAATTTACAAGTTTTCCTCTCTTAGACATTGACAGGGGACAGTCAACGATTAGACGAGATGATATATTAACTCATTTCTTGGATATTGCAACGTTGACAATCTGGTAGGTTTCTTTTCATATCTATGTAAAATGCCCATTGTTTCAGACGATAAGTATATTTCACTTAAATAACATTTCAGGCTTCTTTTATAAATTGATATATAAAGGCACATCAAACTATAAACCAATTGACTTCGTTTTCAATTTCATCTCGGGTCATGTTAAAACAATGAAGAATAGAGGATCTAGGACTGACCCTTGAGGGAGGCCTGAGATAAATGACACTTCTTCTGACTTTTCTCCATCAAGAACAACTGTTCAGTGTGGCTTCTAACAATAAAAGAGTGACTCCATTGGAGGAGAGACGATCATACTCTTGGAGAATGTATCTGTATTTGTACGTTTCAGAACCCAATACTGGTTTTTACGCAACGGCAATGTAGAATAGCTTTTGGTTGAAGAGTAGCTTTCTGACTTTATCTTAGGCCCTACTGAAATCTAAGAGTACCGGGTCAGTTTGCTTTGCAGCTCAGATATTTTGAACAGACAATCATTAAGCTAAATGAGCTGCATCTCACATAGACGCGTTTCTTCTTGCTGGAGCTCATGTATGGTGTTATGAGAGGAAATGTGAGTAGATAGGTGGGTAGCTACAGGGTTTTGCAGATAATACAAGTCAGACAGATCGGCCGGTAGTTTGCTGGATCACTAATATGAAGAGGATGTATTGTCAGAAGTGGGTTACAAGTCCATACTTTTCTTCAATTAGGAACCCAAAGATCAGAGTTGTCATCGACGGGGTTATACATTGGCTTACACTCACAAAAAATGAATAAATAAAATCCTATCATGTGCAATGTTTTGATGTTTGCGTTCTTTAATTGTTTTGTTAAGTTCAACTGATATCACGCTAGTTAATCGGCCCGAGTTGACCCCGTGGTTCACTTTTTGTTATAAGACCAATCGCGACCCTCGAGACTGTTTGCAACCTTTTGCCGCGTTGGAACGTGGTTGCAACATGATCTCGAGCGTAATACAGTGACCGCCATATTGAACGTGAAAGTAGACGCGCGTAAATGACGTCATCAAAACAAATCAATCCTTTAGCTAACGTTATATAATTCAAGTGAAATATACTGTCAATAATCGGTAAATCACATCAATTATTTTATCTGGTAAAATGTTGTCACATTTATGAGGATACAGTCGACTTTAGAACGCTGTTTGTTTCAAATATTTTTCTGGCGTAGATTTAAATGGTTGTTTGGTCTGCTTCCGTTGTTATTGACCTGACTACCGTTGTTATGCTTGCGGAGAGATATGGGCAGGATCGGCTCATGGCGGCTACTGTAATACGTTCGAGGGAATCTTGAGTAACGATAAGATGCGAGAATATTCGAATGTTATAAGACCAATCGCGACCCTCGAGACTGTTTGCAACCTTTTGCCGCGTTGGAACGTGGTTGCAACATGATCTCGAGCGTAATACAGTGACCGCCATATTGAACGTGAAAGTAGACGCGCGTAAATGACGTCATCAAAACAAATCAATCCTTTAGCTAACGTTATAATTCAAGTGAAATATACTGTCAATAATCGGTAAATCACATCAATTATTTTATCTGGTAAAATTTTGTCACATTTATGAGGATACAGTCGACTTTAGAACGCTGTTTGTTTCAAATATTTTTCTTGCGTAGATTTAAATGGTTGTTTGGTCTGCTTCCGTTGTTATTGACCTGACTACCGTTGTTATGCTTGCGGAGAGATATGGGCAGGATCGGCTCATGCCGGCAACTGTAATCCGTTCGAGGGGATCTTGAGTAATGATAAGATCCGAGAATATTCGAATGGTTATAAGACCCACGAGGTACCAGTCTATTTTCAACAAGCGCTTTCTGACCAGGAATGAAAATGACAGCTTTCTGCTAGACGTGAGAATTTGTGATAAACATCAAACCATTACGGATTAACCAAAACATATCGCGCTCTAGGATATTCAAAACAAGTAACTATTTATATTTGCCCAAGTGATACATGTGGTTTTAAATAGACTGGAGGGCTTATATTTGTGCTTTACAGGGGAATTTTTGTGACGAATCCATCGGTCACACAACCGTCGAGTCAACTTTTCTTAGTGTTTCGACCAATCTTGCTCTCATATTCTTTGGGTAATATTAGTTTATTTGGTATGTATGTGTAGATAAATCATTTCTTTGATACATGAGTGCTTGTTTGTTGAGATTGGATGAAAATTGACGGAGTATTTGATCTTAGCGTAAAGGTAGTCGATGTTTTCGTTCGTAAATCCGACGAAAGTTGGACACCTTTATAAAATATAAGTTATCGAAAAAAATTTTTTTTTTCTAAAATATTTTTTTTATTGATGCAGGGTGTAGTAGTGACTAGTTTATGTGCCAAATACCTGTGTCTTTATTTACAAATTTATTTCATCAATCAATATAGCAATCGAGAAAATCCAGCGGAGTCTCGAGATCAAAGCAGCGCTGCAAACAAAACTGTCATCTGATGATCATGACACAGTCAGTATGTTGATGCTATGTCAGTGTTTTAATAAATACACAGTAAAGGCAAGGGGAATGCAGAGGCTGATACTGGGACGTCAAAGGGAGCAACTGTCCGAAAAAGTCCATCCGAAAAATGTACTGGTCACTCACAAAACAGTTATACTCTCCTATCATTATCTCGTGGCAACCTTAATCTCGTGTTACCTAAATTTTTCCGAGAATGAAAGAAATATATTCAATATCCACGTAAATATGAAATCAAAACTACATTTTCTCGTTCAAGTTATCCTTCTTTTCTCTAAATCAAGTAAAATTATGTCCGAATCCATGTCACGTGATGTGTTTCCAATTTCACAAATTCATTTTCGTACACTCGTTTTTTTCCTTTTAAAACGATAAATTAAACAAAACCCCAAAACAAAAAACTGCATCAAATAAATCTTAAATGAAATTTGTTTTAGTTTCTTTATACCCAACTCATTCTCTTGGTACGAATATGCTACTTTACGTAAACTTTTTAAATTACCACGAGATAATGACGTCACTGTTTTACGACGGCCGCTTCCACCCTCCTTGTAAACAATGATTAATTTCATCAAATATTAAATGTTTTCAGCAGAACTAATAAACTTTATGGAAAGAACATTTGACAAGGTAATTAGAATTTCATATATTTAAGTCCACATAACAAATGTTTGGAATTGTTGTAAGACTCGGTTGGGCGATTTACCGAAACGTACCGAAACCGACCGAAACTTACCGAAACCGACCGAAATGTACCGAAACCGACCGAAACCGACCGAAACGTACCGAAACCAATACCGAAACGGGCCGTATAGTACCGAAACGGTATCAAAACATGTCAACCAGACAGTCAATTTCCCCAGAATTTGCAATGTCTGTTTTCTTCTTCTCTTCTTTTTTTGAGACCTAGATCGATTTCTTGTACGCAGAACCTCCAACCCTTTAAATGTGCGCATTCTGTATTATATCAAAGGGATCTGCATGTAAATTTCGTGCATAATGAGAAACTATTAAATATGACTCTAACCTTCACTAACTCTTGACCAAAATTGTCGAAACTTTTTATAGATTGTGTAAGCTATTACAAAACTAACTCCATCTTATCATGTTCATGTTTTGTAATTCATAACCCCATGTTGTACATGTATATTGTATACCTGGGTGAAATAAAAGATTTGATCGATTGATTGAGCAGATAATCGATATTTTCTGTGATATACTTGAAACAAATTTCAATGTTTCTAAATTTTAAAATGCAATTTGTTGTCTCGAAATCTTAAAAAAGTTCTGCACTCAAAATTCTTTAAAAAAGTTATGCTCTCAAAATGGATTGTTCTAACATATTTCTGTTTGGGAAATAGCTCAAAAATCGTGCATCGATTTTTAAGAAAGAGGTAAAATTTCCGAACTTGACAATCCATGAATATGAAATCTGCAGGACAGGTGCGTCATTGCAAAATTTTAAGCCAGATGATCCCTTTGAACAGTGAGTTTTGAATATGTGTGAAAAATAATCTAATCGCCCGTTTAATCTACTACACAATTCATTTAAATAAAATTAGACCAGATCTTTCCAGTTTAGCTCTCTCTCAAACAACCGATTGACGTCTCCAATTAAAAAAAAAAAAAAAAAAAAAAAAAAAAAGAAAAAAAACATATATCGTATTGATCAGTGGCGGACCAGGGATTTCTATGGATGGGGTTCGAACATAAATGGGTGTGTGGGTACTTTTTCTAGTAGTATGTGATAGATATGCTGATTTAAAGATATTTGGGGAAAAACTGTTTCGACAGCTGTAACTTACTCATTTCATATTAGACCAGACTAAGATTGGCCTACACCCTGATTGAATTCGCTACATGTCTAGATGAAAACAGTTTCATGTTTTGATACCGTTTTGGTACAATACGGCCCGTTTCGGTATTGGTTTCCGTACGTTTCGGTCGGTTTCGGTACGTTTCGGTAAGTTTCGGTCGGTTTCGGTACGTTTCGGTAAATCGTCCAACCCGTAAGACTAAGGCCGACTTCGATTGGCAATATTTCGCGCCATCGCTCGGAACATAGCTCCAAGCGAACACCGATAGTGCGAGCTATTGACGTCATTTCCGCAGCTATAGCTCCAATCGAACGGCAATGGTCCAAGCTATAGTCCGACCACCGGAAAAAGTGTGGTCCGGCCATCCGGGCAATTACGTCATTCGGAACACCTCGGATAACAGCGAACCAATCAGTGTCGAGGTAAACAAAGATTTTGATTGGCTGACTCAGAACGGGGAGGAATTCAATTGATGGAACAGCGCTGGTTCCCAATAATGGTTCCCGTCCTCGCGAGCTATAGCGCCAATCGAAGTCAGCCTAAATTGTTTGTACCACGAGATTAGGGGTTGGCAGCCTACAAACCATAAAAAGAGAGAACATTGCAAGGTTTTGACAACTTTGAACAGAATAATGAGTGAGATTTAAAGACTTTACCTCTTGATTTAGTCCGCATTCAGCTGACAAAATAGATTCTAGACAGAATTTGTATTTTGATAGCGATCTCCGATAACGGTGTTCGTGAAAATTGGCATCCTGTAAAATGAATGCATCATCGAAATGGTAGGATATTCTCTTCCGATTTTTTCCCTTTTCATATAAACGCAATGTTCTATCTCTTTCCCTTTGAACTTTTATAGCATATAAAAGATGAAAGAAAGTGTGTGCATCAACATTTCTAAACTGTGTGTCTCTTTTAGGGTCATCTGTATTCGGCCTCAATAAAACTCGACCCAGTCAAATAGGACTTTCTTCTTCTTCAGACGTCAGGGATAAAGACTGGCAATTTTCACTTAGGGGCCCAGAATAGCAAAATTCAATACTTAACATTAAGGGTATGGGCATTTTCTTTAAATATCCAGGGGCCCAGCCCAAAATCTAGGGGCCATGGGCGACTGGGCCCCTGCTAGTCTTTATCCCTGCACGTTCCTTTGAATGCATTTATTTTACATCGATTGGGAAGCAAGTTTTTTATGCCCCCGATAGGGAGGCATCATAAATTTGATTTGTCCGTCTGTCTGTCCGTCTGTCTGTCCGTCCGTCATTCCGTCCGAAAACTTTAACATTGGCCATAACTTCCTTATTACTTAACATATTCGCTTCATACTTTACCACAACATTCCTTGGTACATTACCTTTCTGTAGGCACATACTTTGGTGACCTTGACCCCTGGATGACCTTGACCTTGAACATAGATTGGCCATAATTTAAAATCAAAGCGGTGTCGGGGGCATTGTCATCTTACAGTGACAGCTCTTGTTTCAACTTATTTTAATCCCTCTCGATTGAGCTTCCTGGAAATCCACCAGTACTCGCGGCGATAGTGTGGGCCAATGAGAAGCCAAGAACAACCTCGGCTACCGGGGATCGAACTCGGAACTTCTTAGTCGCAAGGCCGACGCTCTACCTCTCGACTACGGACATCAATAAGTTTCTCACGAATCCGAATTGAATTGGATTTAAAAATTATGCTGTTTGGATTTTTTATCATAAGTGAATGAAACAGATTATTAGTTTACAGGTCTATCTTATCTTGCAATATTGATAATTCCAAGTGTTCTTCCCAACTCCTTTACCAGCAATGGCCCTAGTTTCAATAATGTTATATCCAAAACCTTTTTTGAATTTGGTATGGGTTTTGCACATTCCAATAACCATCATCATATTTCTGACTATGATATCGCAGCTATTGCAGCCCCACTCAGTGGTGGATTCATAGGGGGATTTTGGAAATTGTCTGGTGTTGCCTGATTATTATCATTTCATTTTAATGTAGAAATACTCTCAAAATTATGTAATGATATGAAAACAAACCCCCTTAGGGCCTATTTGTATGCTGGAACCCCATCAAAGAAATCCTGGCTCTACAGCCACTACACCTTCAAATAAATTGCTCCAAAACCACTTCACCATTTCAGGCTGTTCACAGATAGCAGGATAGGCCAGGATAGGAGATCTTGAAGATGAGTATAGTTGATGTGTTGGTGGGTAACTATACCATTATAGACTTTGAGCTCTATGATCTCTGTGTTAATGTATTATACATGTAACAATTTCAGGCTGTACACAGATAGATCAGTAAGATGAGCATAGTTGATGTGTTGGTGGGTAACCGTATACCATTATAGACTTTGAGCTCTATGATCTCTGTGTTAATGTATTATAAATGTAACAATTTCAGGCTGTACACAGATAGATCAGTAAGATGAGCATAGTTGATGTGTTGGTGGGTAACCGTATACCATTATAGACTTTGAGCTCTATGATCTCTGTGTTAATGTATTATACATGTAACAATTTCAGGCTGTACACAGATAGATCAGTAAGATGAGCATAGTTGATGTGTTGGTGGGTAACCGTATACCATTATAGACTTTGAGCTCTATGATCTCTGTGTTAATGTATTATAAATGTAACAATTTCAGGCTGTACACAGATAGATCAGTAAGATGAGCATAGTTGATGTGTTGGTGGGTAACTATACCATTATAGACTTTGAGCTCTATGATCTCTGGGTTAATGGACTCTCAGGTAAACTTGGATATTTATTAACCTATAATAATTATTTCAATCTTCCTCAAGCAAAGGCTCCTTTTGATGCACCTAGCTTTGGAAAATGTTTAGGCAAAAGAAGAAAATGCTGATATACATGTAACATTTTACCCTTTTTAGCTCACCTGAGCACGAAGTGCTTGAGGTGAGTTATTGTGGTCACTTTTTGTCCGGTGTCCGTCCGTCCGTCAACATTTGGGGTGTTTACACTCTAGCATCCACAAAAGTTAGGCAATCTTGATCAAACTTGGCCAAAGCAAGTAGGATCATAAGTTCTCGGACAAGTTCGATTATGGGCCTGATTGGACCAGAATGTGCTGAGTTATCTGCCCTTGAATGTCAAAAAATGCTGTTTTTAAGTTTGTTTACACTCTAGCATCTACAATTATTAATCAATCATGACAAAACTTGGACATAATGTTGGAGACCATAAGACTCGGATGAGTTTGATTTTCAGTCTGATCTGACCAGAAAGACGAGAGTTATGTGCCCTTGAATTTGATAAAATTGCAATTTTTGGCTGTTGTCGACCTTGTTTACACTTAAGAATCTACAGTTATCAATCAATCAAGATAAATCTTGGACACAATGTTGGAGAATATAAGATCTCAGATGAGGTTGATTTTCAGTCTAATCTGACCAGAAAGACGAATGTTATGTGCCCTTGAAATTGATAAAATTGCCATTTTTGGCTGTTTTCGACCTTGTTTCTACAATCATTTAAAAAAACAACAACAATGTTTGACACCATAAGTCCACTGATGATCTTGATTTTCACAACGTTATAATAATAATAATAAATTTATTTTGGTAAAACAGTGCTCCAGCTAGGTTTTGAAAAGGGCAGGGTGCCAAGTGCCCTGAAAGGGCACTTCGAGTCGCGAAGCGACGAGACGGGGGAGGGAGTGGGAGGGGGCACCCCCCTCCCACCAGGGGGGTTTGGGGGGGTCTCCCCCAAGAAAATTTTGAATTCTAGGGGCTTAAAGATGGGTTCTGGTGGGTTTTAAATAGGATTTTGGTATTCAAAAAGGGAGATTATTTCAACCCCTCTATATGTCTCGTCAGACAAGTGGCACCTAGAAGTATTCTTTTACGTCTGTTCATTTAGGGCCACCAGGGGGGTTTAGGGGGTCTCCCCCTAGAAAATTTTGAATTCTATTAAAGGCTTAACAATGGGCTCTGGTGGGTTTTGAATAGGATTTTAGTATTTACATAGGGAGACTATTTCAACCCCTCCTCAGTGATTTTGTTACAAATTTATGCGGAAGAGTCCTGGGACCCACTTGTTCCCAAAACAATGAGTCCAACATTGAAACATATGAGTCTTTGAAAGACAATGTCGATTACGCATTGAAAATGTTAGCATTCTGGGACTCACTGAATATTTTTCAATGAGTCCTGAGAAAAAAATGTGAGTCAGGGACTCGGGACTCGCAGGTAACAAAATCCCTGCCTCCTTGGGTCTCATCAGACAGGTGGTACCTAGAAGTATTCTTTTAGGCCTGTTCATTTAAGGCCGAAAAAAGGCCGCATTCCTAATTCAAAAGACCATTGTTTCGATTTAAGAAAAATCCTTCAACAATGCTAAAAAATTCTTTCCCGACCCTTGAAATACTTTATTGGATAAACTCTCAACTGTCTTGATTTCTTGCTGTCCATGCTGTAAATTCTTTACAGAGTTTGTAAAAAATTTAGAGTCTGGAGGGCAGGATGTGATAAATTCCTTACACAGGCACGTAGGAAGCAATTACATATGGGGGGGGGGGGGCTAAAGCCTCAGTGTCTGAATATTGTGTGGGGGCTAAATTGGATTTTCCCAAAATTTTCAGTGTGAAATAAGGAAAATTCGGCATTTTTGACCAACTTTAAGGGGCTTAGAACCCCCCCCCCCCCCCCTCTGTTCCTACGGGCCTGTTACATTTAGTAATATTTTTTGTCTGCGGTTTCTTTCAATTTAGACCACTCAACATTTGTTGCTTCAATGTGGAAAGGGTGAAGAAAGCATGGGGAAGAGGGGAAATATATGAAATGCTCAATTTCTTCCTTGTATTCAATTTCTATTTCACTAATGCATAAATAGTTCTTCGTTTTTGAACATGGCTCTTGTGATATATACTCTTGCTTTGAATTTGGAAAATTTCTAATTTGGATCTCCTTTTTTCTGAAAAAAAAAATCATCTGGTAAAGGGTTAAATGGGATGTAGAAGTGTGTTTAATTGCAAGGGAGACTTTCCAATTCAGGTTTTCAGAGGTTAGGAGAATAACCAAAACAAAAATCAAATTGTCTTTTATTATTAACCAACAAATAGCCTATCATATTTTATTTCTGTGGGGAAAGGGAATAACAAATTGACTACATTCCAAGTAAAGGGTCACGCTCTATGCTAAGGGATGTAAACTATTGATTTTCTGGTACACATTTTTTGGTCATATATTCTCCAGTGGAAGACTACAATCAGTTACACAAATACTTCAGATTTGAGATATTTAATTGGTGATGGATAAATAATTGGACTAGAAATCGGTAGGTTAACTAGAATTTTAAAGCTTGATTTTATAGAAGTAATACGTCGGACATTTTGGCCAGTCAACTCTGAATTTTGCCAGTCAATGACTTGTCCGTGGCTCTCGCAAAGACTGTGAATTACAATTATGAAATAAGATCCATGAATTTAAGGTAAACTGCAAAACAAAATGGGACGAAACTGTCCGAGTGAAACGGCGATTTTCCAAAATGTAAAATATCTTATCGCAGCCTACAACTAATCTGAAATTTTCTCCGTGAAAGGTGACAAAGTTAATCATCATCCATACAATCTTGTTAATGACCATTCGTACGGATTAAGTCGCTAATCAGTGTTTGTTTATAGTTGAAAAATTGTTTTACGGCACGTGCTAACTCTCATCAACAGATTATCGGAAAACTGCCCACTCGATAATGAATCACGCGTTGTGATTGGTCGGCTTGTCGATATTAGCCACGCCTTGCATTAAGTCTGTTTGTAATAAGGTTGTAAACAGTTATCCCCCGAAATTACCCGCTAAACGCATCAGTGATCACAGCCAGTTTTCATTATCAATTAAGGGAGGCGACAATACACAAGATACTCGCTTATTGAGCGAGTAAGGGCAAAATTTACAATCAATTTATAGGGCAGGGCGCCGCACTTCGACGGCAGGGCGCCGCGCCCTTCTAAAAGGGCCTAGCTGGAGCACTGTAAAAGAGTACAAAACATGGCATAGTAAAACACATTACAGCAATATTGCACATAATTTGTTATAAAAAAAGTAACAACCATGTTATGCGCTCCATTACCAAGGATAACACAAAAAAGAAGAAAATTAAGTCCTCTTATTTCCATTGTGGTCCCAGATAATGGAGGCATGGCACAGAAAGTCATGTTTATAATTAAATAATTTAGCATAAGATTTTGTGTCAAATTTTACAGAATGAATGTATAAATAGTAATTCACATTTGAATATCACAGACTATAATATCACATTTTGACAGACCATAAGGTAATGTTTATCATATTGATTGACTGAGAAGTTAAAAAAAGAATTAAAACAGTCATTTGACATAAGAAACAAGGTCATGATGAATGTATAAAATATATTGACCATAAGTTCATATTCTTAGTTATAAATATTAATTGAATTGAACAAAAGTGTTGCTCATATCATTTTGGTTCAGGTGAGCGATATAGGACCATCATTAAGTCCATTTGAAATTTTCGGAACCTTGCAATGTCGAGTACAATGAAGTTTTATTTTTTCTTTGCATTGTATAGGTGCTCTAGAGCAGATCTAGCTTGGTTGCCAGAATGCCAACCTTGGGGAACTCCCAAAATCCGCAAAAATCCAAGATGGCCGCCAAACGCAACTGGAAAAATCAACTTTTTGTCAAATTGTCCTAAATTGACGCGAAAAATGTGTAACTAAGGGTTCTTTGGTATGCTGAATCCAAATCTGATGATAAATATCGTATTTGGATATCAGAAATACACTAAAATAGAGATGGCCGCCGGAAGCCATCCTGAAAATTACAATTTTATGATATTTGTCTTTAGATGGCCTATTTTGACATAATTATGAATCAAAGTTCAATTTGATTCTTCATCTGGCATTTGAATCAACCTGATGTATATAAAATTCCGACATGGCCGCCACTGTCCCCACATGCCATTTTCAAAATGATTTCTGGCCGCGGCCTTAGCGCAGTTGGTAGCGCATCTGACCCTCATTCGAGAGGTCCCGGGTTCGATACCCGGCCGCGGCTAATACCCTTTCTGACAAAATTGTCACCCACCAATGGGTTTGAAATCGTTAACCTAAGTGGGCGAGCAGCTGGAGGCTCGGTAAGGGTGTTGTGGTAGTACTGGTTTGAGAAACAACAGGAATCCATGGGTAGGTGCTCCAGCCGCCGCGATATGACCCTGGTAGTTGAAAACGGCGTAAAACCCCAATAAACTCAAACTCAAAATGATTTCTAGTTAAATACTGGTACATGTATAAAATGTGGCTAGATTTTGATATTTTTCTGTATTTTGTTGCTTTTACATTTATTTCGAACGCAAATTTTTATACTCAATGTAGATGCTACACATTTCCCGAATGTAGAAATAAAAATAATGAATATATAAACTAGTTGCCATCTTGAAAAAGAGCGGAAAATAGGAGATCATTTAAGCAGAACATACCGAGGTTGCAATTTTGCTCTCTTTGCCGACGTAGACTTTTAAAATATCTTAATAAACTTATGTTTATTTCAACACCTTCTATCAAAATACTCTTGACATTTCGTTTCAAAGAGCGCTAATTGAAATATTTCCAGTGATTTGTCGTATATTTTTATTGTGCATGTAAGATTAATTTGAAGATTTTGTGCTGAAAAAATCAAATTTTTTGTATGCAGAATAATTAGTTTATTGTTAATAACGGTACTTTTTATTTTTGATAGCACTAAATGCATATCTAAACTTTAGTAAACATGCCACCAGTTGTCATACTGTGAAATGAAAATTAAATCTGCGCTGTACATAGTCTTCAGATATGTCTGTGTCACTTAGTTTATATTATTTATGGCCACCAGTTGCCATATTGAAATATGCCATAAAGTTGATTCTGTAGACATGATAAATTAAGTTGCATTAAATTTCATTGTCGGTATTATTTTTAGCATTCCAATATATTCCAATATGTTCATCCAAGGATTTCAGATTGAACTAAAACCCAACGCTATTATCCAAGAAAATCACCCACAATTGAATGGTTAATATATCCTTCTGTCTATATCTATTTCATGAATCATTTGAACCTTCCTGTGAGTTTGGATATGATAATAATGATTATCACACCATTTATCATTTGAAGCTGAACGTTTTAACAATTATGCCCGTACTTTAGTAGTTAAAGGGGGTGATCTTTATGTCCCTTAAATGGGAATGATTTATGTAAAAAATGTTCTTGCCATACTTGTATTAATGAATGATTCGGATACATTATCCAATGTACCACTTGCAAGATCCAGACATTTTCCCAATGGGAGGGAGTTTCCAGAGGGAACCCGACTGCATTGGCGAATGAGAAATTCCTTAAAAGTCATTTTGATAAGACTTTATTTACAAATTAGAGAGGGAGCCCGTAGCCAGGGCTTTCTTGTAAATAAAAGGCATTATGACAATACTCAATTGTTTTTTATGTAGATACCGTTGGATTTGTCAGAAGCATGGAATAAGTACATTCAAGGAAAATAACAAACATGCTTTCGTCTTTATGGATAAGTCATATCGACATGTAGTTCCATTTCAAATTGCATAATAGATCTCAACAGTAGTTACTCAATGTACAATGAAAGCTGGGACATTTTGCATGAGTGTGCAATATCCTTCTTATCTTAAGATTCACCAAGAGATTTTTTAAAAAAAAATGCTTGACGGTTTTAAGAAGACTACATATTTTGAAAATAAATTGAAAAGATGGACTTATAATTATAATGAAATTATTAGCTCACCTGAGCACGAAGTGCTCAAGGTGAGCTATTGTGGTCGCTTTTTGTCCGTCGTCCGTCCGTCTGTCCGTCCGTCCGTCCATCTGTCCGTCCGTCCGTCCGTTCACAATTTCTTTCAACATCTTCTCCTCCTAAACCATTGGACCAATTTTGACCAAACTTGGCAGGAATGTTAATTGTGTGATACTTTTCAAAACTTGTTCATGAATTTTTGATTTGTCAAAAAATGTGGGCGTGGCAGGCAGAAAGGGGCTTATCAGACTAGAAATCATAAGAAAATTCTTTAAAAATCAACCATTGGGCCCAATTGAACCAAACTCGGCAGGAATATTCCTTGAGTCACTCTTTTCAAAATTTGTTCACAAATTTTTATATTTGTCAAAAAATGTGGCCGTGGCAGGGAGAAAGGGGCTTATTAGACTTAGAGAAATCATTAGAAAATTCTTTAAAAATCAACCATTGGGCCAATTTGAACCATACTTTGCAGGAATGTGCCTTGAGTCATTCTTGTCAAAATTTGTTCACAAATTTTTTCATTTGTCAAAAATTGTGGCCGTGGCAGGGAAAAAGGGGCTTATCAGACTTGGAGAAATCAGAAGAAAATTCTTTAAAAATCAACCATTGGGCCAATTTGAACCATACTTGGCAGGAATGTGCCTTAAGTCATTCTTTTCAAAATTTGTTCAGAAATTTTACATTTGAAAAAAAAAACATGGCTGTAGCAGGGATAAAGGGGCTTATTAGACTTAGAGAAATCATAAGAAAATTCTTTAAAAATCAACCTTTGGGCCAATTTGAACTAGACCTTGCAGGAATGTGCCTTGAGTCATTCTTTTCAAAATTTGACCACAAATCTTTTTATTTGTAAAAAATTGTGGCCTTTGCAGGGAGAAAGGGGCTTATCAGACTTGGAGAAATCATAAGAAAATTCTTTAAAAATCAACCAATGGGCCAATTTTAAGCAGACTTTGCAGGAATGTTCTTTGAGTCTCTCTTTTCAAAATTTGTTCACAGTTTTTTTCATTTGTAAAAAACTGTGACTGTGGCAGGGAGAAAGGGGTTTATTAGACTTAGAGAAATCATAAGAAAATTCTTTAAAAATCAACCATTGTGCCCAATTGAAGCAGACTTTGCTGGAAGGTTCCTTGAGTGACCCTTCTGAAAACTTTTTCGCGGATTTTTGATTCGTCAAAAAATGTGGGTGTGGCAGGGAGGGAGGGGCTTATCGGACTTAAAGGAATCATAAGAAAATTCTTTAAAAATCAACCATTGTGCCCAATTGAACCAGACTTTACTGGAATGTTCCTTGAGTTACTCTTTTCAAAATGTGTTCACAAATTTTTCCATTGGTCAAAAAATGTGGGCATGGCAGGGAGGAAGGGCTTATCAGACTTAGAGAAATCATAAGAAAATTCTTTAAAAATAAACCATTGGGCCAATATTCTATTTCCCTTATCTGTTGCTCTCAGGCTGGCCCCATGTTTATCTTATGTAAACAAATAAGGGATTAGCTTTAGCTTATCAGATGGTAATCTTTCACTATATTCTATCAATCACAGACAAAATCTTGTGAATTGAGCCTATCATAAATGATCAATCTCTAACAGATCAGTATGCTTTGAAAATTAGCCCTATGTTGTATATTGCGAAATCATGAAATAATTGTTGAAAATTAACTAACTCAACAATTGTGCTAATTCATACCCAACCTTACAGGATCGATTGGAACAAAATGATTTCTTAATTGTTTCCAAACAGAAAGTCCTTATAAGTTTCATGCCTTTGAATTTGACAAAATTGCCATTATCACTCTTGTCATCTTGATTCAGGTGAGCGATTTAGGACCATCATGGTCCTCTTGTAGTTTGATTTCTCTTCAGTTTATAGATTCTGGGACGTTTGATATGCTCTGAATAAAAAACTGAAAATAAAACCACACACTAATAATTTGTTAATTGAATCCAGGAAACAAACGACAATGCATTTGAGAATTATTGAACAGTTATAATTAAAAAAATTCTAGTAAATAGGACGAGCCCATTTGACAAGGCTCGATCTGATACAGGTAATCAGCTGTCAGTGGTTATTCAAAAAATGGATGCTTGTTCGATTGTAGCATTTCATGGAATCATCCAGTTTGCAATTCCTTTACTTTTCTTTATATGTCAAAATTAAGAAGCTGCCACAAGTATAAGGAATTCAGGTACAGTTAAAATGAATCTAAATGAATAATTTAACAAAACGTTTGTGGGTTTCTGAGATCTGGCTGTGGACGGACGGACGGAAGGAAGGAAGGAATGACGGACACATGGACGGGTGGACGGACAATGCGGCTATATGCTCCCCCGAATTTTTTTTCGGGGAGCATAATAAAATCGTTTGATGTTTAACAAATCATTTGATAACGTTTACACCATCATAAATTATAATTTCCAACACTTTTGGCATACTCTATCAAGTAAAACTTAAGGTAAAAAGGGCCTAATTAGCACCAAAAAGCCAGCGGCGAAATTTGAAAAGTGCCAGTAATTCCTAAACTGTGTTACATTTCCATTCCAAATACAATTATATAAGCATTTTGTACGGTTTAGAATTTTGAATTAATGCATATTTATGGAAATATTTGACAAAAATGTTCAAAATTACCTCCCTTGCATATGAATATAGAGTAAAATGATATTTGTAAATTATTTTCTTCTTGAAGCAAAATCTTGAAATCTGGCACGGCGAATCAACTTATGTGAAGTGTATTTACAAGTGTGTGTAATTTGATACATTTCGTATGGCTAGAAAGTGGTGTTTTTCATTAGGCACTTTATACCTTAATAAAAAATACCCTGAAGTGGCAATTTTCTGTCAAATGTTACACGCCGGCTTTTACCCAAATTTACGAGTAAAACTTGTTTAACGAAAAAGAATCACATGGAAAAAGACATAGATCTAGATCTTGTTTGAATATTGTTGTATAACATAGCTATTAAAAGCAAAATGGTTCTTGGTAAGCTCGTTTATGAATCTCAGAGAGTAGCCGGTTTTTTAAAAAAAAAAAAAAATACCAAAATATTGTGCACCACGCCATTACACGTGTGTTTTTAATATCTAATCAAGTAATAATATATTGTCCAACAGACGAGAACAGATGCTTATTTTTTCTTCAAGTATGTTTTCCTACAAAATAATGTTGCAAAGAAGTCATTTCCTGACAAAAACAGAGACCTATTTCTAAAAAAGTGTCTGGGGTAAAAAAAAAAACTCCACCTGGGAGTTTGTGTGTTCAGAATTTGCTGGTAGCTTGATGGTTAATTTCATTAACATATTTCTTAAACTGGTTCTGCGTATAACAGTGTCATAGAGAATGATCATGAAGGACCTCTTTTTAAAGGCTTTCGATGACGATTGTCTGCTACAACGGCTTCTAAAATCATCGAATATGGCAAGCGTCGATCTCTGCAATTGAAAATGTATAGCAAAAGTTATACAGTTATTGTTTGCACCAATATTTTGCATATAAGAACGAATTATATACCCAAAGGGACAAAATGGCATCTGGTGGCCATTTCAGAATTTATCAAAGAGATCTATATTATAACATCCACATGAAGACTACAATGTCTTAGAAGTTAACACAGAGTATAGAATATGCATACAGTGTATGATTTTGGCTGTATTTGTATCAGTATTTCAAGCAGTAATAATTATCAATGTGGCTTCTCGGGCGGCCATGTCGGAATTTATACACATCAGCTTAATAAAATGTGAATTGAAAACTTATTTTTAACTTGACTCACGAAGTATGCCAAAAAATGTCTTACATAGACCATCTTAAAAGAATATCATAAAATTGTAATTTTCAAGATGGCTTCTGGCGGCCATCTCTATTTTTGTATATTTCTGATATCCAAATATGATATTTATCATCAGATTCGGATTCAGAATACCAAAAAACCCCAATTTACACATTTTCGCGTCAATTTAGGACAATTTGACAAAAAGTTGATTTTCCAGTAGCGTTTGGCGGCCATCTTGGATTTTTGCGGATTTTGGGAGTTCCCCAAGGTTGCCATTCTGGCAACCAAGCTAGATCTGCTCTAGAGCACCTATACAATGCAAAGAAAAAATAAAACTTCATTGTACTCGACATTGCAAGGTTGTCATATAGGCCATATAGGAGCGTCGAATGGACTACATGGTCCTCTTGTTTAAATTTTATTCATCAACATTGCTCTAGTTGGGTTATACATTAGTTAATGACAAATTAACAATTGTAGTTTTACTGAGACAGATTACTTTCTGTCATTTTGATTGCCCATGTACTTCACTAATACCGTAGATTCAAGATATTTATACACTGGGGGAGTGCTCTCATTCTGACAAGTGTCTAGTGTCTATTACAATGTATTCTATCTAGTGACGGAGTGTGTGACGGTTCTCCAGCATCGGGGAGTGTTACAGGGTACCGGAGCAGGATATGACGAGCTCATCAGTGATGTCAAAGATAATTATAGACTTTTCTTTAGTCTGGAACACCTGCTCAGGTGCCCAGAAAAGTTTGGAGAGCAGACGGTATATCAGATCGATCTGGACACCCAGTCTATACTGATTCAAAAGTAAGTCAGAGATAGAAGGTGGAGTTGACTTTAATCCCATTACCAAACAACAAAATTTTAGACTTGTTGAACAAATTCAAAGATGTTGCAGACAACAATTTCAAGTGAATGGAATTTTACGTTTTTTAGTCTTTTTTGGTAGAAACTTCGTGGGAAATGAAGATATTGTCACAAGCAATTTCTTCATTTACCACAATTTTTTCCAAGGTCATAATCTTATTGGGAGTCAAAAAGAGTAAATATGTGGTGGTAATTGGTCAACACTTTCCCAATTGGTGAAAACTTTAGTTTTCCAAATTGAAAACTGCTGCCTGGGGACAACTTGAATGTTGATAAAGAAAGCATGCTTGTTATCAGAATTTTCTTTTTTGCTTTAATACTTCCCCAACTATTCTACTATTAGGTACATCAAAACCAAAAGGGTTACTTCAGGATTTTTTCTTTCAAACTTTTGTGGGGGGCATATGAACTGCCTTGATAAGATTTTTATAATGACTCATAAAATTAAGTCAAAGTAAAGAGGGTTTTGTTTTTGCTTCTTCGTTTCCATTTTGAACACTGTCACTCCGTCTATTATCTGATTACCTTTTTAAGTTCTTGAAGAATGAATTAACTAAACATTTTACGAACATGATCTGTTTTTGACATCCCGAAACAAAAAGGCTTCGGAAAAAAAACGAGAAAAAAACATTTTGCTGATAACCAACAATTTCTTCTTTTCCTTATATGCTTTCCTTTTATCTACAAGATACAAATTTGTTTGGCTTAGTACCATTTATTTTCTCATTTACAGTGTTTTTTTCTACTCAGACTAACATAATATTTTGCTGTTTAGGAAAGGTTTAATAGAGTTCTGCAAATTACTGCTTAGGTAAAATTTGATTTAAAAAAACAGCAACTGATTTTCAACTTGTCACAAGGTTTGTTTTGTGTTGAAGTATACAAGATATAAAGTTGTAATACAGGGATTAATACTAAAAGGAGCCCAGTTGCTCATTGCCCCATATTTTTAGGCTGGTCCCCTGAATCTCGAGAGAAATTACCGATACCCCTAATGTTAAAAATATTGAATATTAGTTAAGCTGGGCCCCTACATCACAATTGTAGTACATGGAGAAAAAGTTCATACTATGTGTTCAAATACCTTTGTAGCAAATACATTTTTCACATACATGTAAATTCAGATATTACCAGTTTGATGATGTTGTTATACGAGAAATTTTGGGTAAAAAGTTGTCAACCAAAAACCGGAACAATTTAGATGATGTTTACGATAAGACGAGAATTGCTCTAAGAAGTTGTAGAAGACAGGTATGGATAAACCAGTGCTACAGATAAGAGGGGGGGTAATGGCTTTACAAAAACGCAATATCTCATTTATTGTTCATCAAACCCTATGTTGTGGGTACTCATTAGAATCGTCTCATCGAGACAATTCAAATGAGTACCAACAACATTGAGTTCGGATTTAAAATAACAAATTTAGAATGCTTTGACCCACCCTCCTGTCTGTGGCTCTGGTGATCATGTACTTATATTTTGGCACAATCATCTATTGAAGACTATGGAAAATTGCATAGATCCAGTAAGGAATAGCTTTTTTGAAGTCAACAGTATGTAAATCAGCGTATATGCCATTGTTTCGTCATATATCGAGACCAATGTGAGTTTTATTATGGTAGATATTCGCTGTGAAAGATATGGGGTGTACGATTGCAATTCCGAACAGTGGTTGTAAATCCGAATACAAGTGGTTCTAATTCCGACCATTAACAAGATTTCTTTTAAATAACAAAAGAAAGGCATGCAAACTTCTTTCATGATATTTACCACCCTTAAAACTATCCTTAACTAACATTATAATTTATAACAGGTTGCTGATATCAATGAAAAAAGTAAATTTACAAATCAGATCAAGGATGTACCTATTACCGAACACCCAAACTGCAATTCTAATAGTTCGGTAAATGCACAAACCCTCCCTGAACCTTTAAAATGTGAAAAAGTACTATCCCAAGCGGCAAATATCATAAAACAAGTATTTTGATGTCTACAAGTTCTCGCTCAATTGATATTAAGTTATCAGAATTAGCATTTTGAAATGATTGTTCGGAAATAAAACCACCGCACAAAATCTGTGGTTTTAATTCCGAACCCCAACTTTCTGATACTTAGATACATTCTATCCTTTAAACACAATCTAGATTGATAAATCATCATTTATTCACCATTAAAGGGGCTCATTCTATGTTTTTATGCTTCCGAACTGTTCGGGAACTCATATTTGTGCATGGAAAAACAATTAGCAATGCATAAAAACCTCAATCTCGGCGAAAAAACATCTTTCCTTTGCTATAGATCAATCCTTTACAAGCGTGTTTACACATTCTATTTTTACTTCAAAACAAGACAAGGTCAAGGTCAACGAGACACACCTCCGTGTTATTAACACACCTTACAACCGGCTGTGTCGATGACTGTGACCTTATTTGCGAGGAATACGTGAAAAGGTTTATTTTGTACAAGCACTGAACATTTATACGCGTATTATCAACTATAGAATACCAAAGATCCTTTCGTTTATTTATAAAAGTAAATTCATTTGACCCACCATGCACATGAGTGACATGACATCAGATGCCGAATCTGTCTTCGCTGACTTTCTACGCAGCGGGTTGTACGGTGTGTTAAATCTCACTGAGCACAGATGACATATCTCTGACGTAATTGATTTTTGAAGGTTGGGCATATGTAGCCGTTACAAAACAAAAACAAGGACGACCAGCATGTTATTAATTGACTTGGATTTTAAAACTTAATAAAGCTTGGTGAGTGCTAAGAATGGAGATAAGTGATCTACCCCTTCAGGTTGGTAATTTCATACGTTATTTCTGGTTTGTAATTATTGTGCCATTTGCATTTTCGACAGCCTAGCTCGTCCCCCTTTAAAAGTTATTGGGGTAGGAAAAATAGCGTGGCCGTTGACAATGAAAACCTTACTAAACGTCCGAGGTGGAATCGTTTCATGCATAATTTTACCTGCCTACAGAGTTGACTTCAATTTTTTATACGCCGCCGGAGGCGGACTTATATTGGCGTCATCTTCTCCGTCTGTCCGTCCGTCCGTCCGTCCATCCGTCCATCCGTCCATCCGTCCGTCCGTACGTACGTCCACTTTTCTTGTCAACGCAACTCCTCCTAAGTTTCTGGCTGGATCTTCATGAAACTTGGTCAATGTTATCACCTCAATTGGTAGATGTGCATGAAGGAAGGATTTTATGGTTCGTTGATTTTTGCCTGAGTTATGCCCCTTAAAAACTTAGTCTCTGGGGCTTATTGAAATTGCAGCCTTGTCAACGCAACTCCTCCTAAGTTTCTGGCTGGATCTTCTTGAAACTTGGTCAATGTTATCACCTCAATTGGTAGATGTGCATGAAGGAAGGATTTTATGGTTCGTCGATTTTTGCCTGAGTTACGCCCCTTAAAAACTTAGTCTCTGGGGCTTATTGAAATTGCAGGCTTGTCAACGCAACTCCTCCTAAGTTTCTGGCTGGATCTTCTTGAAACTTGGTCAATGTTATCACCTCAATTGGTAGATGTGCATGAAGGAAGGATTTTATGGTTCGTCGATTTTTGCCTGAGTTACGCCCCTTAAAAACTTAGTCTCTGGGGCTTATTGAAATTGCAGGCTTGTCAACACAACTCCTCCTAAGTTTCTGACTGGATCTTAATGAAACTTGGTCAATGTTATCACCTCAATTGGTAGATGTGCATGAAGGAAGGATTTTATGGTTCGTTGATTTTTGCCTGAGTTATGCCCCTTAAAAACTTAGTCTCTGGGGCTTATTGAAATTGCAGCCTTGTCAACACAACTCCTCCTAAGTTTCTGGCTGGATCTTAATGAAACTTGGTGGATGTTATCACCTCAATTGGTAGATGTGCATGAAGGAAGGATTTCATGGTTCATTGATTTTTGCCAGAATTATGCCCCCTTCAATCTTAGTCTCTGGGGCTTAATGATATTTCAGCCTCGTGAATGCAATTCCTTCCAGGTTTTTCACTGGATATTTATAAAAACCTTTTTGTGAACACAATTTTTTAAAGGTTTTTCAGTGAATATTTATAAATCCTTGTCAATGTCATTTTTTTGTCTCAAGTTTTATAAGTGGCGGCGTATATTGTGACGATGGCACTCTTGTTGCATTTATCTCAGCCACCGACATCATAACTAGACCCAAAATGGCCAGAAAGGGAGAGGATGACATATGCGTCATGAAAAAGAGGTCTCTGAGTCATTTGAGTGCAGTTTTGGGATGTTATGAGATGTCAAAAATATTGTTCGGATTTAAACGCTGTTCGGAAATATGTTACCCCGCTCTAAATTTGCTGTTTCAATATCTAGTTCAGCTTGTTAGTAAAACAACTTTCTTTGATAAAATTGTTAACCTCAGACTTTCACTCGAGAGATTTCGGGTTCGATCCACAGCCATGACAAATATCCTTTCTGACGAAATTGTCACCCATCAATGGTTTGATAATCTTTAAACTATGTGGGGGAGCAGCTGGAGACTCGGTGGATGTTGTGGTAGTGCTGGTATGAGAAACGACAAGAATCCATGGTTGGGTGCTCCAGCTGCCGCAATATTAGTTGAAAGAAGGGATAAACCTCAATCAATTATTCAACTTTTCTCAAATAAAACTGGATTTTGAATATTCCAAAGGAAAAGGCTTGGAAAACATCGAGACAAAAGAACAAATTGCTGATAATAAACATTTTCTCCTTAAGTCTCAATATTTTCTGTGCTTTATCTTTTTAGTCATATGTAGCAGGTTTCAAATTTGACAACCTTCAAATGTGGCTGTTTGGGAATGGAGGTATAACCCATTCCTTACGCGTCTTACATGGTAAAGGCTTCGGAAAACATTGTAGAAAATTCAGAAATTACTTGCGACAAGTTGTTGGTACTCATTAGAGTCATCTCATCGAGACAATTTCAATGAGTACCCATAACATAGGGTATGGATTGAATAACATATGTAGAATGCCTTTACCTCCTATTGTCTGTTGTTTTGTTATAAACTATTGTTATATTACAGTTTGACAATGTAAAGCGGGTATTTAAGACAGTAGAGGAGATGCCTGGATCCCTGGAGAAAAACATCAAAACACACTATCTACTGCTGGATGATCTCGCAAAGTAGGTACTCTATAGTACTGTCTGTCTTTTAACTGCATTACAGTCATACATTTGAACATAAATTGTTGTAAAACAATGGGAAAAATGACCATGTCTTCAAATTTCTGAAAACAATGTTAGTAAGGCTTTTAGTTGTAGACTTTGATGAATACATGTATCTTCCTATTCTTTAGCAATCAATTAATCTTGATTTAAACACACATTTCAGAATGGCAATAAAAAAGTGCATATGGAATGGTATGATAAATAAACATTAAAAATTACACGGCTTGAAACTTTAAGCAAATTCCATGTATTAAGCCTTGATAGCTCAGTCTTTAACATTCTTTGGAGACTTTCAATCCAGTGATTGTGGATTTAATTTCTAACTTGGCAAATATCCTTTCTCACATTTGACAAAAGTCATTCACTAATAGATGGAACATAAACTGTTCATGTTCTTGTACTGAGAATGAGAAGCTTAGATTGGTTATTGTGTTTGTACTGCTTTGAGAAACACCAGGGACACATGGTTAGGTGCACTAGCATCCACAATATGATTAAAATCCTTGCTGCATGTGGCATTATTCCCTGTAAATCTAATTCAACTAATGCCATGCTATTTATCTTATTATGTTTTATTTTGTATTTCAGAAAATATGCCTGTATAGTATTCATGGCCAATCATCGGTTTGAGACGGGAAAGAAGAAATTGAGTCATCTCACATTTGATGATTTTATGTTTTGTTCTGTCCATATGATTGCTAACTGGTCATACAGTGCAGTAGGTAATACAATTGTTAAATATTACTGGTTTTTTTTTAAAAAGAAATGATAGGTTATGACTACTCAAACTTTTGGAAGAATATATCAAGACTTTAAAAAATGTTAGTTCTTTTAGGAAATTGATACATTTAATTCAAAAAATGATTTTAAACTTAATTTTGTTCATGGATCATAGGATAGCAAGATTTAAGTTGTTGGATGATTGTCACATACATGTATTTTAAAGGTTTTTTTTATCTAATGGCAAAACTTAGATGGGGCAACTTAAAAAGATTTTTACCAAAAGGACATGACTCTTTATAATCATTGCAAGAAAATATGAAAATACTGTATGTCTAAATCGTATCATTGAACAACTAACACATTTTTCAAAAGTTTCTTTGTTGGTTCAGTATAGGTACAAGCCGGTCATGAAGCATATCGCTGCTTTTCAATAAAAACCACGCAACTGCAGCTTAAAACAAGCTGCAGTTACGAGGTTTTCGTTGAAAAGCGACGATAATAATATTCTTAAATACCATAATGGCCTCTTTTTTAGATCTGGACTCATATTATGTATTTTATCCGGCATTTGACTGTGTGTATATTTTACAGAGTGTGATAATCATGAGGACATGGATGTTGACCTTGACCGAACATTTCTACACGATCTCAGAGATTTGAAACAAATTATGGATAAAGACTTTTTGGATGAACACAAAATGTAAGCTTTAAAAATAGATGATACATGGCTTAAATATTTCGTCACTTTTAATCGAAAGCCTCGTAACTGCAGCTTGTTTTAAGCTGCAGTTACAAGGATTTCATTGAAAAGTGATGATTTGTTGTTATTCTGTTTAACTTGTTTGCAGGTTGGGAGACTTTGCTTCACAAATTAACCCTTCTCTAACAGTGATACCTTTTGATGCACTTATTAGGAGAAAAAAACTTTGGAAAACATTGAGGCAGGAGAAGAAAATGCTGATTACAAGAAAAAGCTGATAACTAGCGTTTTCTCCTGTAAAGGCAGGCTCTTGCCTCAATATTTTCTGTGCTGTACATGTATTGTACACAGACTTAATTCAATCAATGGTAGCTCTCATATTGGACCAGTCCAAGATGTTGCTGTTTGGTTAATGTGTATGGATAAATGGGTCTATGCGATAATGCTTGTCTTGACTTGATTTGATTGAATTTGATGTAATGTGATGCAATTTTTTTTCTATGAGCAAAGGTAAAAGTAACATTTGGGTCACTACATTAGGTTTTAAACTCACATTGACCATGACATGTAACAATAGCAATGCATAACACAGCATGATGGTGCAAAGGATTGTAGGTTAGTGGAGGCTAGTTTATAGTTTTATATGAATTATAACAAATAATGTGTTTTGTTAATCATAGACTAAGGGAGACAATCTAGATATAAATAAATCAAATTACAAAAAGTAATTGAGCAATTTGAAGAATATCATTTTGACATGGAAATACCTACCAACATGTCCCGGCTGTATTGAAAGATTGGAGGCATGTTGTTTTAATCCTTTCCCAAACAAAACCAGCAGTTTCTCCTTTTGCCTCAATATTTTCTTGACTATATCACACACAATTTCAATCTTTATTAACATCCATTTTGTTGTCTGCAGCAGCTTTTGAATTGCACCTGCCTAAATTTTTGTCATTTGGGAAAGGGTTAATTGTTGTCTTCTGTCCATCTGTCTGTCTGTCAACAATAACTTAACATTGGCATTTTCACCAAAAGTGGTCGAGAAACAAAGCTCAAATTTTGATATGTTACCTTCTTTTAATGAGATCTATCTGTCCCATGGTATATGACCATCCTCAAGGTTACCCATTACACATACACATGTAGTTAAAATGACTTGTTTCCTTCCAGGTACATTATGAACAACCTAAAGACAAAGTTTAACAAGAAGAAGTTGGGTGAGGTGGATGATAGTTTTAAGGTAGGACACATTTTCTGTGGTGTCAATGATGCTGTCTGTGTAGGTCATCAGGATAATAAACTTTTTATACGCCCGAAGGGTCGTATTATGTTATGGCCCCGCTCGTCCGTCTGTCTGTCTGTCCGTCCGTCTGTCTGTCTGTCCGTCCGTCCGTTAGCAATTTCTTGTGTGCGCAACTCCTCCTACAGTTTTGATCGGAAATTGATCAAACTTGCCACAATGAACCTCTATGGTGTCTAGTTGTGCACCTCGCTTACGGAATTCAGATAACTCTTTTCGTTCTTGAATTATCTGCCCTTGAATTAAAAAAATGCCCATTTTCTTGTGTGCGCAACTCCTCCTACAGTTTTGATCAGAATTTGATCAAACTTGCCACAGTGAATCTCCATGATGTCTAGTTGTGCACCTCGCTTACGGAATTTAGATAACTGTTTTCTTTCTTGAATTATCTGCCCTTGAATTTAAGGAACAATGCCTATTTTCTCAAAAATGCCCATTTTCTCCTGTGTACTACTTCTACAGTTTCAACCAGAATTTAATCAAAGTAGCCACAATGAATCTCTATGGTGTCTTGTTGTGCAAACACAATTTTGATAACTTTTCATGTTTGAATTATCTGCCCTTGAATTGAAAAAAAAAAATGCCAATTCTACTGACAAGCCCCTCTCGGGCGTATATGCGCCGCTCTGCAAAGCTCTTGTTTATACATCCGAAGGGTCGTATTATGTTATGGCCCCGCTCGTCCTTCCGTCTGTCCGTCCATTAGCAATTTCTTGTGTGTGCAACTCCTTCTACAGTTTTGATCGAAATTTGATCAATCTTGCCACAATGAATCTCCATGGTGTCTAGTTGTGCACATTACTTACTAGAGAATTCAGATAACTCTTTTCGTTCTTGAATTATCTGCCCTTGAATTAAAAAATGCCCATTTTCTTGTGTGTGCAACTCCTCCTACACATTTGATCAGAATTTCATCAAACTTGCCACAATGAATCTCCATGGTGTCTAGTTGCACACACCGCTTACAGAATTTAGATAACTGTTATCTGCCCTTGAATTTAAGGAAAAATGCCCATTCTCTCAAAAATGCCGATTTTCTCGTGTGTTCAACTCCTACAGTTCCAACCAGAATTTAATCAAACTAGCCACAATGAATCTTTATGGTGTCTGGTTGTGAAAACAAAATTTTGAAAACATCTCATGTTTGAATTATCTGCCGTTGAATTGACAAAATGGCCACTTTTACTGACAAGCCCCTCTTTGGCGTATATGTGTCGCTCTGCGAAGCTCTTGTTTGCAAACTATGCGGAGTTTGATGCTACACGATCAGAAAGGACTGATGAAATATTGACGAAAAAGAAAAAATTAAGAAAGTGCTGGTAAGCAGAATTCTCTTTCTTTGCTTAATACTTTTTTTTACTCAATTGTTGAAAAATCTTTATCAACATTTATGTGTCGTTTTACTATACCATTTGACTTCCGGAAGCTTTTCAGCACATGTGCACGCTTAGACTGGTTACCACCCATGATTCTACTTTGTATTTAGTAAAGCAGTATCAGGGGTGGCAATCAGTCTGACAGGCTTCTAAAGGTTAGATAATGTGGTAAAATATACTGTAAAATCCTATTTATTCACGAGGACAATATTTTCGCTAATTTTCGCGAATGGGTTATCCCGCGAATTCATCATTCTCGTGAATATAACAGTCTGCAGAGTGCCGGAGATTACCGATTGTAAGCCGAATATCAGGACCTTTCCGAAATCGTACATGGTTTTTTTGTTGCTAGTACATCAAAATCGGTTATTATCATAATAGCTCATATGTAATGTATACCAATTAAAGCTATATATCGGACTACTTTTGACTTTGTCACAACAAGAAAAATATTTTGAAAAAAAAAACCCGCGCATATTAGTAATGAATGTAAGTCTTACATAAACACGAAGGAGTTACGATGTTTTATATATTTGAAAACCGATTATCATATTAGGAACAATAGTTATCGATTATCCTTTAAACAGGTGTAAGTGAACAAAGGTGCGAAAACAGGTATAAATTGAATAGAGGTGTGAAAGATATTCCACACGAACATCGCTCATGTATTTATCGAATTTAAACGGACCTGTACGGAAATTAACGAAACGAAGATTTCCGGAAAATGACGGAAAAACACGATCTTTATATCAGCCACTCGCGAATTTATAAACTCGCGAATATATCCGAGGCAGCAAAATCGCGAAATGTTGGGCCCGCGAAAATAAAGACTTTTACAGTAGCTTGAAAGGGTCTAGAACATAGGAAGGCTATTTTATCAATTATTCGCCCACAGTGAATTGAACTTTCATCCAATCAAATGCATTCTATTTATAACAAACACTGAAACTATTATCACATTTAAAGCTGAGAATGCATTCTCTGAGTATTTTGAATGTTTTGCGTGAGCAGAATTAATGATTTAAGCCTTTACCAAACAAGACATGGTTCTGGCATCCCTAACCAAAACAAGGCATTGGAAAATATTGAGGCAAATGAAGAAAATGGTGATAAACAGAATTTTCTCATTGTTCCTTAATATTTTCTTTGCTATATTATACAAAAAAACAAATGTTTATCAAACTCCATTGCAGCAACTTTCAAACTAGATCACACTAAAATTTTGCCGTTTGGGAAAGGATTTATGCATGAATAGATGAACATGGTACTAGAGTAAACTAAAATGCAATGTTGTTGTCAGAAACGGTAATACCATTATCTAAATTATCAGTACTTAACTCTATTTTCAGGTGTTTTCTAAATCTATAGTCAACATTGCTTATGGTTTAAATCACAGTAAAGAGGCCAAGAATTTCTTCATAGATGTTACAGAAAAGGTAACTGTCATGGTGTCAAAAGGATGGGTTGCAATAAGGGGTCTGAAAATAGATTTTGTTTAAATTCTGTGGATTGATAGGGTTGTATAATATCTTTAATTTATATGTGTAAAAAATCTGATAACGGCTTATTTTTGGAGATAATGGCTGACGAAGTAGGTGGGGTAAATTGACATGAGAATCAAATTTCTATTTTTGAAATTAATTAACTGTTTCTGCATGTATCGTATCAAAATGAAATTTTGCATGTACCTTCAATGGACCAAGGACAAAAGATTTCAGGAGCCATAAGTCATATATAGAAGTTTGTTGATTTTCTGTATTCGTTCTTCTGTCAATCTCAGATTTTGCTTATTTTTGATGTACTAACTTTACGAAACTATCTCTACAGCTTTTATTTCTAGACGAATTTTCATGATATCTTTTAAACATGATTGTCTATAAATAAGTTAGATATGTGTAAACTTTGAGTCTTATTCATTGTAAAGAGCCAGAGTTATTTGACCTTGACCTTCAAAGGTCATTTTGAAATTTACACTATTTATAATTTTCAGCTATATCTTGAGATAAAAATAGGATTTTTAAGTATATTACAATAAATAAAGTCACATGTATAATACCCTTGCTTTTCTAAGCTAGTTCAGTGCTAATATAACAGTAGACCTTGACCTTGGCACACAGAACAATAATGTTTTTTTGAATAGGAAATTGTCCACTTGCCTCTTCATAATTCGTTATTATTATGGGTGTCAAAGTCATGATCAAACATGAATTTCCCATTGAATTAAGTAATTACAGCAAGAATATTGTAAAAATGACTTAATTTCATACAATTCACCTCAAATGCTATTTTTCGTGATAAGAAATTGCTCAAAATCATAAAAATATAAGGAGTCTGCAATAGTCTTTGAAGGTCAAGGTCAAATAAGGTTAGTTCCTTATGATGAATTACACTCAAAGTTTACACATATTTAGCTTATTTATAGATAATCATGCTTACAAGATATCATGAAAATTCGTCTAGAAATAAAAGCTGTAGAGATAGTTTCATAAAGTTAGTACATCAAAAATAAGCAAAATCTGAGATTGACAGAAGAACGAATACAGAAAATCTACAAACTACTATATATGACTTATGGCTCCTAAAATCGTTTGTCCTTGGTCCATTGAAGGTACATGCAAAATTTCATTTTAATACGATACACGCAGAAACAGTTAATTAACTTCAAAGTAGAAATTTGATTCTCATGTCAATTTACCCCACCCACTTCGTCAGCCATTATCTCCAAAAAGCCGTTATCAGATTTTTTACACATACAAATTAAAGATATTATATAACCCTATCAATCCTCAGAATTTAAACAAAATCTATTTTTTGACCCCTTATTGCAACCCATCCTTTGAATCAGTTTCTTTACCAGTTATAGCCTCTAAAATATATGCTTTAGGCTATTTTTACATCACTCAAAAGGTTGTCCTCAGATAAAATGTCTACCTGTTATCTGGAGACTGATGACAAAATTTTTGTTTGGTACAAGTTGAAAGGTCTTGATGATCACAATGTTACAACAATAATAACAAGCATTGTCGTAAATGAAAAAATACTCATACTTTTTGGTTACCAGCACTGTTTTGTTTTTGCTCGAAGCTTTTAAAAGCTTTCTTTAAAGAGACATTTCATTCCAATTTCAATTTTTTAAAGTATGTCTTTATGCCAAGAATAGTTATTCTAATGAGTATAAATACTATTGGTTTTTTAGCTCACCTGAGCACGAAGTGCTCGAGGTGAGTTATTGTGGTCACTTTTTGTCCGTCGTCCGTCCGTCCGTCCGTCCGTCCGTCCGTCAACATTTGGGGTGTTTACTCTCTAGCATCCACAAAAGTTAGGCAATCTTGATCAAACTTGGCCAAAACAAGTAGCATCATAAGTTCTCGGACAAGTTCGATTATGGGCCTGATCGGACCAGAAAGTGCGGAGTTATCTGCCCTTGAATGTCAAAAAATGCTGTTTTTAAGTTTGTTTACACTCTGGCATCTACAATTATTGATCAATCAAGACAAAACTTGGACATAATGTTGGAGACCATAAGATCTTGGATGAGGGCAATTTTCAGTCTGATCTGACCAGAAAGATGAGAGTTATGTGCCCTTGAATTGGGCAAGATTGTCACTTTTGGCTGTTTTCAAGCTAGTGTTAATCTAAGGGAAGTAACACTTGACACTACTTTCCTTTAGTATAAGTAGAGTTACCTTGTTTGGTAGAGGATATAAATAGATTTACACTCTCAGTCTCTACCTTTAGTGCCACTTTACAAAACCTGTGTACTCTATACTACATTACACTTTTCATCAGAATTGATGGCTTTTGAGACACTTAACCCATTACCAAACAACACAATTTTAGACTGGTCCAAATTCAAAGATGTTGCAGACAACAATTTCAAGTGAATGAAATCTAAAGTTTGTTGGTCTTTTTGAATAGAAAACATTGTGGGAAATGAAGAAATTGCTTGTCACAAGCAATTTAATTCATTTTCCACAATGTTTTCCAAAGCCAATGTGTTATAGAGCGTCAGTAGGCGTCACTGTGTTGTAATGGGTTGAAATACTGGGTGCTCTAGAATCTACAATTATTAATCCTTTCCCAAACAAGACCTGGTTTCGACGTCCCTAATAGAATGGGCTTGGGAAAACATTGAAACGAAAGAAGAAACTGCTGATAACCAGCTGTTTCGCATTTTGTCTCAATGTTTTCTGTGCCATATTATACACAAATCATATCTTTATAAACATCCATTCTGTCATTTGTGGCAGTTTTTAAAGTGGGTCACCTTTAACTTTTGTCGTTTGGGAAAGGGTTAATCAATCAAGACAAAACTTGGACACAATGTTGGGGACTATAAGATCTCAGATGAGTTGATTTTCAGTCTGATCTGATCAGAAAGTCAAGAGTTAATTGCCCTTGAATTTTACAAAATTGCCATTTTCGGCTGTTTTCAACCTTGTTTCACTCTAGAATCTACAATTATTAATTAATCAAGACAAAACTTGGACACAATGTTTTGGATCATAAGATCTCGGATTAGTTAGATTTTCAGTCTGATCTGACCAGAAAGTCAAGAGTTACATGTACGAGGGATGATCCAAAAGTAATGTCACAGTGTCTATAGTTTGGTTATTCGACGTATTCTTGTGCAAATAAAGACTTATCATTCAAGCTCATCCTATTGGAAACATGCTTTTCTGAATTATTTGAATATCGTTTATATATCCGAGAAAATAAAATGCCAAAAAGAATCCATGCCGTGCATATGCGCCGCACGCCCTAGATTATTATTTTGAAGATTAATATTACTTTGTGTTCTGTCATTATATAAAAGAAAAATCAAGACAATTAAGCTGATATTTAAATGTCGCTACGTCATGATATTTCTAAGCAATTTTAGAACGTTTCAATAAAATCGGTGCGTTAAAATACCAAATAAGTCTTATTGAATTCATCACTTGCATTCGGGATAATGGCAGAATCGGATAAATGCCCACAACGTGCAATTCTTAACTTTCGCTAAACGCTTGCAAAATAGCCGATCGAAGCAACAGAAGCAATAAATTCAATCCAAAAGAACAGACATTTCATGATAGAGACGTCTACCGTTAGTGCAAGCTTTTTGGAGAGTGAATATGAGTCGTTTGAAGATCAAAACGAGCCGGATAACATGTGGAGCTGGGGAACGCCAACGTCCATATTACTTTGCGCTATTTCCGCATCTTAAGCTGAATTTAAGAAGAATTTATCATGTCGAACTAAACCAACTGAGAACAAATTGATTCAAGGAATGCATTCAAAGAATTGCTGAATGAGTTTTTCTAAAATGCATTTATGAAGCGGGTCGAACGCCACGGCTGTTGCATTAATCAAACACAGAGGGCGATATTTTGAAAAGGAGTAGAATGACGTCAATGACGTCGTGCGTTGTGCGGCGATAGACACCGATGCAATAAGTAAAAATGTAGTTTATTTTTGTAATTTTACACTAAACTTTATGAAAATTCGTGCATGTATTAAACGAATGTTAATCTTACGACATTCTAAATTGCATGAGGATACGTTCATAAAATCACCGAAAACAACGTTTGTGACATTACTTTTGGATCATCCCTCGTACTTGCCCTTGAATTTGACAAAATTGCCATTTTCGGTTGTTTTCAACCTTGTTTACACTCTTGACTTTACAATTATTAATCAATCAAGACAAAACTTGGACACAATGTTTTGGACCATAAGATCTGGGATTAGGTTGATTTTGAGTCTGATCTGATCAGAAAGTCAAGAGTTATGTGCCCTTGAATTTGACAAAATTGCCGTCTTTTACTGTTTTCTACTTCATGTACACACTAGAATCTACAATTATTGACCAATCAAGACAAATCTTGGACACAATGTTGGAGACTATAAGATCTCGAATAAGTTTGATTTTCAGTTTCAGTCTGATCTGATGAGAATGTCGAGAGTTATGTGCCCTTGAATTTGACAAAATTGCTGTTTTCGACCTTGTTTACACTCTGGAATCTACAATTATGGATCAATCTAGACAAAACTTGGACACAATATTAGGGACCATAAGATCTGGGATTAGTTTGATTTTCAGTCTTATCTGATCAGAAAGTCAAGTGTTATGTGCCCTTGAATTTGATAAGATTGCTGTTTTTGGCTGTTTTTGACCTTGTTTATACTCTAGAATCTACAATTATTTATCAATCAAGACAAAACTTGGATACAATGTTTGGCACCATAATTTAGATCACTGATGAGTTAGATTTTCACAACCTTATTAATCATAAGTTCTTTTTCAGTCTTAAAGTAATAAATATTAATTGAATTGAACAAAAGTGTTGCTCATATCATTTTGGTTCAGGTGAGCGATATAGGACCATCATGGTCCTCTTGTTGAAATTGTTGCCAATAAGCGAGAAACACGCATTTAAGGTTGAGACATAATCGATAAATTGCATATAAATCCGAACTGTTGTCCACAACAATTTGTTCAATTTTAACACAAAAATCTTAATTTCTCGTAAACGGCGCAATATTTTGGCTCGAAATTTTCAGAACTTTCATTAGGAAATATGCTCTTTCAGATAAAAATAAAAGTAAAATTTATGACAAAAAATTCTGAAATGTCACTTTAAATCTTTAGGCAGTTTTAAAGCCCTTGCTATGTAGAAAATTATGAATTAATCAATAATGTGTCACAGAAAGTTAAAAGCAATTCTGTGTAAATACCGACCAAATCTAAATAGGAGCCTGGCAGGCATAGTCATGGATTTTTCTTAATACTTTCCGAATATGTCAGGGTCTTGCCCCAAAACGATTATCGATGCTTATTTTTTTTTCAATATATGCTTTGTTGCCATGGTTACCCCCTAGAACATTTTACCATAAAAAAAGCAATTTTTATGCCAAAATTGTCCTTTTTAGCTCACCTGAGCACAAAGTGCTCAAGGTGAGGTATTGTGATCGGTCGTTGTCCGTCGTCCGTCCGTCCGTCCGTCCGGCTGTCCGTCCGGCCGTCCGTCCGTCCACAATTTCTTTAAAGATCTTCTTCTCCCAAACCAGTAGACCAATTTTCTTGAAACTTGGCAGGAATGATCCTTGGGTAAAGGGCTTTCAAAGTTGTTAAAAGAATTTGATTCCATCAAAGACTCTGGCTGCCGCGGCATGAGAAAAGGGGAAAATAGCCAACTCTTTTAAAAATCTTCTTCTGCCTAACCAGTGGGCCAATATTCTTGAAACTTCACATGAATGATCCTTGAGTTAAGGGCTTTCAAAGTTGTTAAAAGAATTTGATTCCATCAAAGACTCTGGCTGCCGCGGCATGAGAAAAGCGGAAAATAGCCAAATCTTTTAAAAATCTTCTTCTGCCTAACCAGTCAGCCAATATTCTTGAAACTTCCCATGAATGATCCTTGAGTGTAGGGCTTTCAAAGTTGTTAAAAGAATTTCATTCCATCAAAGACTCTGGCTGCCGCGGCATGAGAAAAGGGGAAAATAGCCAAATATTTAAAAGATTTTCTTCTGCCTAATTAGCAAGCCAATATTCTGGAAACTTCACATGAATGATCCTTGGGTGAAGGGCTTTCAAAGTTGTTAAAAGAACTTGATTCCATCAAAGACTCTGGCTGCCGCGGCATGAGAAAAGGGGAAAATAGCCAAATCTTGTAAAAATCTTCTGCCTTCAACTAGTTGGCCAATATTCTTGAAACTTCCCATGAATGATCCTTTGGTGAAGGGCTTTCAAAGTTTTTGAGAGACTTTGATTCCATCAAAGCCTTTGACTTCCGCGGCATGAGAAAAGGGGAAAATAGCCAAATCTTTTAAAAATCTTCTGGCTTACTACATGTAGTGGGCCAATATTCACATGAATGATCTTTGGGTGAAGGGCTTTCAAAGTTGTTATAAGAATTTGATTAATATCAAAGCTCTAAGTGCAGTGGCATCAGAAATGGGGTAAAAGAGCAAACACTTTTGAAAAGGCTGAATTTTGTTTCATTCTTTTGAAAAACTAAGGAAAAGGGGCTTTATTGCAAAATTCTTAATTTGCTGCTATACAGGTCAAAAGTCAAAATGTTTATTTCAACAAGGCAAGAAATTTCAGGTGAGCGATCTAGGGCCATCATGGCCCTCTTGTTTTACACACAAATTAGGGCCCATTCTATTGTAACTTAATTTTGAACATGAACAGTGACAGAACTATGATACAAATGCACATACGGAAAAAATATCACTCCTTCATGTAACTTGTTACATGTATATAAGCTATTGGTGAAGTATGTAGTGTATGTAATGTAAATAAACTTGAAATAGTAGATAGTGTAAAATTTGATTAAATTTTTACTTTTCTTCGCTTTTCTTCTTGGGAATGGGCATACTTTTTATGGAACCTTTTTATGTGATAGTGGAAGTACAGTGTTACAAGCTATACATACCATAATATTAAGGCTTTGTCAGATAAAGAATTCCGCTTGTACATCATCGTTGGAGCACACCCAAAATTGTTCAGTCATACAGCATAGTTTTGGACACAATTTGGATGTGATGTGGACACACGGTTGTATGTGACTAGGCCTGTATGGTTGATGTAGCTGTGTATTATATGTTGTAGTTGATAGAGCCGTGTATGACAAATTACTGGACGTTTGATGAGATGAAGACTTATCTACATATATATAAAGATTCTGGACTTAGGCTCTCAGTATTCAGGTAATTATAGCAGCTCGGATCTGGTCCCTTAACCCTTTCCCAAATATCAGAAATTTAGACTTTTACAAATTGAAAGATGTTGCAGATGACTATTTTAATTGGAAGGAGTTTTTCATCTTTTGGTATTGATGTAAATACTGAAGAGAGTATTTTATCAATTTAATGATAGATTTCCAGCTCTTCTAAGTTTAATGTCACTGACACAGTGTGTATTCTTTTTGAAAAGATATTTCCTATAATATGGAGATAAGCATGACCATTTTAAAGCCTCTCTTACAACCAGTTGTACATGCTCCTGCGTGCAGTCTGTATCTAAAACTTAGGCATAGTCATTCGATGCACATGCAACAAACGATTTTGTTGATGCAACCATAAAACAGACTGCACATAGCAAAGAATTGACCGGACAATTCTTTGCTACAACCATTCTGTGTCTTTTAGAACGTCTGGAGCATGCAATACAGAAGTACTGAGAAAGCACGACAGATGTGCGTGTGATGCAGGGACAATTATACAGAAATTCCAAAAATATCACAAAGAAGGCATACTTTCCTCAAAAGAGATTTATACTTTTAACCTGCTTTGTTACAACCTGAATTGTAATAAAACCGGAATTGTAATAAAATTATTACAAAACCGGTTGGGATGCAAGATTTTTGTTACATTTGGAAGACAACCGGTTTTGTAATAAAACCAGTTTTGTAATAAACTTATTTTCTACCTATCCACGGTACTCAAACAGGCTAATCTGTACTCTAAATGATATCTACATGTATATTCACTCTATCAATGATCAGTACTTGCAATAATCACTCACTTTATTTGAAACTTTGCATTTTTGTCACAAACATGTTGACTTAACTATACAATGATGGAACTAATCTGGGGTGTTATTTTCGCTGTAATTGGGGTTCTCTATCGTCTAAGCACTATTTAATCATGGAACAATTCTAATATTCCACAATTAAATTTCTATTACAAAACCGGTTGGAATGCAATATTTTTGTTACATTTGGAAGACAATCGGTTTTGTAATAAAACCGGTTATGTAATTAACTTTTTTTTTCTACCTATCCACGTTACTCAAACATGGTTATCTGTACTCCAAATGATCTACGTGTATATTCACCATATCAATTGATCAGTACTTGCACTAATCACTCACGTTTTTTGAAACTTTGCATTTTTGTCACAAACATGTTGAACTAACTATATAATGTTGGAACTGCTCTGGAGTGTTATTTTCGCCGTGATTGGGGTTCTCTATCGTCTTAGCACGATTTCATCATGGAACAATTCTAATATTTCATAATTAATTTTTTATTACAAAACCGGTTGGAATGCAAGATTTTGTTACATTTGGAAGACAACCGGTTTTGTAATAAAATCGGTTTTGTAATAAACTTTTTTCTTCCTTTCCAAGATACTCAACTATGCTTATCTGTACTCCAAATGATATCTACATGTATATTCACTCTATCAATGATCAGTACTTGCACTAATCATTCACCTTTTTTTGAAACTTTGCATTTATGTCACAAACATGTTGACAAAACTATACAATGTTGGAACTGCTCTGGGGTGTTATTTTCGCCATAATTAGGGTTCTCTATCGTCTTAGCACGATTTCATCATGGAACAATTCTAATATTCCATAATTGAATTTTTTTTACAAAACCGGTTGGAATGCAATATTTTTGTTACATTTCGAAGACAACCGGTTTTGTAATAAAACCGGTTTTGTAATAAACTTTTTTCTACCTATCCAAGATACTCAACCATGCTTATCTGTACTCCAAATGATACCTACGTGTATATTCACTCTATCAATGATCAGTACTTGCACTAATCACTCACGTTTTTTTTAAACTTTGCATTTTTGTCGCAAACATGTTGACAAAACTATACAATGTTGGAACAGCTCTGTGTGTTATTTATGCCATAGTTGAGCTACACTCTAACCATAATCTTATCACCAAAGAACTTTAACATAACAACACTTATTTTTTTATTACAAAACCGGTTGTAATGCAAGAATAACATTTGAAATAAAACCGAAATAATAATAAACTGTTTTCTTCCTTTCCATGGTACTCAACCAGGCTTATCTATACTCCGAATGGTATTTAGATGTAGGAGATTCCCGTACTAGCAGTAATAACTCATCATTTTTAATATTAACGTAAAAACGACACCATCACATATTTTTCCAAAGTTTCGGCGTATGCCTTCTTCAGGAAATAAAATTATTGAATCAACGTACACAAACGTGACGTCATATACGTAACATTGATTTACAATTCGATGAAAAAAAACCCAGACAATAACGTAAAGTCATGAAGTATATAAATAAACGACGAAAGAGACTGTAAAAACATTAAGTAAAACAGTTTTTGTCCAAAGCATACAGGTAATTAGACCAAGATCAGTTTGCACAAATGTGCAAGCTAATCAAGATCCAACATCCTATAAGAAGGAAATGGCATTATCACATAGCGCACTATCGGATATAGAAATGCATAATTTCCTATATAATTTCTATTATTAAAAAAGGGGATTATAAGAAAAAACGATTACAGTGATTATTATTTGTTTAGATACGCACTTTTATCACAAACATTTTGACCCAACTGTACAGTATTGGAACTGCTTTAGGGTGTTACTTTAGCCTTAATTTAGGTTCTCTAACGTTTAACAACGATTTCATTATTCTATCTTAATCGTTTCTCAAACAAAATTTTAGTCTTAGTCTTATTGAGAGCAATTGCATGTTAGAGAATATATTCTAAGATAAGCTGATTTTTGTACGGTATGTTTTAACATAGAAATCCTTGAGAAAAAGGACGAAATACCGATTTAATTATCAGCATGTTCTTATTTCTTATCATCATTTTTTCTCGTAATATTTTGTATAACTTAGATTACAAGTGACTTTAAAACCAGGTTGTATTTGGGAGAGTGTTAATTATTTTGCGAACAACATTCTAGGGAAGTCCAAGTTGAAAGCTGATGCAGACGACAAAATGAATATTGAAAGGGAAACAATTCGTGTGCAATATATGTGTATCTTAGAAAATGTTGAGACAAAATGAGAAATGATTTCCCAATTCTTTCCTGATAGTGAAGTCGAAACCAGGTAAGGACGTTGTAAAATCAATCTAATCCTGGACTAAATAATTATTAAACCTGGATTTGCACAAAACTCAAATATGATTATGCATGCAGACAACAATTTCAAAAATAGTAGACGCAAAAATATAAAACGACTAAATTAATGAAAACAAATGCGTAAAATATCAATGTCATGACGTGAAAAAAGGCTGAAAGAAAATTAAAAAATGCTGAAAATCAGCGCTACCGTCATTTCTTGCAATGTTTCTCAAAATGAATGTGTATGGGCATTGGACATACCATGGCTTAATATCAGCATGTTTGCATTGTGATCAGGGGCTAGCTTTTAATGCTGACAGTTCAATTCAATTAGATAATGGGAATCCTAGATGAACAATGTGAATATCGACCAGAATGCGTGTATTCTAAGGCTACATGTAACCTGGATCCATGTTGGTCAGAAATGTGAGAAATACCCCCTTTTCATATCTCAGAGTAGATTTATCTTAATTTGATAATCACGGTGGAAATTGTGCATGATGGGATGGATAACGAATACGGACAAATTTGCCTCGCTTCAGGTAAGAAATTGTGCAATAATTCTCTTGTTTCTGCGTCAATTTTCAAACGGTTTGTTGCATGTACCCCGCATTACTGAGCTCTTTCCTCAGATATATGACTTGTTTGTAGAATCTTTGTACTTTGTCCAAATATTGATCCCAACCGACCAGAAAAACGACAAAAAAATCAGGCCCTTTTTCTAGTCTGTTGGAATCGGTTTTTGCGAAAAGTACAAGGAGTTTCATTTTTCAAGACTAGACTGTGCATAAGTGCAGGCTAATCAGGGTCCTCATGCTCTGTTGCAAAAGTTACAGACCATAAAATCTAAGCTTTTAAAAAAATGCACAGATCCAGAGGTAGGATCAACCATCACCCACCCCCTCACCCGATCGAATTTGTAAAAAAGGCTTATCAAAGTGATATTTGGTGATTTTTTACTTGGTTAATGCAGTGCACCTCCGTGGAAAACGGCCCCTCTAGCGAAAACGTCTGGATTCGCGCAATAATGACGGAGGTTGGTGAAGATCAAGAGAAGTCGCGCAAGATGTTCGGCTATTGCGTATGTAATATTTCTATCCGCTTTTTCACACAAACTCTCAGTAAAATTCGGGAAAATGTTCTACGTAAATTTCTTCCCCCCCCCCCCCCCACACACACAAACACATGCATCTAATTCTTGTCATAGTAAATGCAAGGGTGGCTTGAATGTCATTTACTATCTAATTTCCGGTTTTAGTATGGGTATATCTTGTGTAAAAACTAGATAAAAATGTTCCGCTCCATAAAATTAAGTATATTTGTTGCTTTGAGATAGCTTTTTAACTAAGAAAGTGCTAAATATACTAATGGAAAAAAGTAACTGTGCATGCTTATTTACTTATTCATTATGTACATAAACGACCCGACCTATTGACAAGAAACATCTCTCGCAATTGTCCAAAAGAGGCGCTTGTTAACAAAATGTTGAATGCCACCAACTGCACATGCACAGACGTTCGACTTTAGCTGTCTCGTTGCTGCAGAGCATAATCGGTGTCAATAGTGTTCACACTCAAACATGGCTTGTGAATTTGAATTTTACCCCTACCCACATTCCATGCTTCCATGCTTGTTACGATGATAACCAGTGGGGTAGCAATCTGACACTCATTGAAATTTAAAGGTTGAGCGTTCTTTTTTCAAAATTGTAAAATTTGATTCATTTAACTTATGTATTTTTAAAAAATGTTATATAGAAAGGAAATGTGCACAGTTACTTTTTTCCGTTAGTATAGTTACGTAATATTTCATATAAACAGGTGAACTTGAAATTAACTAAAGGATGACTTTATTATCTATAACTTGAATAATGAGGAAATTGCTTTTATTTTATAAATTTCTTGTCTAGTGGATTTGCATACTTCGTTCGGGTGAGCATATAAAAATTATTTTAACTGATTAGTCGTATTGCATTTTATTTCAAAATAAGATAGGAAAATTGTACTTAAACCTTATGAAAAAAAAAAAAAAAAACACTTACGGCGAAAATAACACCCCAGAGCAGTATCAACATTGTATAGTTGGGTCCACATCTTTGTGACAAAAGTGCAGTTTAAAAAAAGTGAGTGATTAGTGCAAGTACTGATCATTGATAGAGTGAATATACACGTAGATATCATTTGGAGTACAGATAAGCCTGGTTGAGTACCATGGATAGGTAGAAAAAAGTTTATTACAAAACCGGATTTATTACAAAACCGGTTGTCTTCCAAGTGTAACAAAAATATTGCATTCCAACCGGTTTTGTAATAAAAATTTAATTATGGAATATTAGAATTGTTCCATGATGAAATCGTGCTAAGACGATAGAGAACCCCAATTACCGCGAAAATAACACCCCAGAGCAGTTCCAACATTGTATAGTTAGGTCAACATGTTTGTGACAAAATGCAAAGTTTCAAAAAAGTGAGTGATTAGTGCAACTACTGATCATGGATAGAGTGAATATACACGTAGGTATCATTTGGAGTACCGATAAGCCTGGTTGAGTACCGTGAATAGGTAGAAAGTTTATTACAAAACCGGTTTTATTACAAAACTGGTTGCCTTCCAAATGTAACAAAAATATTGCATTCCAACCGGTTTTGTAATAAAAATTCAATTGTGGAATATTAGAATTGTTCCGGATGAAATCGTTTTAAGACGTTAGAGAACCCAAATTACGGCGAAAATAACACTCCTGAGCAGTTCCAACATTGTATAGTTGGGTCAACATGTTCGTGACAAAAATGCAAAGTTTAAAAAAAAAATGAGTGATTAGTGCAAGTACTGATCATTGATAGAGTAAATATACACGTAGATATCATTTAGAGTACCGATAAGCCTGGTTGAGTACCGTGGATAGGTAGAAAAATAATTATTACAAAACTGGTTTTATTACAAAACCGGTTGTCTTCGAAATGTAACAAAAATATTGCATTCCAACCGGTATTGTAATAAAAATTCAATCGTGGAATATTAGATTTTTTCCATGATTAAATCATGCTTAGACGATAGAGAACCCCAATTACCGCGAAAATAACACCCCAGAGCAGTTCCAACATTGTAAACTTTTGTCAACATGTTCGTGACAAAAATGCAAAGTTCCAAAAAGGTGAGTGATTAGTGCAAGTACTGATCATTGATAGAGTGAATATATACGTAGATATCATTTGGAGTACAGATTAGCCTGTTTGAGTACTGTGGATAGGTAGAAAAAAGTTTATTACAAAACCGGTTTTATTACAAAACCGGTTGTCTTCCAAATGTAACAAACATCTTGCATCCCAACCAGTTTTGTAATGATTTTATTACAATTCCGGTTTTATTACAATTCAGGTTGTAACACTGCTTTGACTGTTCACATTTTAAGGCGCTCTTACAATGCGTCATGTGTCTTTGTAAATTGTGCGATTTCGCAGATTTTTTAAACCCACAAATTGAAAGGACGCACAATGGTTTGCAAGAGAGGCTTAAATATCAAGGTTTTACTTTTGAAATAATATATGTCACAGGGCTTTTGTGATTCACCAACGCATCTTTTTAAAAGTTGATCAGGGTTATGTAAAATCCAGATTTATATTTTGTATGTTTATATCGTTGCAGAGCCAATCCAAACCTGGTGACAGTATGGGAACGTTACATGAACACTTTTACACAGTGTACCTTAAAAATGTACCATACATAGTATACAGTTTCATCAAGAAATGATATTTATGTATGGCATTCTGGAAACTAGTCTTGTGTACAGTGATAAATTTATGTACTCACAAAAGTTTTACGGAAAATGGTCAATATACTCCTGTGATATGAGCTGGGATCTGGAAAAAGTCCCTTATGGCATTTGAGAACGACACATATACACAGTCTGGTCTATAACTCTATATTCATATAGTTCTCTTAAAACTTCTTCATTAGCTGTAGCAGTTGTAATATATTACAATAAATCCTTATTAAACTGCACTTGACCACATGCTAATCTAGAAACTGATTCATCTAGACCGTGAATATAAACATAGTAGGGTTCAACCTTGGCTAGCGAAAATGGAATTTTATATGAAATATTGTAAACTTTATTATTGTCATTCAGCTTTTTATGATCTATTGATACATGATATAAGAGTAGAAATGAGAGATAACTATTTCCTAAACTTTTCCTGCTTTTTATTATCAAACATTTCTTTTCTTTCAACATATTATACATTATATGCAGGAGTACTGAAGTACAGTATCATATATCTTGTCGTCTGCAATGGTTTTCAGTATAAACAGTTTAGAGTTCGCCATTTAAGAAAAGCTAGAAATGTTTTGTTGTTTCTAGTAACAAAGTGTCTATTATCTGGTATCGGATGTACAGCCATTTACACTATTTGTCAGGTACCGGACAAAAAACACTCTACTCTGTATAGGCCGGTACACTTATGATATATTTTAAATCAGTTATTGATAATTTCTTACGGTTTCTTAGTGCACACATAAGGCCTGTGCGATTTGGCCTCTTCCTCTGCCAGAAGAGCATGTGATGGAAGAGTTTTTTCACGTAATAGAAGATGTACAGAAGACAGAAGACCAAAAATAAATCGAACATGTCTTGAAAACGGAAGTGTCTTATCTATCAAAAAACTTGTCAAAAAGGCGTGGCAACCTCCAATTCGGTTGACTTGTTACCATCGCTGGTAATACTACGTTGTAGTGAGAAAGGCATTTCTTTTTCAAAAGCACAAGTTTTGTGCTTGTTGCGGTCTCAAAATTCATACTAAATAGCTGTAAATAAGCGATTTAATCTAATTGAAAAAATCTGCACTTTAAATCATCTGAACTGAATTGTGTATTGTCTAAAGAAAGCTGGTGTCACTCCAATCTAATTTAGTTTTCCTCTCAATTACCATAAAACTAGAGTAAACCAACAGTCTTCGCACACTGAACATATTGTGGGTAATGAAGAAATTTCTTGTCACAAGCAATTTCTTTATATTCCAAAATGTTTTCCCAAGCCCTTTATGTTAGGGGAGTCAGAATGGGTCACTGTTTGGCAAATGGGATTAAAAGATTGGATCTCATGCTTTGAAAGTACAGATTGCCAGCCATTTTAACGTATATAACCCATCATTAGCACTGAAGGGCCAGAGGCGAAATTTGAAAAGTGCCAGTAATTCCCAAACTGTGTTACATTTCTATTCCAAATATAAACATAAGCATTTTGAACGGTTTAGAATTTTGAACTAATGCATACTTTTTGAAATATTTGACAAAAATGTTCCAAATAACCTCCCTTGTAGATGAATATAGAGTAAAAAAATATTTGTGAATTATTTTCTTCTTGAAGCATAATCTTGAAATCTGGCACGGTGAATCTCCTTATGTGAAGTGTATTTCCATGTGTGTGTAATTTGATGCATATCGTATGGCTAGAAAGGAGCAGTTTTAATGATGGGTCATATACCTTAAGTCTGCATACATGCCAAAGTGAGTAAAGGTTTCTGAGGAATTACCATGGCCTCGGTTAAAGAGACTTCACATTCCCATTTTGTTTTTTTAAAAATATATCTTGATGCAAAGATTGGTTATTCTTATGTTTTCAATTGCTATCAGTTTTTTTTTAAATTGTTGCTGATAAGCCAAGAACACCTTTAAAGTTAAGACCTAAATGAAAAATTCCATTTACATCTGAACAATGGTAAATGACAATTAGTTTAATTGCAACAAAATTATATATTTCTTGTAAATGGCGCGATACCTTGGCTTGAATTTTTCAGAATTTTTAGAGAAAAATATGCTCTTTCAGATAAAAATTAGAGTAAAATTTATGAAGAAATATCTGTGAAATGTCTCTGTAATCTTCTATCCAAAACAAACCATGGCTTTGTCATCCCTATTCAAAGGGGATTTTGATAGCATTGCGAGAAAAGGAAATTATGAAAGCCAGAATTTTCACCTAAACGAAGGGTGTTCGCGGAAAGGTATGGACAATTCATCAAATCATTATGTAATACATTGTTTCTGACAAAGAATAGAATATGTTTTGTATTAAATTTCAAGAAAATATGATGGCCCATTTCCGAGTAATGATAGACATGGCAACGTCATGTTCGAAATAATGGCTGAAAATTCACAATATCTTAAAAAAAACTAATTAAATTTCTACTGGGGTCTCGTTATTTATCCATGGTTTTGAGTTAAGCAGCACAAGAAATAATCTATGCGGTCGAGATTCCGAATGGATTTAATCTTGTTATTCAGTGAGAAGCCTAACCCAGAACCATGGATAAATGAATTTACACCTCAGTAGAAATTCAATTATTTTGATTTTAATATGAAGACAAATATATAATGTTTGTGAAAATTGATCAAATGCATTTATGAATAGGAGCTCTATGGATATGGCGAGGCATCTCCCTAAAATTCTTGCAAAATGATAATAATTTCAAGCTTAATGGTTACATGTATACCTAATTTATATGAAAATCGAATTTACACAATTAGAAAGATTCTGCATGCTCTTTGTAGTTACCTAAAAGATTTCATTTTCTTCCCTTTTTGACATTAGCCTCTCTAGGCAGACATTTTCACTTACCTTCACTGACTTTTTGGTCCCTTTTTTATATGACCTTCCCTTGGCTGTCAACTTCACTTACCTTCCCACAATACACAATTACAAAGACACTGACACCAAACAATATTTAAATTACTATTCCGCCCATCCTAAACATACAAAAAACAGTATTCCCTATAACTTAGCACGAAGAGTTTGCACCATTGTATCAAACAAAGACATAAGAAACAAACGATTACTAGACCTAGTATTAACCCTCCCCGGGCAGTCAACTTCACTTACCTTTCCAAAATATATCACTGACTTTTTGGTACATTTTTGCAGCACTGACCCTCCTGGGGAAGTCAACTTCACTTACCTTTCTACAATATATCACCGACTGTTTGGTACCTTTTTGACATGACCCTCTCCAGGCAGTCAACTTCACTGACCTTTCCATAATAATTATCATATCACTGACTTTTTGGTTCCTTTTTGACATGACCATCTTCGGGCAGTCAACTTCACTTACCTTTCTACAATATATCACTGACTGTTTGGTACCTTTTTGACATAACCCTCTCCGGGCTGTCAACGTCTCTAAACTTTTCACAATAAATCACTAACTTTTTGGTCCCTTTTTGACATGACCTTCCCGGGCAGTCAACTTCACATACCTTTCCACAATATATCACTGACTTTTGGTCCCTTTTTGTCATTGCCCTCCATGGGCAGTCAACTTCACTGACCTTTTCACAATATATCACTGACTGTTTGGTCCCTTTTTGTCATGATCCTCTCCGGGCAGTTAACTTCGCTTCCATTTTCACAATATATTACTGCCTGTTTGGTTCCTTTTGACATTGTCATGGTGGTGTGTCCATCGTGCATCCGTCCGTGTGTGCGTGCATGTGTCAGTCCATCCATAAACTTTTTTCTTTGAAAATCTCAAAAACCAGGTGATGGCTTTCAATCAAACTTCAGAGGAATGATCCTTTGGTGACCCTCTCTCAGATTCCTTCAAAGAATTCTGATTGAAGAAGAAAGCATGGAGTTATCTGCCCTTGAATGTCAAGAATGGCCGTTTTGACTTCGTTTTCCCTCTAAAACTACAAAAATTGATCAATCAAGACAAAACTTGGACAGAATGATGATTACTGTAAGATCATGCTTGGGTATAATTATTTCCAGCTTGATCTGAATTTTACATCATGAGTTATGTGCCCTTGCAATTGACATAATTGCCATTTTGGGCTTTATTTTCACTCTTACAACCATAACTATTTCCAAAAAACCAATCAATACAGTACTTTCGCAGAATCTTACTGACCATAAGATCTAATATGCTTGTAATTTGCAGTTTGGTTATGCTTGTTTGCGCAGCCTGAACCTTTGAAATTGCATTCAACTAGACAAACAATCAGACATGTGGAGTGCTTCCAGACCACCAGGGCTGTCTAGTTCACAATATATCACTGACTGTTTGGTCCCTTTTAGTCATGACCCTCCTCTGGCAGTCAACTTCACTTACCTTTTCACAATTTATCACTGACTTTTTGGTCCCTTTTTGACATGACCCTCCCCAGGCAGTCAACTTCACCAACCTTTTCACAAAATATTTCCCTTTTTGTTGTGATCCTCTCCCGGCAGTTAACTTCACCTACATTTTCACAATATATAACTGACTTTTTCGTCCCTTTGTGTCATGACCTCCCCGGGCAGTCAACTTCACTTACCTTTCCACAATATATCACTGACTTTTTGGTCCCTTTTTGACATGGCCCTCTCCTGGCAGTCAACTTCACTGACCTTTTTAGCTTGCCTGAAGAGCTATTGGTATACCCCTGGATGTAGGTGTCAGCAAAAACTTTAACCTGGCCCATATCTCATGCCCTGTTAGAGATACAGCCTTCATATTTCACCTGTGGGTACCTCTAACCAAGACCTTTAATTTGAGACCATGACCTTGTGACCTTGACCTTGGAGTTTGACCCACTTTTTGACTGTTTTAAAAAAACTTTAACCTGGCCTATATCTCATGCCCTATTACACCTACAGCCTTCATATTTCACATGTGGATACCTCTAACCAAGACCTTTCATTTGAGACCAAGACCTTTGACGTTGTGACCTCGACCTTGAAGTTTGACCTACTTTTAAAAAACTTAAACCTGGCCTAAAAAAACTTTAACCTGGCCTATATCTTATGCCCCTATTACACATACCGCATTGATAATTCACATATGGACACCACCTACCAACACCATTCATATTTGACCATGACCTTGGACCTCGTGACCTTGACCTTGGCTTGGAGTTTGACCTACTTTTAAAAAACTATAACCTGGCCTATATCTCATGTCCTTTTACACCTACAGCCTTGATATTTCACACATGGACACCTACTACCAACACGGTTCACATTTGACCATGACCTTGAACCTTGTGACCTTGACCTTGGAATTTGACCTACTTTTGAAAATCTTTAACCTTGCTTATATTGCATGTCCCTTTACCCATACAGCCTCTTATATTTTACACAATGACACCTCCTACCAACACCGTTCACATTTGACCTTGTGACCTTGACCTTGGAGTTTGACCTCGGGGTTGCCACGGTCAGGGAAAAAAAGTCTGGAAAATGATATTTTTTCCAGGTCAGGGAAAAGTCAGGGAATTTTAATTTGAGTCGGGGAAAATCAGAATAATGTAAACAGTCATGGAAAATTCAGGGAATTTTAAAATTCCATGTCTAAGGAAGTCTCCAGTCCTAAAAGGCATATTGTTGCCGGTTTTCATGTATGATCTTTTTGAGTAATATTGTGAAAAACAGACCCCAGATGCTACCAAATCGCTCCATATTTTCCAAATTTTCTCAGGGGAGACCCCTGAACTCCTCTTAAAAGAAGGAACACTGTCCTCTCTTCAGTCTCCCCTGGCATTGCATGCTTGAGTGACAGGCACTTGACACACAACACATTAGGCTAAAAAAAGAAATGCAAAAGTTCTTGAAAGCCAAATACATGAACTATTCTGAATAAAGCCAAGCAACTTACATTTTAAATCATGATTAGTTCTCTAGTGATGCCAGCTTAGTTTATGTTTTTAAAGTTGCTTTCTATAAAGCAAAGTCAAAAGAAGAAATTTATCCAAACATGTTTGGAGATCATGAAATATGTCTTAATTAAATGTTGGCGGGAGAAGACCTATCTAAAGGGAGTTTGGAGGCCGTTAGAAACATTGGGGTCTAAAGATTATTCAGAAAATGCATAAAAAGTGTATCAAAACTCTGATTTTATGCCTGAAAAATGATCTTTAGTCAGGGAAAAATCATGGAAAAGTAAGGGAATTTTGAAATGAAAGTTTAGTGGCAACCCTGGACCTACTTTTAAAAAAACTTTAATCTTGCCTATATCTCATGCCCTTTTACACCTACAGCCTTTATATTTCACATATGGACACCTACAAACACTTTTCACATTTGACCAAGACCTTGAACCTGGTGACCTTGACCTTGAAGTTTGACCTACTTTTAAAAACTTTATCTTGACCTATATCTCATGTCCTTTCACACCTACAGCCTTGTTATTTCGCACATGGACACCTCCTACCAACACGGTTCACATTTGACCATGACCTCGGACCTTGTTACTTTCACCTTGGAGTTTGTCCTACTTTTTAAAAACTTTAACCCATTTCCAAACGATAAAATTTTAGCGTGATCTAAATTGAAAGATCTTGCAGACGACAATTTCAATTGAATGAAATTTCACATTTTTCGGTCTTTTTACATACTAAAAACATTGTGGGAAATGAAGAATTTGCTTGTCACAAGCAATTTCTTCATTTTCCACGATGTTTTCCAAAGCCTCTCTTGGGAGTCAAAAAGAGTCACTGTGTGGTAATGGGTTAACCTGGGCTATATCGCATGTCCTTTTACCCATACAGCCTTGATATTTCACACAATGACACCTCTTACCAACATGGTTCACATTTGACCATGACCTTGTGACCTTCACCTACTTTTAAAAAACTTTAACCTGACCTATATCTTATGTTCTTTTACCTCTACAGCCTTTATACTCCACACATGGACACCTCTTACCAACGCGGTTCACATTTGTCCATGACCTTTGACCTTGTGTCCTTGGAGCTTGGCCTACTTTTAAAAAAAGTCATTTTGGACCATGACCTTTTTACCTTGACCTAGGAAATGACTTCTTTGTGACAAGCTCTCGTTATGGCGAGGTTTATTGTCCGCGGACAATTCTTGTTACTATAAATTATATCACTGACTTTTTGGTCCCTTTTTGACATGACCTACCCCGGGCAGTCAACTTCACTTACATTTCCACAATATATCGCTGTCTCTACAGTCCCTTTTGGACATGACCCTCTCTGGGAAGTCAACTTCACTGACCTTTCCACAATATATCACTGACTTTTTGGTCCCTTTTTGACATGGTCCTCTCCTGGCAGTCAACTTTACTGACCTTTTCATGATATATCACTGACTGTCTGGTCCCTTTTTAACATGACGCTCCCCAAGCTATCAACTTCACTGACCTTTCTACAACATATCACTAACTTTTTGATCCCTTTTTGACATAACCTTCCCTGGGCAGTCAACTTCACTTACCTTTCTACAAAATATTACTGACTTTTTTGTCCCTTTTTGACATGACCCTCTAGGGGGAGTCAACTTCGCTTACCTTTCCAAATATATATCTGACCTTTTGGTCCCTTTTTGATATATCCCTCTCCGGGCAGTCTACTTTACTGACTTTTCCACAATATTTCACTGACTTTTTGATCCCTTTTTGACATGGCCCTCTCTGGGCAGTCAACTTCACGGACCTTTCCATGATATATCACTGACTGTTTGGTCTCTTTTTTACATGGCCCTCCCTGGGCTGTCAACTTCCTATACCTATCCACAATATATCACTGACTGTTTGGTCCTTTTTTGACATGGCCCTCCCTAGGCAGTCAACTCCACTTACCTTTCCACAATATATCACTGACTTTTTGTTCCCTTTTTGACATGGCCCTCTATGGGCAGTCAACTTCACTTACCTTTCCACAATATATCACTGACTTTTTGGTCCCTATTTGACAAGACTTTCTCCGGGCAGTCAACTTCACTGACCTTTCCATGATATATCACTGACTGTTTGGTCCTTTTTTGACATTGCCCTCCCCGGGCTGTCAACTTCCTTTACCTATCCACAATATAACGCTGACTATTTGGTCCCTTTTTGACATGACCCTCTATGGGCAGTCAACTTTATTTACCTTTCCACAATATATCACTGACTGTTTGGTCCTTTTTTGACATGGCCCTCCCCAGGCAGTCAACTCCACTTACCTTTCCACAATATATCACTGACTGTTTAGTCTCTTTTTGACATGGCCCTCCCTAGGCTGTCAACTTCACTTACCTTTCCACAATATATCACTCACTTTTTGGTCCCTTTTTGACATGGCCCTCTCCGGGCAGTCAACTTCACTTACCTTTCCACAATATATCTTCCACAATATATCACTGACTTTTTGGTCCCTTTTTGACATGACCCTCTCTTGGCAGTGAAATTTGCTTATGTTTCCACAATATATCACTGACTTTTTGATCCCTTTTTTACTTGACCTTCCCTGGGCAGTCGACTTCACTTACCTTTCTACAATATATTACTGACTTTTTTGTCCCTTTTGGATATGACTCTCTATGGGAAGTCAACTTCGCTTACCTTTCCACAATATATCACTGACCTTTGGTCCCTTTTTAGCTCACCTGAGCACGAAGTGCTCAAAGGTGAGTTATTGTGGTCACTTTTTGTCCGGCGTCCGTCCGTCCATCCGTCAACATTTGGGGTGTTTACTCTCTAGCATCCACAAAAGTTAGGCAATCTTGATCAAACTTGGCCAAAACAAATCCGATCATAAGTTCTCGGTCAAGTTCGATTATGGGCCTGATCGGACCAGAAAGTGCGGAGTTATCTGCCCTTGAATGTAAAAAAAATGTTGTTTTTAAGTTTGTGGCATATTGGTCTAAGGGAAATAACCCAAATAACCCTGTTTAAATTATACAGTCTTCATACAAGAATTACTTCCCTTGAATCAATATTGCTAAACTGTTACTTGTATATTTTTGTGTATCAACAGCCATTATTTAACAATTCTAAAAAAGGTTTTTTTTATGCACCTGTATCGAAAGATTACAGAGGAATCTCACTTATTGATGTTTTTAGCAAGTTATATATACATATCATAAATAAACGTTTGACACAATTTGCAGATGTATACGAACTTTTATCAGAATCGCAGGCAGGTTTTAGGTCAGGATATTCTGCAATCGATAATGTTTTTGTATTGAACGCGATAGCAAGCAAAAGCTTATCTATGAAACGCAAAAAATTGTATGTAGCCTTTATAGATTTTAAAAAGGCTTTTGATTCTGTAGAAAGAGAAAAACTTTTCTTAGCCTTATCTTTACTCGGAGTACAAGGAAATCTATTACGAGCCATAAAATCAATTTATTCGACAGTTAAGACAATAATTCGCAATGGAGATGAACTTAGTGACTCAATTTTATGCTTTAAGGGCCTGAGACAAGGCTGTTCGATGAGTTAAATTTTATTCACACTTTTTATCAATAAATTAAATGAAGAAATAAATAATAGTGGATTAAAAGGTATTCAGTTATTTCCAGATTACGAAGAACTTTCTTTGCTAATGTTTGCGGATGATGTAGGAATGTTTTCAGATACACCTTTAGGGCTACAATTACAGCTTAATACATTATACACTTTCTGCAATGAATGGAAATTGCAAGTTAATATTGATAAAACAAAAATATTAGTTTTCCGTAAAGGGGGCCAATTATCGAGAAGAGAAGTGTGGTATTATGCAAATCAAAGAATAGAATGCGTGCAGAATTTTGTATATGTTGGTGTTAATTTTACATCAACTCTATCTCTATATAAAATGGCTGAATTCAATGCATTAAAAGCTAAACGCGTCCTTGGAAATGTTCTTTCCTCCATTCGACCATTGATGCCAGTGAAAAGCAATGTTTTCTTCAAGTTGTTTGACACAAAAATTTCTCCTATTATATTTTACGGATGTGAAATTTGGGGCCTGCAGCAAATTGATAGTATTGAGAGAATACAAAAGTATGCATGTAAAAGATTTATGTACGTCCCTTCCAATGCAACCGATGAATGTATATTGGGTGATTGTGGAAGAGTTCCGCTGTTTCTTTATACTAGTAAAAGAGTTGTAAAATACTGGTTGAGATTGTTAAAAATGCAAGAACACAGATATGTTAAAAAATGTTATTCAATGATGAAATTATTTGATTCGTTAGGCCATGTAAATTGGGTAACTAATATTAGAATGAATTTGTATGAAAATGGATTTGGATATGTCTGGGAGAGTCAATCAGTTACTAATGAAAAACAGTTTGTTGCTACATACTTGCAAAGACTGAAGGACCAGTATTTGCAAGTATGGAGGAACAATTGTAATACAAGGTCAAAATTATTTCATTATAATCAACTCAAAATCACATTAGAAATTGAACCATATTTGGATATCATTAGAGTAGTAAAATTCAGGAAAGCCTTAGCTTATTTCAGAACATCTTCCCTATTGCTTGCTGAAGAGTATGGCAGACATCGCAATATTGAGTATGAAAATAGATTGTGCTTTTTTTGTAAAAACGTTGTTGAAGATTCATACCATTTCCTTCTTATATGTCCACTGTATAGTGAATTAAGAAAAAAGTACCTGAAAAGGGCATTTTATACCCAACCTTCGAAGAATAAATTTAATGTTCTTCTAAGCCATAAGAATGAAAATGAGTTGAAAAATTTGGCAATGTATATTTATTATGCTTATGAGAAAAGGAATGAATCGTCTCAAGTAGAATCTTAATACTTTATAGATTACAATCTCTCTATTCCGATCTTATGAAATTTGAAATGTTCACGTCATATCATGTTCTAACTATATCGCACCAATATTGTACTACATGTATCACTGGTTGTGTATTGAATTGCTTGTTTGTAATTGAAAATTGTATTGTAAAGGCCGGTGGCCATATATCAATTAAATAAATATATATATATTAGATTGGGGTATACTGTTCAACTGTCCGTCTTTTTGTCCGTCTGTCTGTCTGTCTGTCCAAAAACTGTTTGACTTTTCTCTAAAAGCATTTGACATACAAAGCTCTATTTTGGTATGCCACTTCCTTTCAATGATAGCCATCTGTTCCATGCAATATGACCTTCAACATGGTCATCGGTTAACCCTTACCAACCCTTTACCCGAAAACTTAACATTTTAGAAAAATTGCAATTTCAGGGACATTTGCGTTTCACAAACATAATTATCTTGTTTTATTATCAACAATTTAATCAAATTTTCTGTCTTCAAAATAGAAAAAAGAGCTGGGAATGATAAGTTGTTTGCATTAAAATTATATCGTAGTGATATTAAGGACACGATTGATGTTCACACTTCACACTTCAGTGTGATAAACAGATGTCAAACTGTTTTTAGATATTATTGTTTATCTAATAATATTGGACACACTCTGTTATGGTACATCAAAGACAGAAAGTATGATCAAACGATTAGATTGATTTTATGGCCCTAAACCCATTCCCACACATTGACACATAGATGCAGACGAAGAATTACATTGCTATCGTAATTCAAAGTGTGTTTTATAGCATAAAATTACTGAATGAATATGTGATATTGCTGATTATGAATTTGATAAAATTGCTGTTTTTGACTGTTTGCAACCTTGTTTGCTACCTTGTTTACACTCTAGAATCTACAATTATTGACCAATCAAGGCAAATCTTGGACACAATGTTCGAGACTATAAGATCTCAGATGAGTTTCATTTTCAATCTGATTTGACCAGAAAGACGAGAGTTATGTGCCCTTGAATTTGATAAAATTGCCATTTTTGGCTGTTGTCGACCTTGTTTACACTCTAGAATCTACAATTATTACTCAATGAAGACAACTCTTAGACAAAATGTTGGAGACTATAAGATCTCAGATGAGTTTCATTTTCAATCTGATTTGACCAGAAAGACGAGAGTATATGTGCTCTTGAATTTGATAAAATTACCATTTTTGGCTGTTGTCGACCTTGTTTACACTCTAGAATCTACAATTATTAATCAATGAAGACAACTCTTAGACAAAATGTTCGAGACTATAAGATCTCAGATGAGTTTCATTTTCAATCTGATTTGACCAGAAAGACGAGAGTTATGTGCCCTTGAATTTGATAAAATTGCCATTTTTGGCTGTTGTCGACCTTGTTTACACTCTAGAATCTACAATTATTAATCAATGAAGACAACTCTTAGACAAAATGTTCGAGACTATAAGATCTCAGATGAGTTTCATTTTCAATCTGATTTGACCAGAAAGACGAGAGTATATGTGCTCTTGAATTTGATAAAATTACCATTTTTGGCTGTTGTCAACCTTGTTTACACTCTAGAATCTACAATTATTTAAAAAAAAAAAAAAAAACAATGTTGGGCACTATAAGAGCTCGGATGAGTTTGATTTTCACAACGTTATTGACCATAAGTTCATATTCAGTCTTAAAGTCTTAAATATCAATTGAATTTAACATAAGTGTTGCTCATATATCATTTTGGTTCAGGTGAGCGATATAGGACCATCATGGTCCTCTTGTTGACATATCCCACTCCGGGCAGTCTACTTTACTGACTTTTCCACAATATATCACTGACTTTTTGATCCCTTTTTGACATGGCCCTCTCTGGGCAGTCAAATTCATGGACCTTTCCATGATATATCACTGACTGCTTAGTCTCTTTTTTACATGGCCCTCCCTGGGCTGTCAACTTCCTATATCTTTCCACAATATATCACTGACTTTTTGACAAGACTTTCTCTGGGCAGTCAACTTCACTGACCTTTCAATGATATATCACTGACTGTTTGGTCTCTTTTTAACATGGCCCTCCACGGGCTGCCGACTTCCTATACCTATCCACAATATATCGCTGACTTTTTGGTCCCTTTTTGACATGACCCTCTATGGGCAGTCAACTTCACTTACCTTTCCACAATATATCACTGACTGTATGGTCCTTTTTAGACATCACCCTCCCCAGGCAGTCAACTCCACTTACCTTTCCACAACATATCACTGACTTTTTGGTCCCTTTTTGAAAAGACTTTCTCCAGGCAGTCAACTTCACTGACCTTTCCATGATATATCACTGACTGTTTAGTCTCTTTTTGACATGGCCCTTCCTGGGCTGTCAACTTCACTTACCTTTCCACAATATATCACTTACTTTTTGGTCCCTCTGACATGACCCTCCCCAAGTAGTAAACTTCACTTACTTCTCCACAATATATCGCTGACTGTTTGGTCCTTTTTTGACATGACCATCTCCGGGCAGTCAACATCACTTTACTCTGCACAATAAATCACTGTCTAGTCCCTTTTTGACATGACCCTCCCTAGGCAGTCAACTCCACTTACCTTTCCACAATATATCACAGATTTTTTTTGTCCTTTTTTGACATGGCCCTCTCCTGGAGGTCAACTTCACTGACCTTTTCCACAATATATCACTGACTGTCTTGTCCCTTTTAAACATGACCCTCCCCAGGCTGTCAACTTCACCAACCTTTCCACAATATATATCTGACTTTTTGGTCTCTTTTTGATATGACCCTCCCAGGGCTGTCAACTTCACCAACCTTTCCACAATATATCACTGACTTTTTGGTCCCTATTTGACATGGCCCTCTCTGGGCAGTCAACTTCATTTACCTTTCCACAATATATCACTGACTTTTTGGTCCCTATTTGACATTACCCTCCCTGGGCACTTCATTAACCTTTCCATAATATATCACTGACTTTTTGGCCTCTTTTTGACATGGCCCTCCCTAGGATGTTAACTTGACTTACCTTTACACAATAGATCACTGACTTTTTGGTCCCTTTTTGACATGACCCTCTCTGGGCAGTCAACTTCACTTACCTTTCCACAATTTATCACTGACATTTTGGTCCCTTTTTGACATGGCCCTCTCCGGGCAGTCAACTTCACTTACCTTTCCACAATATATCACTGACTTTTTGGTCCTTTTTTGGCATGACCCTCCCCGGGCAGTCAACTTCACTTACCTTTCCACAATATATCACTGGCTTTTTGGGCTCTTTTTGACATGGCGGTCCTTAGGATGTCAACTTGACTTACCTTTACACAATAGATCACTGACTTTTTGGTCATTTTTTGACATGACCCTCTCCAGGCAGTCAACTTCACTTACCTTTTCACAATATATCACCGACTGTTTGGTCTCTTTTTGACATGACCCTCTCTGGGCAGTCAACTTCACTTACCTTTCCACAATATATCACTGACTTTTTGGTCCCTTTTTGACATGGGCCCCTCTGGGCAGTCAACTTCACTTACCTTTCCATAATGTATATCTGACTTTTTGGTGTCTTTTTGACATGACCCTCTCCGGGCAGTCAACTTCACTTACCTTTCCACAATATATCACTGACTTTTTGGTCCCTTTTTGACATGGCCCTCTCCGGGCAGTCAACTTCACTTACCTTTCCACAATATATCACTGACATTTTGGTCCCTTTTTGACATGACCCTCTCTGGGCAGTCAACTCCACTTACCTTTCCACAATAGATCACTGACTTTTTGGTCCAGTTTTGACATGACCCTCTCTGGGCAGTCAACTTCACTTACCTTTCCACAATTTATCACTGACATTTTGGTCCCTTTTTGACATGACCCTCTCTGGGCAGTCAACTCCACTTACCTTTCCACAATAAATCATAGATTTTTTGTCCTTTTTTGACATGGCCCTCTCCTGGAGGTCATCTTCACTGACTTTTTCACTATAAACTGTATCACTGACATTTTGGTCCCTTTTTGACATGACCCTCCCTGGACAGTCAACTTCACTGACCTTTCCATAATATATCACTGACTTTTTGGTCCCTTTTTGACATGACCCTCTCTGGGCAATCAACTTCACTTACCTTTCCACAATTTATCACTGACTTTTTGATCCCTTTTTTACTTGACCATCCCTGGGCAGTCGACTTCACTTTTTACTTGACCTTCCCTGGGCAGTCGACTTCACTTACCTTTCTACAATATATTACTGACTTTTGTTTGATTTGGATTTGACCCTCTACGGGGAGTCAACTTCGCTTACCTTTCCACAATATATCACTGACTTTTTGGTCCCTTTTTGACATATCCCTCTCAGGGCAGTCTACTTTACTGACTTTTCCACAATATATCACTGACTTTTTGATCCCTTTTTGACATGGCCCTCTCTGGGCAGTCGACTTCATGGACCTTTCCCTGAAATATCACTGACTGTTTGGTCTCTTTTTTACATGGCACTCCCTTGGCTGTCAACTTCATATATCTTTCCACAATATATCACTGACTTTTTGGTCCCTTTTTGATAAGACTTTCTTCGGGCAGTCAACTTCACTGACCTTTCCATGATATATCACTGACTGTTTAGTCTCTTTTTGACATGGCCCTTCCTGTCAACTTCACTTACTTCTCCACAATATATCGCTGACTGTTTAGTCCTTTTTTGGCATGACCATCTCCGGGCAGTCAACATCACTTTACTCTTCACAATAAATCACTGACTGTTTAGTCCTTTTTTGGCATGACCATCTCCGGGCAGTCAACATCACTTTACTCTTCACAATAAATTACTGTCTTGTCCCTTTTTGACATGACCCTCCCTAGGCAGTCAACTCCACTTACCTTTCCACAATATATCACAGATTTTTTTTGTCCTTTTTTTACATGGCCCTCTCCTGGAGGTCAACTTCACTGACTTTTTCACTATAAACTATATCACTGACATTTTGGTCCCTTTTTGACATGACCCTCCCTGGGCTGTCAACTTCACCAACCTTTCCACAATATATATCTAGACTTTTTGGTCTCTTTTTCATATGACCCTCCCAGGGCTGTCAACTTCACCAATCTTTCCACAATATATCACTGACTTTGTGGTCCCTTTTTGACATGGGCCCCTCTGGGCAGTCAACTTCACTTACCTTTCCATAATGTATATCTGACTTTTTGGTGTCTTTTTGACATGACCCTCTCTGGGCAGTCAACTTCACTTACCTTTCCACAATATATCACTGACTTTTTGGTCCTTTTTTGACATGACCCTCCCCGTGCAGTCAACTTCTCTTACCTTTCCACAATATATCACTGACCTTTTGGCCTCTTTTTGACATGGCCATCCCTAGGATGTTAACTTGACTTACCTTTCCACAATAGATCACTGACTTTTTGGTCCATTTTTGGCATGACCCTCTCCAGGCAGTCAACTTCACTTACCTTTCCACAATATATCACTGACTTTTTGGTCCCTTTTTGACATGGGCCCCTCCGGGCAGTCAACTTCACTTACCTTTCCATAATGTCCATAATGTATATCTGACTTTTTGGTGTCTTTTTGACATGACCCTCTCCGGGCAGTCAACTTCACTTACCTTTCCACAATATATCACTGACTTTTTGGTCCCTTTTTTGACATGGCCCTCTCCGGGCAGTCAACTTCACTTAACTTTCCACAATATATCACTGACTTTTTGGTCCCTTTTTGACATGGCCCTCTCCGGGCAGTCAACTTCACTTAACTTTCCACAATATATCACTGACTTTTTGGCCTCTTTTTGACATGGCCCTGCCTAGGATGTTAACTTGACTTACCTTTCCACAATAGATCACTGACTTTTTTGTCCCTTTTCGACATGACCCTCTCTGGGCAGTCAACTTCACTTGCCTTTCCATAATGTCCATAATGTATATCTGACTTTTTGGTGTCTTTTTGACATGACCCTCTCCGGGCAGTCAACTTCACTTACCTTTCCACAATATATCACTGACTTTTTGGTCCCTTTTTGACATGGGCCCCTCCGGGCAGTCAACTTCACTTACGTTTCCATAATGTCCATAATGTATATCTGACTTTTTGGTGTCTTTTTGACATGACCCTCTCCGGGCAGTCAACTTCACTTACCTTTCCACAATATATCACTGACTTTTTGGTCCCTTTTTGACATGGGCCCCTCCGGGCAGTCAACTTCACTTACCTTTCCATAATGTCCATAATGTATATCTGACTTTTTGGTGTCTTTTTGACATGACCCTCTCCGGGCAGTCAACTTCACTTACCTTTCGACAATATATCACTGACTTTTTGGTCCCTTTTTGACATGGCCCTCTCCGGGCAGTCAACTTCACTTAACTTTCCACAATATATCACTGACTTTTTGGCCTCTTTTTGACATGGCCCTGCCTAGGATGTTAACTTGACTTACCTTTCCACAATAGATCACTGACTTTTTTGTCCCTTTTCGACATGACCCTCTCTGGGCAGTCAACTTCACTTACCTTTCCACAATTAATCACTGACATTTTGGTCCCTTTTTGACATGACCCTCCCCGAGCTGTCAACTTCACCAACCTTTCCACAATTTATATCTGACTTTTCGGTCTCTTTTTGATATGACCCTCCCAGGGCTGTCAACTTCACCAACCTTTCCACAATATATCACTGACTTTTTGGTCCCTTTTTGACATGACCCTCTCCGGGCAGTCAACTTCACTTACCTTTCCACAATATATCACAGATTTTTTTTGTCCTTTTTTGACATGGCCCTCTCTTGGAGGTCATCTTCACTGACTTTTTCACTAAAAACTGTATCACTGACATTTTGGTCCCTGTTTGACATGACCCTCCCTGGACAGTCAACTTCACTGACTTTTTCCACAATATATCACTGACTGTCTTGTCCCTTTTAAACATGACCCTCCCCGGGCTGTCAACTTCACCATCCTTTCCACAATATATATCAGAATTTTTTAGTCTCTTTTTGATACGACCCTCCCAGGGCTGTCAACTTCACCAACCTTTCCACAATATATCACTGTCTTTTTGGTCCTGTTTGACATGACCCTCTCTGGGCAGTCAACTTCACTTACCATTCCACAATTTATCACTGACTTTTCGGTCCCTTTTCTACATGGCCCTCTCCGGGCAGTCAACTTCACTTACCTTTCCACAATATATCACTGACTTTTTGGTCCCTTTTTGACATGACCTTCTCTGGGCAGTCAACTTCACTTACCTTTCTACAATATATCACTGACTTTTTGGTCCCTTTTTGACATGACCTTCTCTGGGCAGTCAACTTCACTTACCTTTCCATAATATATCACTGACTTTTTGGCCTCTTTTTGACATGGCCCTCCCTAGGATGTTAACTTGACTTACCTTTACACAATAGATCACTGACTGTTTGGTCCCTTTTTGACATGACCCTCTCTGGGCAGTCAACTTCACTTACCTTTACATAATGTATATCTGACTTTTTGGTCCCTTTTTGAGATGGCCCTCTCCGGGCAGTCAACTTCACTTACCTTTCCACAATATATCACTGACTTTTTGGTCCCTTTTTGACATGACCCTCTCCGGGCAGTCAACTTCACTTACCTTTCCACAATATATCACTGACTTTTTGGCCTTTTTTTGACATGGCCCTCCCTAGGATGTAAACTTCTTTTACCTTTCCACAATATCTCACTGACTTTTTGGTCCCTTTTTGACAAGACTTTCTTCGGGCAGTCAACTTCACTGACCTTTCAATGATATATCACTGACTGTTTGGTCTCTTTTTGACATGGCCCTTCCCGGGCTGTCGACTTCCTATACCTATCCACAATATATCGCTGACATTTTGGTCCCTTTTTGACATGACCTTCTATGGGCAGTCAACTTCACTTACCTTTCCACAATATATCACTGACTGTATGGTCCTTTTTAGACATCACCCTCCCCAGGCAGTCAACTCCACTTATCTTTCCACAACATATCACTGACTTTTTGGTCCCTTTTAGACAAGACTTTCTCCGGGCAGTCAACTTCACTGACCTTTCCATGATATATCACTGACTGTTTAGTCTCTTTTTGACATGGCCCTTCCTGTCAACTTCACTTACCTTTCCACAATATATCGCTGACTGATTAGTCCTTTTTTGACATGACCATCTCCGGGCAGTCAACATCACTTTACTCTTCACAATAAATCACTGACTGTTTAGTCCTTTTTTGGCATGACCATCTCCGGGCAGTCAACATCACTTTACTCTTCACAATAAATTACTGTCTTGTCCCTTTTTGACATGACCCTCCCTAGGCAGTCAACTCCACTTACCTTTCCACAATATATCACAGATTTTTTTGTCCTTTTTTTACATGGCCCTCTCCTGGAGGTCAACTTCACTGACTTTTTCACTATAAACTATATCACTGACATTTTGGTCCCTTTTTGACATGACCCTCCCCGGGCTGTCAACTTCACCAACCTTTCCACAATATATATCTAGACTTTTTGGTCTCTTTTTCATATGACCCTCCCAGGGCTGTCAACTTCACCAACCTTTCCACAATATATCACTGACTTTTTGGTCCCTTTTTGACATGGCCCTCTCCGGGCAGTCAACTTCACTTACCTTTCCACAATATATCACTGACTTTTTAGTCCTTTTTTGACATGACCCTCCCCGTGCAGTCAACTTCTCTTACCTTTCCACAATATATCACTGACCTTTTGGCCTCTTTTTGACATGGCCATCCCTAGGATGTTAACTTGACTTACCTTTCCACAATAGATCACTGACTTTTTGGTCCATTTTTGGCATGACCCTCTCCAGGCAGTCAACTTCACTTACCTTTCCACAATATATCACTGACTTGTTGGTCCCTTTTTGACATGGGCCCCTCCGGGCAGTCAACTTCACTTACCTTTCCATAATGTCCATAATGTATATCTGACTTTTTGGTGTCTTTTTGACATGACCCTCTCCGGGCAGTCAACTTCACTTACCTTTCCACAATATATCACTGACTTTTTGGTCCCTTTTTGACATGGCCCTCTCCGGGCAGTCAACTTCACTTAACTTTCCACAATATATCACTGACTTTTTGGCCTCTTTTTGACATGGCCCTGCCTAGGATGTTAACTTGACTTACCTTTCCACAATAGATCACTGACTTTTTTGTCCCTTTTCGACATGACCCTCTCTGGGCAGTCAACTTCACTTACCTTTCCACAATTAATCACTGACATTTTGGTCCCTTTTTGACATGACCCTCCCCGAGCTGTCAACTTCACCAACCTTTCCACAATTTATATCTGACTTTTCGGTCTCTTTTTGATATGACCCTCCCAGGGCTGTCAACTTCACCAACCTTTCCACAATATATCACTGACTTTTTGGTCCCTTTTTGACATGACCCTCTCCGGGCAGTCAACTTCACTTACCTTTCCACAATATATCACAGATTTTTTTGTCCTTTTTTTACATGGCCCTCTCCTGGAGGTCAACTTCACTGACTTTTTCACTATAAACTATATCACTGACATTTTGGTCCCTTTTTGACATGACCCTCCCCGGGCTGTCAACTTCACCAACCTTTCCACAATATATATCTAGACTTTTTGGTCTCTTTTTCATATGACCCTCCCAGGGCTGTCAACTTCACCAACCTTTCCACAATATATCACTGACTTTTTGGTCCCTTTTTGACATGGCCCTCTCCGGGCAGTCAACTTCACTTACCTTTCCACAATATATCACTGACTTTTTAGTCCTTTTTTGACATGACCCTCCCCGTGCAGTCAACTTCTCTTACCTTTCCACAATATATCACTGACCTTTTGGCCTCTTTTTGACATGGCCATCCCTAGGATGTTAACTTGACTTACCTTTCCACAATAGATCACTGACTTTTTGGTCCATTTTTGGCATGACCCTCTCCAGGCAGTCAACTTCACTTACCTTTCCACAATATATCACTGACTTGTTGGTCCCTTTTTGACATGGGCCCCTCCGGGCAGTCAACTTCACTTACCTTTCCATAATGTCCATAATGTATATCTGACTTTTTGGTGTCTTTTTGACATGACCCTCTCCGGGCAGTCAACTTCACTTACCTTTCCACAATATATCACTGACTTTTTGGTCCCTTTTTGACATGGCCCTCTCCGGGCAGTCAACTTCACTTAACTTTCCACAATATATCACTGACTTTTTGGCCTCTTTTTGACATGGCCCTGCCTAGGATGTTAACTTGACTTACCTTTCCACAATAGATCACTGACTTTTTTGTCCCTTTTCGACATGACCCTCTCTGGGCAGTCAACTTCACTTACCTTTCCACAATTAATCACTGACATTTTGGTCCCTTTTTGACATGACCCTCCCCGAGCTGTCAACTTCACCAACCTTTCCACAATTTATATCTGACTTTTCGGTCTCTTTTTGATATGACCCTCCCAGGGCTGTCAACTTCACCAACCTTTCCACAATATATCACTGACTTTTTGGTCCCTTTTTGACATGACCCTCTCCGGGCAGTCAACTTCACTTACCTTTCCACAATATATCACAGATTTTTTTGTCCTTTTTTGACATGGCCCTCTCCTGGAGGTCATCTTCACTGACTTTTTCACTAAAAACTGTATCACTGACATTTTGGTCCCTGTTTGACATGACCCTCCCTGGACAGTCAACTTCACTGACTTTTTCCACAATATATCACTGACTGTCTTGTCCCTTTTAAACATGACCCTCCCCGGGCTGTCAACTTCACCATCCTTTCCACAATATATATCAGACTTTTTGGTCTCTTTTTGATACGACCCTCCCAGGGCTGTCAACTTCACCAACCTTTCCACAATATATCACTGTCTTTTTGGTCCTTTTTGACATGACCCTCTCTGGGCAGTCAACTTCACTTACCATTCCACAATTTATCACTGACTTTTTGGTCCCTTTTTTACATGGCCCTCTCCGGGCAGTCAACTTCACTTACCTTTCCACAATATATCACTGACTTTTTGGTCCCTTTTTGACATGACCTTCTCTGGGCAGTCAACTTTACTTACCTTTCTACAATATATCACTGACTTTTTGGCCTCTTTTTGACATGGCCCTCCCTAGGATGTTAACTTGACTTACCTTTACACAATAGATCACTGACTGTTTGGTCCCTTTTTGACATGGCCCTCCCCGTGCTGTTAACTTGACTTAGCTTTCCACAATATATCACTGACTTTTTGGTCCCTTTTTGACATGATCCTCTCTGGGCAGTCAACTTCACTTACCTTTCCACATTTTATCACTGACTTTTTGGTCCCTTTTTGACATGACCCTCTCTGGGCAGTCAACTTCACTTACCTTTCCACAATATATATCTGACTTTTTGGTCCCTTTTTGACATGGCCCTCCCTGGGCAGTCAACTTCACTTACCTTTCCACAATTTATCACTGACTTGTTGGTCCCTTTTTGACATGACCTTACCTGGGCAGTCAACTTCACTTACCTTTTCACTATATATCACTGATTTTTTGGTCCTTTTTTGACATGACCTTTCCAAGGCAGTCAACTTAAAATACCTTTCCACAATTTATCACTGACTTTTTGGTCCCTTTATGACATGATCTTCCCTTGGCAGTCAACTTCACTTACCTTTCCACAATATATCACTGACTTTTTGGTCCCTTTTTGACATAACCCCCTCTGGGCAGTCTACTTCACTTACCTTTCCATAATGTATATCTGACTTTTTGGTCTCTTTTTGACATGACCCTCTTCGGGCAGTCACATTCACTTACCTTTCCACAATATATCAGTGACATTTTGGCCTCTTTTTGATATGACCCTCCCCTTGCTGTTAACTTGACTTACCTTTCCACAATATATCACTGACTGTTTGGTCCCTTTTTGACATGGCCCTCCCCGTGCTGTTAACTTGACTTAGCTTTCCACAATATATTACTGACTTTTTGGTCCCTTTTTGACATGATCCTCTCTGGGCAGTCAACTTCACTTACCTTTCCACATTTTATCACTGACTTTTTGGTCCCTTTTTGACATGACCCTCTCTGGGCAGTCAACTTCACTTACCTTTCCACAATATATATCTGACTTTTTGGTCCCTTTTTGACATGGCCCTCCCTGGGCAGTCAACTTCACTTACCTTTCCACAATTTATCACTGACTTGTTGGTCCCTTTTTGACATGACCTTACCTGGGCAGTCAACTTCACTTACCTTTTCACTATATATCACTGACTTTTTGGTCCCTTTATGACATGATCCTCCCTTGGCAGTCAACTTCACTTACCTTTTCACAATATATCACCGACTGTTTGGTCCCTTTTTGACATGACTCTCTCCAGGCAGTCATCTTCACTGACCTTTTCACAACATATCACTGATTGTTTGCTCCCTTTTTGTTGTGATCCTCTCCGGGCAGTCAACTTCACTTACATTTCAACAATATATCACTGACTGTTTGGCCCCTTTTTGACATTACTCTCTCCGGGCAATCAACTTCACTTGCCTATCTACAATATATCACTGAATGTTTGGTCCCTTTTTAATATGACCCTCCCCGGGCAGTCAACTTCACTGACCTTTCCGCAATATATCACTGACACTTTGGTTTTTTTTGACATGACGCTCCCAGGGCAGTCAACTTCACTGACCTTTCCACAATATATCACTGACTGTTTGGTACCTTTTTGACATGACGCTCCCAGGACAGTCAACTTCACTAACCTTTCCACAATATATCACTGACTGTTTGGTCCCTTTATGTCATGACCCTCCCCTGGCATCAACTTACAATATTTCACTGACTTTTTTGTCCTTTTTATACGCCCGTCGAAGACGGGACGTATTATGGGATCACCCGTGATGTCCGGCGTCCGGCGTCCGGGCGTCCGGCAGCGTCCACTTCTTTGTCCGGAGCATAACTCTGTCACCTTAAGTCCGATTGACTTTAAACTTGGCAGTTATATTCTTCTCATCATTACGGAGTGCAGTGCACAAGAATCATAACTCTACCTGGCTTATTTTTTGAGTTATTACCCTTTGTTGTTTTTCAAACTTGAATCTTGTCCGGAGTATATCTCTAAAAGTATAATAGCTAGGATCATGAAACTTCATGGGTGTATAGATCTCACAAAGGGGGAGTGCAGTGCATAAGAACCATAACTCTACCTGGCTTATTTTTTGAGTTATTGCCCTTTGTTGTTTTTCATACTTGAATCTTGTCCGGAGTATATCCACGGTACGGAAACTACAGAGACAGAGCCATTGGCTCTGCCGCTTAAATCCTCTGGGGGGCTTCCGGCCATGTGTGGCTCTGTCTCTGGGGTCGTGATTTTTTGACAAAAACAGGTGAGTGTTCAACTTTGTTGTTCATTTATTTTCTTCTGGTGCTTAAAATCGAAAAACCGGGAATGTCATGCTCCCCTAAGACCATTTATCTGCCTGTTCTAATTCTGTGGGCTTCAAAGTCGGCAGGGTTTTCACAGGATCATTGTCGTCGTGGGTCGACCCTATGTGATTTTTTCTTGTTTACATCATGTATTCATGTACATTTCAACGGTAAATAGCCAATTGCTGCAGCCAAAACATGTGATATACTAACCGAGGGATAATCTCGATCAGACATTGCTTTCCCATGTAACAAAACCTTAGAAATGATTGGCAAACGTAAAGTTTGAGCAATTTCTATCGGTGGCTCTGTCTCTGGCGGCTGGCTCTGTCTCTGGCGGCTGGCTCTGTCTCTGCGTGCTTGGTGAAAAAAATTAATCTATCGCAAAATTCGTGTCGAAGTAATTTACTCACACATTGAATAGATAATATTGTGTATGGCGAATGGTTCAGTCACCGATTAAACCCTTTGCAAAACATCGAACATTCAGCGTTGTTCAATTTCAAAGCTACAATTAAACAATGTCCTTTGAATGATCAAAGATCAGCGTGTCTAAATTGACGGAGGAAGAGGGATTTCGATTTAAGTAAATATGTGACTCGGAACCGAACATCCTGTGATAAAGACATCGTACTATCTGGAGACAGCTACTGAACTCTCACGGCCACCGCGCAAAATGTGCCATTATTCGCTTTTATTCAGTGGAAAACATGCTTCTCTTCCAATTTACATGTATTGGAATATACACTAACCTTTCGTCACGGCTCATGATTCTATGTAGTACTGTACTTAAGGTTTACGAACTGATAATGAAAACACTACTTTCTAGCCATACGAAATGCATCAAATTACACACACTTGTAAATACACTTCACATAAGTTGATTCACCATGCCGGATTTCAAAATTATGCTTCAAGAAGAAAATAATTTACAAATATTATTTTACTCTATATTCATATAAAAGGGAGGTAATTTGGAACATTTTTGTCAAATATTTCCATAAGTATGCATTAATTCAAAATTCTAAACCATACAAAATGCTTATGTTTGTATTTGGAATGGAAATGTAACACAGTTTAGGAATTACTGGCACTTTTCAAATTTCGCCTCTAGCTATGCATTTCATTCCCAGTTCATAATCCTTAAGGCGACAAACTGGGTGTTGACAAAGAAACAATTACACGATGGGTAATCCACGTGATTTGGGGAAAGGTCCACACCGAAAAATTGTCTGTTTCAAGTATATTTTGTTCTATATCTCAGTTTAAACTCTACGTATTTTGACGAGGAATTGCACCATACGCGCCTTTGAGAGGGTCATTCCTGAACCTCTTTATGCAAAGTATTTCATAGTTTTATTAAAATGCAACAAAAAACATTCATTTTGAATGTTTCGAGAAACCATGGGATTTCATGCGGATTGAGTTAGAACCGGGGAATGTCCCTCTCAATGACGCGCGTGCGGTGCACTTTATCTCGTCAAAATCCGTCGAGTATTAGCTGAGAAAATACACAAAACAGACTTGAAGCAGACGATTTTTCGGTGTGAACGTCAGGGGCCTGTTTCATCAAAACATTTTTAAAAGAAGTAATTTTGACTTAACGATGTCTTAAATATCGGTTAAAACAACAATCGCATAATCCAGGGGCTCGTATTTTCAACGATCTTACGACAAAGTTTTTGTATAAAATGTGTAACAAAACATCTGAGTGCACGAGAAATCAGATTGGGCCAATCAGGTTTGTTGTTACAAGTAACTACGCAAAAATTAATCGTACGAGCGTTGATAATACGGGCCCCAGGTCTTGATAAATTGGTGATACGCGTTTCTTGTCCAAAACTTGTCGTAAGTCATCGGTAAGACAAAGACAAAAAATACGTCTTAAAAATGAAACTGGCCCTTGTTTTTTTCTTTTTTTTCTATTTGCACCAATATATCCGACATCTTTCCATTTAATCCTTCCCAAGCAAGACATTTTTCTGGTGCATTGCGAGAAAAGAAAATTGCTCATAACCAGCATTTTCATATTTTTTCTCACAGATTTCAATGATAACTATTACATATTTGATACTTCGGAGCTATGCGCAGATACATACATGTCTCTCTCATGAGAGGGGGGGGGGGGGGGGCGCCCATCTGCATCCTTGCATGTCTGGACATCATTTTGAATTGGAGCAGTCCTAAATAAGAATTCTATGTATCACCTAATGTGATATAATACCCCGCCATTACATTTGTCCGGATAAGTGTTTTTGTCGAAAACAAAGGACAGTGACTCACAAAATAAGAAAGGAATATTTATGCTCCTTTGATACAGAACTTGTCTTTATTGAGATATATCCACCCATGAAATTTCATGATCATAGCTTCGATACTTTCAGAGATATGCTTTGGACAAGTATTTTGTAAACAGACTAAAATTAACCGACAGTTCAAAGCAGAGCCAGCCGCCAGAGACAGAGCCAGCCGCCAGAGACAGAGCCACCGATAGAAATTGCTCAAACTTTACGTTTGCCAATCATTTCTAAGGTTTTGTTACATGGGAAAGCAATGTATGATCGACATTATCCCTCGATTAGTATATCACATGTTTTGGCTGCAGCAATTGGCTATTTACAATTGAAATGTACATGAATGCATGATGTAAACAAGAAAAAATCACATAGGGTCGACCCACGACGACAATGATCCTGTGAAAACCCTGCCGACTTTTAAGCCCACAGAATTAGAACAGGCAGATAAATGGTCTTAGGGGAGCATGACATTCCCGGTTTTTCGATTTTAAGCACCAGAAGAAAATAAATGAACAACAAAGTTGAACACTCACCTGTTTTTGTTAAAAAATCACGACCCCAGAGACAGAGCCACACATGGCCGGAAGCCCCCCAGAGGATTTAAGCGGCAGAGCCAATGGCTCTGTCTCTGTAGTTTCCGTACCGTGATATCTCTAAAAGTATAATAGCTAGGATCATGAAACTTCATGGGTGTATAGATCTTACCAAGGGGGAGTGCAGTGCACAAGAATTTTAACTCTACCTGGCTTATTTTTAGCTCACCTGAGCACGAAGTGCTCAAGGTGAGCTATTGTGGTCGCTTTTTGTCCGTCGTCCGTCCGTCCATCTGTCCGTCCGTCCGTCCGTCCGTTCACAATTTCTTTCAACATCTTCTCCTCCTAAACCATTGGACCAATTTTGACAAAACTTGGCAGGAATGTTCCTTGTGTGATACTTTTCAAAACTTGTTCGTGAATTTTTGATTTGTCAAAAAATGTGGGCGTGGCAGGCAGAAAGGGGCTTATCAGACTGGAAATCATAAGAAAATTCTTTAAAAATCAACCATAGGGCCCAATTGAACCAAACTCGGCAGGAATATTCCTTGAGTCACTCTTTTCAAAATTTGTTCACAAATTTTTATATTTGTCAAAAAATGTGGCCGTGGCAGGGAGAAAGGGGCTTATTAGACTTAGAGAAATCATTAGAAAATTCTTTAAAAATCAACCATTGGGCCAATTTGAACCATACTTTGCAGGAATGTGCCTCGAGTCATTCTTGTCAAAATTTGTTCCCAATTTTTTTCATTTGTCAAAAATTGTGGCCGTGGCAGGGAAAAAGGGGCTTATCAGACTTGGAGAAATCAGAAGAAAATTCTTTAAAAATCAACCATTGGGCCAATTTGAACCATACTTGGCAGGAATGTGCCTTAAGTCATTCTTTTCAAAATTTGTTGAGAAATTTTACATTTGAAAAAAAAAACATGGCCGTGGCAAGGATAAAGGGGCTTATTAGACTTAGAGAAATCATAAGAAAATTCTTTAAAAATCAACCATTGGGCCAATTTGAACCAGACCTTGCAGGAATGTGCCTTGAGTCATTCTTTTCAAAATTTGACCACAAATCTTTTTATTTGTAAAACATTGTGGCCTTGGCAGGGAGAAAGTGGCTTATCAGACTTGGAGAAATCATAAGAAAATTCTTTAAAAATCAACCATTGGGCCAATTTTAAGCAGACTTTGCAGGAATGTTCTTTGAGTGACCCTTCTCAAAACTTTTTCGCGGATTTTTGATTCGCCAAAAAATGTGGGTGTGGCAGGGAGGAAGGGGCTTATCGGACTTGAAGAAATCATAAGAAAATTCTTTAAAAATCAACCATTGTGCCCAATTGAACCAGACTTTATTGGAATGTTCCTTGAGTTACTCTTTTCAAAATGTGTTCACAAATTTTTCCATTGGTCAAAAAATGTGGGCATGGCAGGGAGAAAGGGGTTTATTAGACTTAGAGAAATCATAAGAAAATTCTTTAAAAATCAACCATTGGGCCAATTTTCTATTTCCCTTATCTGTTGCTCTCAGGCTGGCCCCATGTTTATCTTATGTAAACAAATAAGGGATTAGCTTTAGCTTATCAGATGGTTATCTTTCACTTTATTCTATCAATCACAGACAAAATCTTGTTAATTGAGCCTATCATAAATGATCAATCTCTAACAGATCAGTATGCTTTGAAAATTAGCCCTATGTTGTATATTGCGAAAACATGAAATAATTGTTGAAAATTAACTAACTCAACAATTGTGCTAATTCATACCCAACCTTACAGGATCGATTGGAACAAAATTATTTCTTAATTGTTTCCAAACAGAAAGTCCTTATAAGTTTCATGCCTTTGAATTTGACAAAATTGCCATTATCACTCTTGTCATCTTGATTCAGGTGAGCGATTTAGGACCATCATGGTCCTCTTGTTTGAGTTATTGCCCTTTGTTGTTTTGCATACTTGAATCTTGTCCGGAGTATTTCTCTAAAAGTATAATAGCTAGGATCATGAAACTTTATGGGTGTATAGATCTCACCAAGGGGGAGTGCAGTGCACAAGAACCATAACTCTACCTAACTTATTTTTTGAGTTATTGCCCTTTGTTGTTTTTCATACTTGAATCTTGTCCGGAGTATATCTCTAAAAGTATAATAGCTAGGATCATAAAACTTCATGGGTGTATAGATCTCACCAAGGGGGAGTGCAGTGCACAAGAACCATAACTCTACCTGACTTATTTTTTGAGTTATTGCCCTTTGTTGTTTTTCATACTTGAATCTTGTCCGGAGTATATCTCTAAAAGTATTATAGCTAGGATCATGAAACTTCATGGGTGTATAGATCTCACTAAGGAGGAGTGCAGTGCACAAGAATTTTAACTCTACCTAGCCTATATTTTGAGTTATTGCCCTTTGTTGTTTTCATACTGAATCGTCCAGGGCATATCTCGAAAAGTATAATAGCTAGGACCATGAAACTTTTACCAACCCGCTCCCCCTGTTGACATAAAGCAGTGTTACGGGCGTATCTTGTGACAGTTTGACACCTTGTTTGACATGGCCCTCTCCGGGCAGTCAACTTCTCTTGCCATTCCACAATATATCACTGACTTTTTCGCCTCTTTTTTACATGACCCTCCCCAGGCTGGCAATTTCACTAACCTTTCCAAAATATATCTTTGGCTTTTTGGTCCCTTTTTGACATGACCCTCCCCGGGCAGTCAACTTCACTGACTTCCACAATATATCACTGACTTTTTGTCCCTTTTTGACATGACACTCTCCTCGGGTAGTCAATTTCACTTACATTTTCACAATATATCACTACCTGTTTGGTCTCTTTTAACATGACCCTAGGGCAGTCAACTTTTCACATTATATCACTGACTGTTTGGTCCCTTTTTGTCATGACCCTCTCTGGGCAGTCAACCTCACCTATCTTTCCACAATATATCACTGACTGTTTGGTCCCTTTTTGACATGACCCTCACCGGGCAGTCAACTTCACTTACCTTTCCACAATATATCATTGACTGTTTGGTCCCTTTTTGTCATGACCCTCTCCGGGCAGTCAATCTCACCTATCTTTCCACAATATATCACTGACTGTTTGGTCCCTTTTTGACATGACCCTCATCGGGCAGTCAACTTCACTTACCTTTCCACAATATATCACTGACTGTTTGGTCCCTTTTTGTCATGACCCTCTCCGGGCAGTCAATCTCACCTATCTTTCCACAATATATCACTGACTGTTTGGTCCCTTTTTGACATGACCCTCATCGGGCAGTCAACTTCACTTACCTTTCCACAATATATCACTGACTGTTTGGTCCCTTTTCGACATGACCCTCAACGGGCAGTCAACTTCACTTACCTTTCCACAATATATCACTGACTGTTTGGTCCCTTTTTGTCATGACCCTCTCCGGGCAGTCAACTTCACTTACCTTTTCACAATATATCTGACTTTTTGGTCCCTTTTTGGCATGACTTTCTCCGGGCTGTCAACTTCACTGACCTTTCAATGATATATCACTGACTGTTTGGTCTCTTTTTGACATGGCCCTCCCCAGGCTGTCAACTTCCTTTACCTATCCACAATATATCACTGACTTTTTGGTCCCTTTTTGACTTGACCCTCTATGGGCAGTTAACTTCACTTACCTTTCCACAATATATCACTGACTGCTTGGTCCTTTTTTGACATGGCCCTCCCCAGGCAGTCAACTCCACTAACCTTTCCACAATAGATCACTGACTTTTTGGTCCCTTTTTGACAAGACTTTCTCCGGGCAGTCAACTCCACTGACTTTTCCATGATATATCACTGACTGTTTAGTCTCTTTTTGACGTGACCCTCCCTGGGCTGTCAACTTCACTTACTTTTCCACAATATGTCACTGACTTTTTGGTCCCTCTTTGACATGACCCTCCCCAAGCAGTAAACTTCACTTACTTCTCCACAATATATCATTGACTTTTTTGTCCCTTTTTGACATGACCCTCCCTGGGCAGTCATCTTCACTTACCTTTCCACAATAAATCACTGACTGTTTGGTCCTTTTTTAACATGACCCTCCCCGGGCAGTCAACATCACTCACCTCTTCACAATAAATCACTGTCTAGTCCTTTTTATGCTCCCCGAAAAAAATTCGGGGGAGCATATAGTCGCCATGCTGTCCGTCCATCCGTTCGTCCGTCCGGCTGTCCATCCGTCCGTCCGTGTGTTCGTCCGTCCGTTCGTTCACAGCCATATCTCAGCAACCCTTTGACCAAATTCAACGAAACTTCACATGTGAACTCCCAGGCATAATCCTTAGGGACCTTTTTCTCCGTTTGTTGATTTGAGGCTGCGTCATGGAAAAAGGGGCCTTGATGTAAAAATTAGATTTTTTCCAATTTCTCTTCATCCAATGGGCAGAATTCAATGAAATTTTGTACTTTTGTGATAAATGAGATGTTCTAGACCATATCCTTTAAATAATGTGTGTACAAAAAATCTGTAATTGGGAAAAGGGGGCTTAATGTATGATAATTTTTATTTTGTGACAAACACTTATTCGGGGAGCATTATCCGTCTATGACGGCTCTTGTTTAACATGACCCTCTCCGGGCAGTCAACATCACTTACCTTTCCACAATATATCTCTGACTTTTTGGTCCCTTTTTGACATGACCCTCCCTGGGCAGTCATCTTCACTTACCTTTCCACAATAAATCACTGACTGTTTGGTCCTTTTTTAACATGACCCTCTCCGGGCATTCAACATCACTCACCTCTTCACAATTGATCACTGTCTAGTCCCTTTTTGATATGACCCTCTCCGGGCAGTCAGTTTCACTTACCTTTTCACAATATATCTCTGACTTTTTGGTCCCTTTTTGACATGACCCTCCCCAGGCAGTCAACTCCACTTACCTTTCCACAACATATCACTGACTTTTTGGTCCCTTTTTGACAAGACTTTCTCCGGGCAGTCAACTTCACTGACCTTTCAATGATATATTACTGACTGTTTGGTCTCTTTTTGACATGACCCTCCCTGGGCAGTCAACTTTACTGACCTTTTCCACAATATATCAGTGACTGTCTTGTCCCTTTTAAACATGACCCTCCCCAGGCTGTCAACTTCACCAACCTTTCCACAATATATCTGACTTTTTGGTCTCTTTTTGATACGACCCTCCCAGGGCTGTCAACTTCACCAACCTTTCCACAATATATCTCTGACTTTTTGGTCCCTATTTGACATGGCCCTCTCCGGGCAGTCAACATCACTCACCTCTTCACAATAAATCACTGTCTGTTTGGTCACTTTTTGATATGACCCTCCCAGGGCTGTCAACTTCAACCTTTCCACAATGTATATCTGACTTTTTGGTCTCTTTTTGACTTGACCCTCTCTGGGCAGTCAACTTCACTTACCTTTCCACAATGTATCACTGTCTTTTTGGTCCCTTTTTGACATGGCCCTCTCCGGGCAGTCAACTTCACTTACTTTTCCACAATATTATCACTGACTTTTTGGTCCCTCTTTGACATGACCCTCCCCAAGCAGTAAACTTCACTTACTTCTCCACAATATATCACTGACTTTTTTGTCCCTTTTTGACATAACCACCCCTGGGCAGTCAACTTCACTTACCTTTCCACAATAAATCACTGACTTTTTGGTCCCTTTTTGACATGACCCTCTCCGGGCAGTCAGTTTCACTTACCTTTTCACAATAAATCACTGTCTAGTCCCTTTTTGACATGACCCTCCCTAGGCAGTCAACTCCACATACCTGTCCACAATCTATCATTGACATTTTGGTCCCTTTTTGACATGACCCTCCCTGGACAGTCAACTTCACTGACCTTTTCCACAATATATCACTGACTGTCTTGTCCCTTTTAAACATGACCCTCGCCGGGCTGTCAACTTCACCATCCTTTCCACAATATATATCTGACTCTTTGGTCTCCTTTTGATACGACCCTCCCAAGGCTGTCAACTTCACCAACCTTTCCACAATGTATCACTGACTTTTTTGTCCCTTTTTGACATTACCCTCTCTGGGCAGTCAACTTCATTTACCTTTCCACAATAGATCACTGACATTTTGGCCTCTTTTTTGACATGGCCCTTGCTAGGATGTTAACTTGACTTACCTTTACACAATAGATCACTGACTTTTTGGTCCCTTTTTGACATGACCCTCTCTGGGCAGTCAACTTCACTTACCTTTCCACAATTTATCACTGGCTTTTTGGTCCCTTTTTGACATGGCCCTCCCCGGGCAGTCAACTTCACCAAACTTTCCACAATGTATATCTGACTTTTTGGTCTCTTTTTGACATGACCCTCTCTGGGCAGTCAACTTCACTTTCCTTTCCACAATATATCACTGACTTTTTGGTCCCTTTTTGACATGGCCTTCTCTGGGCAGTCAACTCCACTTACCTTTCCACAATAAATCACTGACTGTTTGGTCCCTTTTTAACATGACCCTCTCCGGGCAGTCAGTTTCACTTACCTTTTCACAATAAATCACTGTCTAGTCCCTTTTTGACATGACCCTCCCTAGGCAGTCAACTCCACATACCTGTCCACAATCTATCATTGACATTTTGGTCCCTTTTTGACATGACCCTCCCTGGACAGTCAACTTCACTGACCTTTTCCACAATATATCACTGACTGTCTTGTCCCTTTTAAACATGACCCTCGCCGGGCTGTCAACTTCACCATCCTTTCCACAATATATATCTGACTCGTTGGTCTCTTTTTGATACGACCCTCCCAAGGCTGTCAACTTCACCAACCTTTCCACAATGTATCACTGACTTTTTTGTCCCTTTTTGACATTACCCTCTCTGGGCAGTCAACTTCATTTACCTTTCCACAATAGATCACTGACATTTTGGCCTCTTTTTTGACATGGCCCTTGCTAGGATGTTAACTTGACTTACCTTTACACAATAGATCACTGACTTTTTGGTCCCTTTTTGACATGACCCTCTCTGGGCAGTCAACTTCACTTACCTTTCCACAATTTATCACTGGCTTTTTGGTCCCTTTTTGACATGGCCCTCCCCGGGCAGTCAACTTCACCAAACTTTCCACAGTGTATATCTGACTTTTTGGTCTCTTTTTGACATGACCCTCTCTGGGCAGTCAACTTCACTTTCCTTTCCACAATATATCACTGACTTTTTGGTCCCTTTTTGACATGGCCTTCTCTGGGCAGTCAACTCCACTTACCTTTCCACAATATATCACTGACTTTTTGGTCCCTTTTTTACATGGCCCTCTCCGGGCAGTCAACTTCACTTACCTTTCCATAATATATCACTGACTTTTTGGTCCCTTTTTTGTTTCAACTTCACTTACCTTTCCACAATATATCACTGACTTTTTGGTCCCTTTTTGACATGGCCCTCTCCGGGCAGTCAACTTCACTTACTTTTCCACAATATATCAGTGACATTTTGGGCTTTTTTTTTACATGACCCTCCCTGTGCTGTCAACTTCACTTACCTTTCCACAATATATCACTGACTTTTTGGCCTTTTTTGACATGGCCCTCCCTAGGATGTTGAATTACCTTTCCACAATATATCACTGTCTGTTTGGTCCCTTTTTGTCATGACCCTCTCTGGGCAGTCAACTTCACTAACCTTTTCACAATATGTCAATGACTTTTTGGTTCCTTTTTGACATGACCCTCACGGGGCAGTCAACTTCACTGACCTTTCCAAAATATATCTTTGACTTTTGGTTCTTTTTGACATGACGCTTCCAGGGCAGTCAACTTCACTGACCTTTCCACAATATATCACTGACTGTTTGGTCCTTTTTTGTCATGAACCTCCTCTGGCAATCAACTAACAATATTTAACTGACTTTTTTGTCCCTTTTTGACATGACCCTACCCGATAATCAACTTCACTGACGTTTTCGCAATATATCACTGACTGTTTTGTCCCTTTTTGATATGACCCTCACCAGGGAGTCAACGTCACTGACCTTTCCACAATATATCACTGACTTTTTGTCCCTTTCTGACATGACCCTCTCCAGGCACTCAACTTCACTGACCTTTTCATAGTACATCACTGATTTTTGGTCCCTTTTTGACATGACGCTCCCCATGCAGTCATTTTCACTGACCTGCCCACAATATAACACTGACTGTTGATCCCTTTTTGGTATGACCCTCCCTGGGCAGTCAACTTCACTGACCTTTCCACAATATATCACTGACTTTTGGTCTTTTTTGACATGGCCTCCCCTGGGCTGTCAGCTTCACTTACCTTTCCACAATAAATCACTGACTGGTCCCCTTTTTGATATGACCCTCCCAGGGCTGTCAACTTCACCAACCGTTCCACAATATATCACTGACTGAAAGTCCCTTTTTGACATGACCCTCTTCGAGCAATCAACTTCACTTACTTTTCCACAATATATCACTGACTTTTTGGCCCCTTTCTGACATGACCCTGTCCGGGCAGTGAACTTCACTTACTTTTCCACAATATATCACTGACGTTTTGGTCCCTTTTTGACATGACCCTGTCCGGGCAGTGAACTTCACTTACTTTTCCACAATATATCACTGACTTTTTTATCCCTTTTTGACATGACCCTGTCCGGGCAGTGAACTTCACTTACCTTTCCACAATATATCACTGACGTTTTGGCCCCTTTCTGACATGACCCTGTCCGGGCAGTGAACTTCACTTACTTTTCCACAATATATCACTGACTTTTTGGTCCCTTTTTGACATGGCCCTCTCCAAGCAGTCTACTTTACTGACCTTTTCAAAATAATTCACTGACTTTTTGGCCCCTTTCTGACATGACCCTTTCTGGGCAGTCAACTTCACTTACTTTTCCACAATATATCACTGACTATTGGTCCCTTTTTGGCATGACCTTCCCCAGGATGTCAACTTCGCTTATCTTTCCACAATATAGCACTGAGTGTTTGGTTCCTTTTGACATAACCTTCCCTGGCTGTCAACTTAACTGACCTTTCCACAATAAGTCACTGACTTTTTGGCACCTTTTTGACATGACCCTTTCCTGGCAGTCAACTTCACTTACCTTTCCATAATATATCACTGATTGTTTGATCCCTTTTTGACACGGTCATGCCCGGGCTGTCAACTTCACTTAACTTTCCATAATACATCACTGACTGTTTGGTCCCTTTTTAACATGACCCTCTCCGGGCAGTCAGTTTCACTTACCTTTTCACAATAAATCACTGTCTAGTCCCTTTTTGACATGACCCTCCCTAGGCAGTCAACTCCACATACCTGTCCACAATCTATCACTGACATTTTGGTTCCTTTTTGACATGACCCTCCCTGGACAGTCAACTTCACTGACCTTTTCCACAATATATCACTGACTGTCTTGTCCCTTTTAAACATGACCCTCGCCGGGCTGTCAACTTCACCATCCTTTCCACAATATATATCTGACTCTTTGGTCTCCTTTTGATACGACCCTCCCAAGGCTGTCAACTTCACTAACCTTTCCACAATGTATCACCGACTTTTTTGTCCCTTTTTGACATTACCCTCTCTGGGCAGTCAACTTCATTTACCTTTCCACAATATATCACTGACTTTTTGGTCCCTTTTTTACATGGCCCTCTCCGGGCAGTCAACTTCACTTACCTTTCCATAATAGATCACTGACTTTTTGGCCTCTTTTTTGACATGGCCCTTCCTAGGATGTTAACTTGACTTACCTTTACACAATAGATCACTGACTTTTTGGTCCCTTTTTGACATGACCCTCTCTGGGCAGTCAACTTCACTTACCTTTCCACAATTTATCACTGGCTTTTTGGTCCCTTTTTGACATGGCCCTCCCCGGGCAGTCAACTTCACCAAATTTTCCACAATGTATATCTGACTTTTTGGTCTCTTTGACATGACCCTCTCTGGGCAGTTAACTTCACTTTCCTTTCCACAATATATCACTGACTTTTTGGTCCCTTTTTTACATGGCCTTCTCTGGGCAGTCAACTCCACTTACCTTTCCACAATATATCACTGACTTTTTGGTCCCTTTTTTACATGGCCCTCTCCGGGCAGTCAACTTCACTTACCTTTCCATAATATATCACTGACTTTTTGGTCCCTTTTTGACATGACCCTCCACGGGCAGTCAACTTCACTTACCTTTCCACAATGCATATCTGACTTTTTGGTCTCTTTTTGACATGACCGTCTATTGGCAGTCAACTTCACTAACGTTTCCACAATATATCACTGACTTTTTGGCCTCTTTTTGACATGGCCCTTCCTAGGATGTTAACTTGACTTACCTTTACACAATATATCACGGACTTTTTGGTCCCTTTTTGACATGACCCTCTCTGGGCAATCAACTTCACTTACCTTTCCACAATTTATCACTGACTTTTTGGTCCCTTTTTGACATGACCCTCCCTAGGATGTTAACTTGACTTACCTTTCCACAATATATCACGGACTTTTTGGTCCCTTTTTGACATGACCCTCTCCAGGCAGTCAACTTCACTTACCTTTCCACAACATATCACTGACTTTTTGGTCCCTTTTTGACAAGACTTTCTCGGGCAGTCAACTTCACTGACCTTTCAATGATATATCACTGACTGTTTTGTCTCTTTTTGACATGGCCCTCCCCGTGCTTTCAACTTCCTTTACCTATCCACAATATATCACTGACTTTTTGGTCCCTTTTTGACATGACCCTATATAGGCAGTCAACTTCACTTACCTTTCCACAATATATCACTGACTTTTTGGTCCCTTTTTGACAAGACTTTCTCCGTGCTGTCAACTTCCTTTACCTATCCACAATATATCACTGACTTTTTGGTCCCTTTTTGACATGACCCTCTTTGGGCAGTCAACTTCACTTACCTTTCCACAATATATCACTGACTGGTCCTTTTTTGACATGGCCCTCCCCAGGCAGTCAACTCCACTAACCTTTCCACAATAGATCACTGACTTTTTGGTCCCTTTTTGACAAGACTTTCTCCTGGCAGTCAATTCCACCGACCTTTCCATGATATATCACTGACTGTTTAGTCTCTTTTTGACGTGACCCTCCCTGGGCTGTCAACTTCACTTACTTTTCCGCAATATATCACTTACTTTTTGGTCCCTCTTTGACATGACCCTCCCCAAGCAGTTAACTTCACTTACTTCTCCACAATATATCACTGACTTTTTTGTCCCTTTTTGACATAACCCTCCCTGGGCAGTCATCTTCACTTACCTTTCCACAATATATCACTGACTTTTAGGTCTCTATTTGACATGACCCTCCCCGGGCAGTCAACTTCTCTTACCTTTACACAATATATCACTGACTTTTTGCCCTCTTTTTGACATGGCCATCCCTAGGATGTTAACTTGTCTTACCTTTACACAATAGATCACTGTCTTTTTGGTCCCTTTTTGACATGACCCTCTCTGGGCAGTCAACTTCACTTACCTTTCCACAATATATCACTGACTTTTTGGTCCCTTTTTGACATGGCCCTCTCCGGGCAGTCAACTTCACTTACTTTTCCACAATATATCAGTGACATTTTGGGCTTTTTTTTGACATGACCCTCCCTGTGCTGTCAACTTCACTTACCTTTCCACAATATATCACTGACTTTTTTGCCTTTTTTGACATGGCCCTCCCTAGGATGTTGAATTACCTTTCCACAATATATCACTGTCTTTTTGGTCCCTTTTTGTCATGACCCTCTCAGGGCAGTCAACTTCACTAACCTTTTCACAATTTATCACTGACTTTTTGGTCCCTTTTTGACATGACCCTCCCTAGGATGTTAACTTGACTTACCTTTCCACAATATATCACGGACTTTTTGGTCCCTTTTTGACATGACACTCTCCAGGCAGTCAACTTCACTTACCTTTCCACAACATATCACTGACTTTTTGGTCCCTTTTTGACAAGACTTTCTCGGGCAGTCAACTTCACTGACCTTTCAATGATATATCACTGACTGTTTTGTCTCTTTTTGACATGGCCCTCCCCGTGCTTTCAACTTCCTTTACCTATCCACAATATATCACTGACTTTTTGGTCCCTTTTTGACATGACCCTATATAGGCAGTCAACTTCACTTACCTTTCCACAATATATCACTGACTTTTTGGTCCCTTTTTGACAAGACTTTCTCCGTGCTGTCAACTTCCTTTACCTATCCACAATATATCACTGACTTTTTGGTCCCTTTTTGACATTACCCTCTTTGGGCAGTCAACTTCACTTACCTTTCCACAATATATCACTGACTGGTCCTTTTTTGACATGGCCCTCCCCAGGCAGTCAACTCCACTAACCTTTCCACAATAGATCACTGACTTTTTGGTCCCTTTTTGACAAGACTTTCTCCTGGCAGTCAATTCCACCGACCTTTCCATGATATATCACTGACTGTTTAGTCTCTTTTTGACGTGACCCTCCCTGGGCTGTCAACTTCACTTACTTTTCCGCAATATATCACTTACTTTTTGGTCCCTCTTTGACATGACCCTCCCCAAGCAGTTAACTTCACTTACTTCTCCACAATATATCACTGACTTTTTTGTCCCTTTTTGACATAACCCTCCCTGGGCAGTCATCTTCACTTACCTTTCCACAATATATCACTGACTTTTTGGTCTCTATTTGACATGACCCTCCCCGGGCAGTCAACTTCTCTTACCTTTACACAATATATCACTGCATTTTTGCCCTCTTTTTGACATGGCCCTTCCTAGGATGTTAACTTGTCTTACCTTTACACAATAGATCACTGTCTTTTTGGTCCCTTTTTGACATGACCCTCTCTGGGCAGTCAACTTCACTTACCTTTCCACAATATATCACTGACGTTTTGGTCACTTTTTGACATGGCCCTCTCCGGGCAGTCAACTTCACTTACTTTTCCACAATATATCAGTGACATTTTGGGCTTTTTTTTGACATGACCCTCCCTGTGCTGTCAACTTCACTTACCTTTCCACAATATATCACTGACTTTTTGGCCTTTTTTGACATGGCCCTCCCTAGGATGTTGAATTACCTTTCCACAATATATCACTGTCTTTTTGGTCCCTTTTTGTCATGACCCTCTCTGGGCAGTCAACTTCACTAACCTTTTCACAATATATCACTGACTTTTTGGTCCCTTTTTGACATGACCCTCCCGGGGCAGTCAACTTCACTGACCTTTCCAAAATATATCTTTGACTTTTGGTTCTTTTTGACATGACGCTTCCAGGGCAGTCAACTTCACTGACCTTTCCACAATATATCACTGACTGTTTGGTGCTTTTTTGTCATGAACCTCCTCTGGCAATCAACTAACAATATTTAACTGACTTTTTTGTCCCTTTTTGACATGACCCTACCCGGGTATTCAACTTCACTGACGTTTTCGCAATATGTCACTGACTGTTTTGTCCCTTTTTGATATGACCCTCACCAGGGAGTCAACGTCACTGACCTTTCCACAATATATCACTGACTTTTTGTCCCTTTCTGACATGACCCTCTCCAGGCACTCAACTTCACTGACCTTTTCACAGTGCATCACTGATTTTTGGTCCCTTTTTGACATGACGCTCCTCATGCAGTCATTTTCACTGACCTGCCCACAATATAACACTGACTGTTGATCCCTTTTTGGTATGACCCTCCCTGGGCAGTCAACTTCACTGACCTTTCCACAATATATCACTGACTTTTGGTCTTTTTTGACATGGCCTCCCCTGGGCTGTCAGCTTCACTTACCTTTCCACAATAAATCACTGACTGGTCCCCTTTTTGATATGACCCTCCCAGGGCTGTCAACTTCACCAACCGTTCCACAATATATCACTGACTGAAAGTCCCTTTTTGACATGACCCTCTTCGAGCAATCAACTTCACTTACTTTTCCACAATATATCACTGACTTTTTGGTCCCTTTTTGACATGACCCTGTCCGGGCAGTGAACTTCACTTACTTTTCCACAATATATCACTGACGTTTTGGTCCCTTTTTGACATGACCCTGTCCGGGCAGTGAACTTCACTTACTTTTCCACAATATATCACTGACTTTTTGGTCCCTTTTTGACATGGCCCTCTCCAAGCAGTCTACTTTACTGACCTTTTCAAAATAATTCACTGACTTTTTGGCCCTTTTCTGACATGACCCTTTCTGGGCAGTCAACTTCACTTACTTTTCCACAATATATCACTGACTATTGGTCCCTTTTTGGTATGACCTTCCCCAGGATGTCAACTTCGCTTATCTTTCCACAATATATCACTGAGTGTTTGGTTCCTTTTGACATAACCTTCCCTGGCTGTCAACTTAACTGACCTTTCCACAATAAGTCACTGACTTTTTGGCACCTTTTTGACATGACCCTTCCCTGGCAGTCAACTTCACTTACCTTTCCATAATATATCACTGATTGTTTGATCCCTTTTTGACACGGTCATGCCCGGGCTGTCAACTTCACTTAACTTTCCATAATACATCACTGACTGTTTGGTCCCTTTTTAACATGACCCTCTCCGGGCAGTCAGTTTCACTTACCTTTTCACAATAAATCACTGTCTAGTCCCTTTTTGACATGACCCTCCCTAGGCAGTCAACTCCACATACCTGTCCACAATCTATCACTGACATTTTGGTTCCTTTTTGACATGACCCTCCCTGGACAGTCAACTTCACTGACCTTTTCCACAATATATCACTGACTGTCTTGTCCCTTTTAAACATGACCCTCGCCGGGCTGTCAACTTCACCATCCTTTCCAAAATATATATCTGACTCTTTGGTCTCTTTTTGATACGACCCTCCCAAGGCTGTCAACTTCACCAACCTTTCCACAATGTATCACTGACTTTTTGGTCCCTATTTGACATTACCCTCCCTGGGCAGTCAACTTCATTTACCTTTCCATAATAGATCACTGACTTTTTGGCCTCTTTTTTGACATGGCCCTTCCTAGGATGTTAACTTGACTTACCTTTACACAATAGATCACTGACTTTTTTGTCCCTTTTTGACATGACCCTCTCTGGGCAGTCAACTTCACTTACCTTTCCACAATTTATCACTGGCTTTTTGGTCCCTTTTTGACATGGCCCTCCCCGGGCAGTCAACTTCACCAAACTTTCCACAATGTATATCTGACTTTTTGGTCTCTTTTTGACATGACCCTCTCTGGGCAGTTAACTTCACTTTCCTTTCCACAATATATCACTGACTTTTTGGTCCCTTTTTGACATGGCCTTCTCTGGACAGTCAACTCCACTTACCTTTCCACAATATATCACTGACTTTTTGGTCCCTTTTTTACATGGCCCTCTCCGGGCAGTCAACTTCACTTACCTTTCCATAATATATCACTGACTTTTTGGTCCCTTTTTGACATGACCCTCCACGGGCAGTCAACTTCACTTACCTTTCCACAATGCATATCTGACTTTTTGGTCTCTTTTTGACATGACCGTCTATTGGCAGTCAACTTCACTAACGTTTCCACAATATATCACTGACTTTTTGGCCTCTTTTTGACATGGCCCTCCCTAGGATGTTAATTTGACTTACCTTTACACAATAGATCACTGTCTTTTTTATCCCTTTTTGACATGACCCTCTCTGGGCAATCAACTTCACTTACCTTTCCACAACATATCACTGACTTTTTGGTCCCTTTTTGACAAGACTTTCTCGGACAGTCAACTTCACTGACCTTTCAATGATATATCACTGACTGTTTTGTCTCTTTTTGACATGGCCCTCCCCGTGCTTTCAACTTCATTTACCTATCCACAATATATCACTGACTTTTTGGTCCCTTTTTGACATGACCCTCCCCAGGCAGTCAACTCCACTTACCTTTCCACAACATATCACTGACTTTTTGGTCCCTTTTTGACAAGACTTTCTCCGGGCAGTCTACTTCACTGACCTTTTAATGATATATCACTGACTGTTTGGTCTCTTTTTGACATGGCCCTCCCCGTGCTTTCAACTTCCTTTACCTATCCACAATATATCACTGACTTTTTGGTCCCTTTTTGACATGACCCTCTTTGGGCAGTCAACTTCACTTACCTTTCCACAATATATCACTGACTGTTTGGTCCCTTTTTGACATGACCCTCTCTGGGCAGTCAACTTCACTTACCTTTCCACAATATATCGCGGACTTTTTGGTCCCTTTTTGACATGACCCTCTCCAGGCAGTCAACTTCACTTACCTTTCCACAACATATCGCTGACTTTTTGGTCCCTTTTTGACAAGACTTTCTCCTGGCAGTCAATTCCACTGACCTGTCCATGATATATCACTGACTGTTTAGTCTCTTTTTGACGTGGCCCTCCCTGGGCAGTCAACTTCACTTACTTTTCCGCAATATATCACTTACTTTTTGGTCCCTTTTTGACATGACCCTCCCCAAGCAGTTAACTTCACTTACTTCTCCACAATATATCACTGACTTTTTTGTCCCTTTTTGACATAACCCTCCCTGGGCAGTCATCTTCACTTACCTTTCCACAGTATATCACTGACTTTTTGGTCTCTATTTGACATGACCCTCCCCGGGCAGTCAACTTCACTTGCCTTTCCACAACATATCAGTGACTGTCTGGTCTCTTTTTGACATGACCCTCTCTGGGCAGTCAACTTCTCTTACCTTTACACAATATATCACTGACTTTTTGCCCTCTTTTTGACATGGCCCTCCCTAGGATGTTAACTTGTCTTACCTTTACACAATAGATCACTGTCTTTTTGGTCCCTTTTTGACATGACCCTCTCTGGGCAGTCAACTCCACTTACCTTTCCACAATATATCACTGACTTTTTGGTCTCTTTTTGACATGACCCTCTCTGGGCAGTCAACTTCTCTTACCTTTACACAATATTTCACTGACTTTTTGCCCTCTTTTTGACATGGCCCTCCCTAGGATGTTAACTTGTCTTACCTTTACACAATAGATCTTTTTGGTCCCTTTTTGACATGACCCTCTCCGGGCAGTCAACTTCACTTACTTTTCCACAATATATCAGTGACATTTTGGGCTTTTTTTTACATGACCCTCCCTGTGCTGTCAACTTCACTTACCTTTCCACAATATATCACTGACTTTTTGGCCTTTTTTGACATGGCCCTCCCTAGGATGTTGAATTACCTTTCCACAATATATCACTGTCTGTTTGGTCCCCCGCGGCTAATACCCTTTCTGACAAAATTGTCACCCACCAATGGGTTTGAAATCGTTAACCTAAGTGGGCGAGCAGCTAGGGGCTCGGTAAGGGTGTTGTGGTAGTACTGGTTTGAGAAACAACAGGAATCCATGGGTAGGTGCTCCAGCCGCCGCGATATGACGGCGTAAAACCCCAATAAACTCAAACTCAAACTGTTTGGTCCCTTTTTGTCATGACCCTCTCTGGGCAGTCAACTTCACTAACCATTTCACAATATATCACTGACTTTTTGGTCCCTTTTTGACATGACCCTCCCGGGGCAGTCAACTTCACTGACCTTTCCAAAATATATCTTTGACTTTTGGTTCTTTTTGACATGACGCTTCCAGGGCAGTCAACTTCACTGACCTTTCCACAATATATCACTGACTGTTTGGTCCCTTTTTGTCATGAACCTCCTCTGGCAATCAACTAACAATATTTAACTGACTTTTTTGTCCCTTTTTGACATGACCCTACCCGGGTTATCAACTTCACTGACGTTTTCGCAATATATCACTGACTGTTTTGTCCCTTTTTGATATGACCCTCACCAGGGAGTCAACGTCACTGACCTTTCCACAATATATCACTGACTTTTTGTCCCTTTCTGACATGACCCTCTCCAGGCACTCAACTTCACTGACCTTTTCACAGTACATCACTGATTTTTGGTCCCTTTTTGACATGACGCTCCCCATGCAGTCATTTTCACTGACCTGCCCACAATATAACACTGACTGTTGATCCCTTTTTGGTATGACCCTCCCTGGGCAGTCAACTTCACTGACCTTTCCACAATAAATCACTGACTGGTCCCCTTTTTGATATGACCCTCCCAGGGCTGTCAACTTTACCAACCGTTCCACAATATATCACTGACTGAAAGTCCCTTTTTGACATGACCCTCTTCGAGCAATCAACTTCACTTACTTTTCCACAATATATCACTGACTTTTTGGCCCCTTTCTGACATGACCCTGTCCGGGCAGTGAACTTCACTTACTTTTCCACAATATATCACTGACTTTTTGGTCCCTTTTTGACATGACCCTGTCCGGGCAGTGAACTTCACTTACTTTTCCACAATATATCACTGACTTTTTTATCCCTTTTTGACATGACCCTGTCCGGGCAGTGAACTTCACTTACTTTTCCACAATATATCACTGACCTTTTGGTCCCTTTTTGACATGACCCTGTCCGGGCAGTGAACTTCACTTACTTTTCCACAATATATCACTGACGTTTTGGTCCCTTTTTGACATGACCCTGTCCGGGCAGTGAACTTCACTTACTTTTCCACAATATATCACTGACTTTTTGGTCCCTTTTTGACATGGCCCTCTCCAAGCAGTCTACTTTACTGACCTTTTCAAAATAATTCACTGACTTTTTGGCCCCTTTCTGACATGACCCTTTCTGGGCAGTCAACTTCACTTACTTTTCCACAATATATCACTGACTATTGGTCCCTTTTTGGCATGACCTTCCCCAGGATGTCAACTTCGCTTATCTTTCCACAATATATCACTGAGTGTTTGGTTCCTTTTGACATAACCTTCCCTGGCTGTCAACTTAACTGACCTTTCCACAATAAGTCACTGACTTTTTGGCACCTTTTTGACCTGACCCTTCCCTGGCAGTCAACTTCACTTACCTTTCCATAATATCACTGATTGTTTGATCCCTTTTTGACACGGTCATGCCCGGGCTGTCAACTTCACTTAACTTTCCATAATACATCACTGACTGTTGGTCCCTTTTTTACATGACCCTTTACGGGCAGTCAACTTCACTTATCTTTCCACAAAATATCACTGACTGTTTGTCCCTTTTTGACATGACCCTCACCAGGCAGTCAACTTCACTTATCTTTCCACAAAATATCACTGACTGTTTGTCCCTTTTTGACATGACCCTCACCAGGCAGTCAACTTCACTGACCTTTCCACAATATATCACTGACATTTTGGTCCCTTTTTGACATGCGCCTTCCTGGGCAGTCAACTACACTTATCTTTCCACAATATATCACTGACTGTTTAGTCCCTTTTTGACATGGCCCTCCCCAGGCAGTCAACTTCACTGACCTTTTCACAATATATCACTGATTTTGTGTCCCTTTTTGACTTGACCCTCTCCAGGCAGTCAACTTCCTTGACCTTTCCACATTATAACACTGGCCTTTTGGTCTCTTTTTGACATGACCTTCCCCGGGCTGTCAACTTCACCGGTCTTTCAAAATATATCACTATCTGTTTGGTCCCTTTTTGACATGACCCTCCCCGGGCAGTCAACTTCAAAGACCTTTTCCCAATATATCACTGACTGTTTGATCTTTTTTTGATGACCCTCTCCGAGCAGTCACCTTCTTTTAGATCTACCTTTCCACAAAATATCATTGACTTTTTTGTCACTTTTTGACAAGGCCCTTTCCGGTCAGTCAATTTCACTAAACTTTTAACAATATATCACTGACTTTTCACTCCTTTTTGACATGACCCTACCTGGGCAGTCAACTTCACTTACCTTTTCACAATATGTCACTGACATATGTGTAACCACCGTGTGTGGCCTAGTCAACGTGTCACTAGTCGTGATGGCATCCTACGCGCCGTGAAATGTCCGAGTATGAAAAACTGAGCAAATGCAGTCCAATACCTTGGTTCCTCACATTTTCAAGAAAACGAGGCATACTGATAGAATATAGAATCTTCCAATAAAACTTGTTTTTAGCTCACCTGAGCACAAAGTGCTCAAGGTGAGCTATTGTGGTCACTTTTTGTCCGTCGTCTGTCTGTCTGTCCGTCTGTCTGTCCGTCCGTTCACAATTTCGTGTTTACACTCTAGCATCTACAAATATAAGCCAATCTTGACCAAACTTGGTCAAAACATGTATGGCCATAAGATCTCGGATCAGTTCGATTATGGGTCAGATTGAACCAGAAAGTTATCTGCCCCTGAATGCGAAAAATACCTAGTTTTGACATTGTTTACACTCTAGCATTTACAATTATTGATCAATCAAGACAAATCTTGGATATAAGATTGAAGACCATAAGATCTCGGATGAGTTTGATTTTCAGTCTGATCTGACCAGAAAGACGAGAGTTATGTGCCCTTGAATTCGACAAAATTGCCATTTTGGGCTGTTTTCGACCTTGTTTACACTCTTGAATCTACAATTATTCATCAATCAAGATAAAACTTGGACACAATGTTGGGGACCATGAGATCTCGGATGAGTTTGATTTTCAGTCTGATCTGATCAGAAAGATGAGAGTTATGTGCCCTTGAATTGGGCAAAATTGCCATTTTTGGCTGTTTTCAACCTTGTTTACACTCTAGAATCTACAATTATTAATAAATCAAGACAAAACTTGGACACAATGTTGGGGAGCATAAGACCTTGGATGAGTGTGATTTTCAGTGTTATCTGATCAGAAAGCTGAGAGTAATGTGCCCTTGAATTTGATAAAATTGCCGTTTTCTGCTTTTTTTGACATTGTTTACACTCTAGAATCCACAATTATTTATCAATTAAGGTAACACTTGAACACAATGTTTGAGACAATAAGATCTTGGAGTAGTTTGATTTTCAGTCCGATCTGATAAAAAAGTCGAGAGTTATGTGCCCTTGAATTTGACAAAATTGCTGTTTTCTGCTGTTTTCGACCTTGTTTACACTCTAGAATCTACAATTATTGACCAATCAAGACAAATCTTGGACATAATGTTGGGTATCATAAGATCTCAGATGAGTTTGATTTTCAGCCTGATCTGACTAGAAAGTCGAGAGTTATGTGCCCTTGAATTTGATAAAATAACCGTTTTCGGCTGTTTTCGACCCTGTTTATACTCTAGAATCTACAATTATTGATCAATCAAGACAAAACTTTGACACAATGTTGGGGATCATAAGATCTTGGATGAGTTTCATTTTCAGCCTGATCTGATCAAAAAGTCGAGAGCGTTATGTGCCCTTGAATTTGACAAAGTTGCTGTTTGCGGCTGTTTTCGACCTTGCTTATACTCCAGAATCCACAATTATTTATCAGACAAGACAAATCTTGGACACAATGTTGGGCACCATAAGATCTTGGATTAGTTCGATTTTCACGTTATTGACCATAAGTTCGTTTTCAGTCTTAAAGTCATAAATATAAATTTATTGAATTGAACAAAAGAGTTGCTCATATCATTTTGGTTCAGGTGAGCGATATAGGACCATCATGGTCCTCTTGTTATAGTGTCCCTATAGACAAACTTTATAAACATGTTAAAATTTAACTCGAGTTTTACGTGCATCAACTTTGCACAGCGACAACGTGTTCAACGCATTGGCTATGGCGGCGTAAAATCCTCCACATATACTGACTCTTATCTTTTCTATTCACGTTTCAAAACTTGTGGGAGATCCATAACAAATATTACCATTTTATTTAACACCTTACAACATATTGATTTAAGGATGTGAAAACTGCGTTTTTATATGTACTAAGTATATTTTATTATTGACTAATCGGAGCTCACCCTGAATTGTGTTTATAGTGCGGATGTTACATGGACAAAATCATTGACAGATGCCGGGAAAATATATTGGTTCCGTCACACCTATTTAGGTTAGAGGCAACTTCCTTGGCCTTTTCACAATACTCACCTACCTTAAAAATGGCTCTTGAACTGCCAAAATGTTTCAAGTTCCTTAAAAAGATTACTGCAATTGTTTGACAGAATATTAATTTTTATAAAAAAATAAATATCAATTCTCAAGTATTTCATTATTGACCAATAAGAGCTCACCCTGAGTTTTGTTTTCAGTGCGGACGTTTCATGGACAAAATCATTGACAGATGCCGGGAAAATCTTTTGGTTCTCTCAACCCTATTAAGATTAGCTAATTCATTTCCGCTAGACGACCATTTTAACGCTTTGGCATGTAGTTCAGCCCATGAGTATGCTAACATATTGAGTCATAACTCAAATTAAGAACAATTCCTTATACACCCAAAACAATGAATTTTAATATGGCTTGAACCCTTTTATCACTGACTTTTTGGCTCCGTTTTGACTTGACCCTCCCTGGGCAGTCAATTTCACTGACTTTTTCACAATATTCACCTACTTAAAAATGCGTCTTGAACTGCCAAAATGTCGCAAATTCTTTAAAAAAAAAAAATACTGCAATTGTTTGACCGGATATCTGTTGAATGAAATTAAAGTATTTTATTATTGACCAATCAGAGCTCACTCTGAACTTCTTTTTATAGTGCGGACGTTCCATGTGTCAGATATTATAAGTATAGTTGGTTACTATATGTACTTTGATTCAGTACTCTGATGACTTTGATTATTATAATTAGCTGCAATGCAGAGTTCTCTCCCTTGTCTTAAAATGGAAACTAGAATAAAAAGCCAAAACCCAACACCGTCTTATTTCCATGTTCTCGCCCTATAAAATATCTTACATGGTGTCAGAACTTAACAGAAAGATAGTCAAAGAAGCAGACAACTACTCTAGACGATGGAAGGTCTGCATGGAAGCATCCCTGCGATGGATTGGGAGTCAAACGACTTGGCAGGTGCGTGGAAGAAATTTGCTACCCACATGGACTTTATGTTTAAAGGGCCCCTCAAAGAGAAGGAGGAAGAAGAAAAATGCGCATACTTGATGATTTGGGTAGGGGAGCGTGGCAGAGAGGTGTATGGCACATGGAACTTGACAGCTGACGAGAAGAAGTCTTTGGAACACTTAACCAACAGGTTTGAGAACTATGTTAAGCCCAAGACCAATAGTCTCTACAATAGATACATACTTGAATTGAGAGTTCAACGTGAGACAGAAACCATAGACAGTTTTATCACGAGTTTACGGTTGCTAGCTAAGGATTGTGACTATGGAGACCAAGAATCGCTATTGATTAGAGATAGAATTGTATTTGGGTTACTCGATGACAAAATAAGAGAGAAACTCCTAAGCGAAGGATCAACACTGACTCTAGATAAAACAATAGACATAGCAAGGTCGTATGAACTATCACAAAAGCAGATGAGAAAAATGACGACAAAGACAAAAGGTGAGGATGTAAACACAGTTAGACCCTTAAACCCTAAACCAGGAAAGTCGAAGCAGAAAAAAGGACAGAAAGGGAAAAAAGATAACGTTTGTAAAAGGTGCGGTCACACGCATGAAGTGAAAAAATGTCCGGCTTGGGGAAAAACATGTAACGTTTGTAAAAAGAAAAACCATTTTGGTCGAATGTGTCTGTCGAAGGTCAACATAAATGAAGTTGAACAAGACTATGATTTTAACGCGCTGTACGTTGGGATGTTGAAAACAAATTCGAAGAAACTGAAACATCAGAAACATGACCGTTTTTCTGAAACGTTGTACATACAAGAAACGGCAGTCAACTTCCAATTAGATACGGGGGCGAGATGTAACGTCTTGTCCAGGAATGATTATGATAGAATCAAGGCCAGAAAGAAGATGGAAAAGGCTGATGTCGCACTCAGGTCATTTTCGGGTCACCGTATTGTCCCGGAGGGAATGGTGCATTTAAACCTAAAGTGTAAAGGTCAGTGTTATGATACAGTGTTTTACGTAGTCTCTTGTAAATGTCAGTCAGTGCTAAGTGGCGAAACCGCAGAAAAAATAGGGCTTATTAAGAGAGTGAATGAAATAAAAAGTGAATTCCAAGATGTATTTGAAGGCCTAGGTTGTTTACCAGGAGAACATTCACTGAAAATAGATCCGTCAGTACCACCAGTGGTGCACCCACCTAGAAAGGTTCCGATTACATTGAAAACCAAAGTAAAGGATGAGCTTGATAGAATGGAGAAACTTGGCGTAATCGTGCGACAGAGAGATCCGACGCCATGGGTGAACAGTATGGTTACTGTACATAAGAACAATGGTCAAATTCGTTTGTGTATCGATCCGAAAGATTTGAATCGAGCTATACAAAGAGAGCACTTTCCAATGAAAACAATTGAAGAGGTTGTGTCAGAGATGCCGAATGCGAAGGTTTTTTCAAAATTAGATGCAACTTCTGGTTTTTGGCAATTAAAACTTGATCATGAAAGTTCACTATTGACCACTTTTAACACTCCGTACGGGAGGTATAGATTTTGTCGTGCTCCATTTGGGATTCGTAGTATCCCAGAAATCTTCCAAAGAACTATGACTGAGATGATTGAGGGTATTGAAGGTTGTGAAGTTATAGTAGATGATATTTTGGTATGGGGTACTGATATGAATGAGCATGATATTAGACTGAAACAGGTCTTAGACCGAGCAAAAGCTTTCAATTTAAAGCTAAGTGAGTCTAAATGTGAATTTAGAAAGGAAGAAGTGGAGTATTGTGGCCATAAATTGACAAAAGATGGGTTAAATGTCGATCCGTCTAAAGTACAGGCTGTTTTAGATATGACTGAGCCAAGAAACAAAAAAGAATTGCAGACATTTTTAGGTTTTGTCACTTATCTGCAAAAGTTTATGCCTAATATGTCACAAACCAGTGATCCATTGAGAGTGTTACTCAGGAAAGATGTAAGTTGGCATTGGGAAAAGGAGCAGAAAAATGCTTTTGAAAAATTAAAAGAGTTGGCCACTAATACACCAGTTCTTCAGTATTATGATCCCAAAAAAGATCTTGTTTTGAATGTAGACTCAAGTTCAGTGGCTATGGGAGCTGTTCTATTACAGGAAAATCAGCCAGTTGCCTATGCTTCTAGATCATTGACTGATACTCAGAAAAAGTATAGTCAATTAGAAAAAGAAACATTAGCAATCATATTTGGCTGTGAGAAATTTCATAATTATCTCTATGGCAGAAGTTTTACAGTAGAATCAGATCACAAGCCATTAGAACAGATCTTTAAGAAAAGTGTAATTGAAGCACCCCCCAGAATTCAACGTTTTGCTATGTCACTGCAAAAGTATGATTTTCAGGTTATTCATAAGCCAGGCAAATCTATGTACATTTCTGATGCTTTGTCAAGATTGTGTCAAGAAAGGTATTGTGAAAGTGTCTTGCCAGAATTAGAGATAAATGAGGTTTGCTTCAATTCACACTTGCCCATGTCTCCTGAAAAATATCAGGAATTGCAAAAAGAGACATTACAGGATGAGAAATTGTGTCTTTTGAAAACATTGTGTGAAAATGGTTGGCCAAATACTAAAAATAGGGTACCATTAGAGATAAGACCATATTGGCAGTTTAGACATGATATTACATGTATAGACAATATTTTGTTTAAAGGATACAAAGTTATTATACCTTGGAGTAAAAGAGAAGAAATGTTGAAATTGATACATGAGTCTCATTTGGGTATAGTTAAATGCAAGGCTCGTGCAAGGGAATTTATGTACTGGCCAGGTATGATTTCACAAATACAGGAAAAGGTTGAAAAATGTGAAATTTGTGCATTAAATAACAAGAAGGCAAACCCTAAGGAACCCATGATTCCTAGCTCTTTACCAAACAGACCATCTTCAAAGATTGGGGCTGATCTGTTTGAGTTAAAGGGAACACATTATTTGCTTACAGTAGATTACTACTCAAAGTGGCCAGAGGTAGAAAAGCTGGATGGCTTAGAAACCAAATATGTTATAGCTTATTTGAAGAAACAGTTTTCTAGATTTGGTTATGTTGATGAGATTGTGACAGATAATGGTCCACAGTTTTCCAGTCTAGAATTTAAAAGGTTTGTTGAGGATTACAACTTGGTGCACTCTACAAGTAGTCCACACTTTAGTCAGTCCAATGGTCAAACTGAAAGATTTGTGCAGACAGTTAAAAATTTGCTTAAAAAGAGTAAAGACCCTTATAAGGCTTTACTTGATTACAGAAATACTCCATTGGAAGGTATCATGTTGTCACCTGCACAGTTACACATAGGACGTAGGCTTAAGTCTAGTTTACCTACAAGTGCGGAGTTGTTGAAACCTCAACAAATCGAAAGTAAGTCTGTAATAGATAAGTTGTCGTCACGTCAACTGAAACAAAAGTTTTATTATGATCAAAAGGCTAGTAACAAGTTGCCAGGATTAAGTCAGGGTCAAAAGGTCATGATTGAGCATAATAAGCAGATGGTTCCAGGTGAAATCATTAAAGCTCATGATAAACCAAGGTCATATTATTTACAGACAAATGAAGGTCGTACTTTGAGGAGAAACAGGGTTCATATTAAACCCACAAAAGCAAAATTCACCCCTTATCCGCAAGTGTGTGATAATGTGAGTGGTGAGGTAACAAGTAAAAAAGGAAACATTGTAGGAAAAGGTGAAGAGTTATCCACTGAAAATCAGCAAAGTCAAAATACAAGTCTGAGTAAGTCTGAGTCTGTTAGTACAAAAGCTTCGGATCAGTCTAGTTATGTACAACCGCAAAATGTGCAAACAAGGTCAGGTCGATTAGTCAAGGTCCCTGATAAATACAAAGATTTTGACTTGAAGTTGAATTCAGTGAATCACTCTGAGGTTTTTGTGTAAAGAATTTAAAGAGATAACAGGTTGTTTAGGTTGTTTAGTTTAATTTTATTAGACAGATAGTCTTGATTAGTACTTGTTTATGAATATGTCAAGTCATATATGTAATGATAATATAGGTTTTTGGTTGTAAACAATTTTAGAAAGCTTTGAAAACATTTAAGAAATGCATACAGAATTGCAGTTTACTAAAATAGTCTAAGATTATAAAGTTTGAAAAGATATTTACTAAGAGTATATTTTCTAAAGTTAGGAAACTAAAAAGTATTCAGTAGTTTGATGTAAAAGGATTTTATCATCTTGACAATATACTTTTAGAATCAAAATACTGAATTCATTAAAGAAAGAGGGATGTCAGATATTATAAGTATAGTTGGTTACTATATGTACTTTGATTCAGTACTCTGATGACTTTGATTATTATAATTAGCTGCAATGCAGAGTTCTCTCCCTTGTCTTAAAATGGAAACTAGAATAAAAAGCCAAAACCCAACACCGTCTTATTTCCATGTTCTCGCCCTATAAAATATCTTACACCATGGACCAAATCATTGACAGATGCCGAGAAAATCTATGGGTTCCATCGAACTAGGTTAGAGCGAACTTATTCATTTCCCATAGACGACCAATGTAACATTTTGCATGTACATAGCAGGGGCCGATCCAGGATTTTCAGTTGGGGGGGGGGGGGGGGGGGGGGCGTAACATCATAACGTTGGATACGTCCGAAAACGCCGTACATACAGATTATCAAAGCTATATTTACATCACCTTTAAACGTAAACTACGATATGTCATATTTATGTTCTCGTAACATTTTAAAAGACAAAATATTTTAATAAAGGAACGATAGTATAATTTCAAAGATATACACATATATACTATGCACAAAAAGTTTAGCACACTTGGAAAATGTCCTTTCCTAGTCAAAAACTATTCCAAAATCCATAAAAACAAAACTCTAATGTGTTTGAAAATTCAATTTTCTGGCGCTTCCTGAAAATTTTGTTTCAAAATTCTTAAGCGTTAGTTAGGTATCTTACGTTAAAGTGCACAGGGGTCAGATATCGAAAGTCAAGGAAATTTCAATGACGCGAATGTCCAGCATAAGCAGCTAGGACCGCCATTCAATGTCTTCCCATGTTGCAGAGAAGCTTCCTGACCACACAGAAAGGAATTTTGCCCATTCATACTGCAGATCACGCTCATTGCCATTGACGTTGCAGACGTCATTACTTTCTCAAGCCTGACGTCCAACAATGTTCTTTGTGTGTTCTTTTGCTGGTGATTAAGCAGTTCAGGCGTAGATCATTCTGTATGTTCCTTGGAGTAAGTGGGCGGTGATTATCTTATTGAAATATCACAACGTTGTGTCGTTATAAGACGGTCCTGTGACAGGTTGGATAATTTCATTGCAGTGCCCTTGCACTGTTTGGTTGCCATTAACTGAAATGAGGTCTGTTTAACTGTTTCCTGCCTAAAAATGACGCTGCACTCGACGTAACAGTCTCAATGATGACGTTATTGGTATCAAGCCTTACGCATCTTCTCCAACCACAAATCCAGCCGTCGGTTAATGACACGTAAATGAGATTCGCCCGGACATCAGTCCAATGTCTCCTGAATCAATATCGATGTGTCAATACCCACTAACGCCTTGCCTGTCGATGCTTAACGTCTTTGGCGTAAGATCGGGGGACTCTGATGCAAGTTGTGTGGAGTCTATTCCGGACAGTCTGGTCACTAACGGTATACCTTGTGACATCCTGGAGGAGTAGCACTAAATTCTTACTAGACAGGAATTCGAAGCGTCGTCAACACGTCGCTGTGAAACGATCTTCCCTGAACGTCGTTTTACACGGTCTACAAGATTTAGGTCGATCGTTGGTGGCTAAAGCTGCATTAACCAAGTGCCGTAGGCGCGTAATTGTCAATTAGAGACAATTGAAATGCAAAGCGACATCTCTAACAGACATACCTGCTTGGAGCATGCAAAGAGCTCTCTGACGTCGAACTTACGTCATCATTTCTCGCCTTCCCATAATCAATTTCAAAGAATTTGTAACAGTTAAATTGATTCTGCTAACAGATCTGTGTAATTGTGTGTTTTTGGACAAGCTAGACATTATCGATGTCACTGCACACGTGCCGCACGTGAATTTTGCTTATCTGGACTTTGTCCAATACACTGAATGTTCACTCTACACATGCACTGTATGCGTAATGGTTGTCGATCGGGACAACTGAATAGCACAAAGCAACGTTCATTTGATTATCATAATGTGAAAAAATAATGTGTTAAAAAACGTGCTAAACTTTTTTTGCTCAGTATATAAATTTGTGATCAAATTAAAAAGCTCAATCGCAATATCTAGAACTCCATTAATGAGAAAGCACGTGTTATTTTCCATTTTTACGTTTTTCGCAACATGATTTCTATTGGTGTGCGTGATGGGGAGGGTTTGGGAGGGGTGCCCCCTCCCTTCGTGTTTACAAATTTTCAAAAAGAAAGACGAAATGGTGCAATTTCCGGAACATCCAGCCCTATTTACTGGCCTCTTAAATAGGCCTATATCATAAATAATATTGCATAAACCATATCTAAACCTACAAATTTTCATAGGTGACACATTTTTTCGGGGTTGTTATTTACACCATGATACATATTGGTGTGCCTGTTGGGGAGGGTTTGGAAGGGGTGTCCCCTTCCCCATGCGTGAGAATTTTTTAAAAAAGAAAGACGAAATGGCGCAAATATAAATAAACCTATATCAAAAATTGCAATATCATATCTAAACCTACAAATTAATTCCCATAGGCAACACAGTTTTTTTTACCATGTTTCATATTGGATTTTCCTGTTGAGGAGGGTTTGGGAGGGGTGTCCCCTCCCTCCGCATAAAAAGTTGAAATGGCTCAATTTCCGGAACATGCAAACCTGTCTTTGCCTCTTAAATTAGCCCATATCTAATATTGCAAGACCATATCTATCTAAACCTACAAATAAACAGAGACAACAGAGCTTTTTTGCGGGTTTTTGCACCATGTTTCATATTGGTTTCCTATAGATGAGGGTGTCCCCTCCCTTCGTGTGAGAAATTTTTAAAAAGAAAGACGAAATGGCGCGATTTCCAGGACATGTCGACCTATTTCTTTGCCTCTTAAATAAACATATATATCTAATATTGCAAGACCATATCTAAACCTACAAATTAATTCCCATAGGCAACACATTTTTTGACCATGTTTCATATTGGTTTTCCTGTTTGGGAGGGATGTCCCCTCCCTCCGCATGAGATTTTTTTTAAAAAGAAAGACGAAATGGCGCAATTTCCGGAACATGCAGACCTATGTCTTTGTCTCTTAAATTAGCCCATATCTAATATTGCAAGACCATATCTATCTAAACCTACAAATAAACAGAGACAACAGAGCTTTTTTGCAGGTTTTGCACCATGTTTCATATTGGTGTTTCTATGGATGAGGTTGTCCCCTGCCTTCGTGTGAGAAATTTTTAAAAAGAAAGACGAAATGGCGCGATTTCCGGGACATGTCGACCTATTTCTTTGCCTCTTAAATAAACATATATATCTAATATTGCAATACCATATCTAAATATACAGTTTAAATTCACAGATGCAATTGAGTTTTGTTGTGTGTGTGTGTTTCTTTTTTTTTTTTTTTTTTTTTTTTTTTCTTTTCTTTTCTTTTTTTAGCTCACCTGAGCACGATAGTGCTCATGGTGAGGTATTGTGATACCGCTGTGTCCGTCGTCCGTCGTCAGTCGTGCGTCGTGCGTCAACCTTTGGCTTGTGTGCACTCCAGAGGCCACATTTTTTGCCCGATCAACCTGAAATTTGCTCAGAATGATTGTCTTGATGAAATCTCGGACAAGTTCGAAATTGGGTCATCTGGCGTCAAAAACTAGGTCACAGGGTCAAATCTTAGAAAAACCTTGTGTGTACTCTAGAGGCCACATTTTTTGCCCAATCAACCTGAAACTTGCTCAGAATGATTGTCTAGATAAAATCTCGGACAGGTTTGAAATTGGGTCATCTGGGGTCAAAAACTAGGTCACAGGGTCAAATGTTAGAAAAACTTTGTGTGCACTCTACAGGCCACATTTTTTGCCCAATCAACCTGAAAATTGATCAGAATGATTGTCTTGATGAAATCTCGGACAAGTTTGAAATTGGGTCATCTGGAGTCAAAAACTAGGTCACGGGGTCAAATCTTAGTAAAACCTTGTGTGCACTCTAGAGGCCACATTTTTTGCCCAGTCAACCTGAAATTTGCACAGAATGATTGTCTTGGTGAAATCTCGGACAAGTTTGAAATTGGGTCATCTGGGGTCAAAAACTAGGTCACGGGGTCAAATGTTAGAAAAACCTTGTGTGCACTCTAGAGGCCACATTTTTTGCCCAATCAACCTGAAATTTGCTCAAAATGATTGACTTGATGAAATCTCGGACAGGTTTGAAATTGGTTTGTCTGGGGTCAAAAACTAGGTCACGGGGTCAAATCTTAAAAAAACCTTGTGTGCACTCTAGAGGCCACATTTTTTGCCCAATCAACCTGAAAATTGATCAGAATGATTGTCTTGATGAAATCTCGGACAAGTTTGAAATTGGGTCATCTGGGGTCAAAAACTAGGTCACGGGGTCAAATGTTAGAAAAACATTGTGTGCACTCTAGAGGCCACATTTTTTGCCCAATCAACCTGAAATTTGCTCAAAATGATTGACTTGATGAAATCTCGGACAAGTTTGAAATTGGGTCATCTGGGGTCAAAAACTAGGTCACGGGGTCAAATGTTAGAAAAACATTGTCTGTACTCTAGAGGCCACATTTTTTGCCCAATCAACCTGAAATTTGCTCAGAATGATTGTCTTGATGAAATATCGGACAAGTTTGAAATTGGGTCATCTGGGGTCAAAAACTAGGTCACAGGGTCAAATCTTAGAAAAAACCTTGTGTGCACTCTAGAGGCCACATTTTTTGCCCAATCAACCTGAAAATTGATCAGAATGATTATCTTCATGAAATCTCGGACAAGTTTGAAATTGGGTCATCTGGGGTCAAAAACTAGGTCACGGGGTCAAATCTTAGTAAAACCTTGTGTGCCCTCTAGAGGCCACATTTTTTGCCCAATCAACCTGAAATTTGCTCAGAATGATTGTCTTGATGAAATATCGGACAAGTTTGAAATTGGGTCATCTGGGGTCAAAAACTAGGTCATGAGGTCAAATCTTAGAAAAACCTTGTGTGCACTCTAGAGGCCACATTCTTTGCCCAATAAACTTGAAATTGGCTCAGAATGATTGTCCTGGTGAAATCTTGGACAGGTTTGAAATTGGGTCATCTGGGGTCATAAACTACGTCACAGGTTCAAACCTGGTTTGTACTCCTAGAAGCCCATTTTTTTGCCCAATCAACCTGAAATTAGCTCATAATAATTGTCTTGATGAAATGTACATAAAGTTTGAAATTGGGTCATCTGGGGTCAAAAACTAGGTCACTAGGTCAAATTTAAGAAAAACCTTATTTGCACTCTAGAGGCCACATTTTATGCCCAATCAGCCAAGTCAGAATAATTATCTTGATAAAATCTCGGACAATTTGAAAATTTGGTCATCTGGGGTCCTAAAATAGGTCATGGGGTCCAGTCTTGGGGATTTTTTTGCCCAATCAAGCTGAACATTTGTCAGAATGATTATCTTATACAGGCCACAAATCTTAGTAAAATGTGATCATTTTGGAGGCTCAGACACACCATATACAGAAAGCTATTATGTCAGGCAGGCCCGTAGGAACAGGGGGGGGGGGGGGGCTAAGGGGGCTAAACCCTTCCAAAGTTGGCCAAAAATGCCAATTTTTCTTAATTTTACACTTGAAATTTTGGGGAAATCCCAATTAGCCCCCACCCCCAATATTTAGGATAGAGTCTATAGCCCCCCCAATATGAAATTGCTTCCTATGGGCCTGTCAGGTGAGCGCTTCAGGGCCAATGGCCCTCTTGTTTTTGTTATTTTTTTCACCATGTCTCATATTGGTTTTCCTGTTGGGGAGGGTTTTGGAGGGCTGTCCCCTCCCTCCGTGTCAGATTTTTTTATAAAGAAAGACAAAATGGCACAATTTCCGGGACATGCAGACCTATTTCTTATATAGATTTACTTTGACTGTGAATAAATTCGTTTTCTATGTTAAAAGAAACTTCCTCAAAAATCATTTTTCAAAGAACTTGTATCTAATAAACACCCGATCGACCGTCGATGTGGTAACAACGGTTTATAAAGAGTACTTAGAAATAAGTCATCGATTAATCAACACTTAGGTTGAAAAAGGCGGAACGGTTGGGGGAGGGATGTTGGCCTTTAACTGCCTAAAGTTAATCAAAGTGCTGAGAGCACTGTAATTGGACGTCTCTGATTGATTGAGCGGGATTGTACATGAACGAAAGATATTTTATTCATTCTTCTGTGTTTAATTCTATAAGATCGGTTTCGGACATACGAAATCGGCTTTAATACCAGAAAACCCTTCTCAGGCTTCAAATTGATTTGATTGCCGTTTCAAGACAACTGATTTGTCGCTATGAATAATCACTATTAATTTGATTACCAAATTCAATTAAGGCCATGCGATTAGCACTTTTGTCTTCTTGTTTCGGTTTACTATGAGTATTGTCGTCAGTTATACTTTTCATTGATTTTAAAAAGTACGCTACAAAGCAATTTATTCAAAATGTAAGCCAACGCGCTACATAAATGAAAGCCGCGATAGCTCACTTAGCAGAGCACTCACCTTGTACTCTTTACACATGTTATGTCCGGAAGGCCCTGGGTTCGAATTCTACTCAGACATTGTTCTTTTTAATCATCTTTTTTTATACGCCGCCGGAGGCGGACGTATATTGGCGTCATCTTCTCCGTCTGTCCGTCCGTCCATCCGTCCGTCCGTCCATCCGTCCGTCCGTCCGTCCACTTTTCTTGTCAACGCAACTCCTCCTAAGTTTCTGGCTGGATCTTCTTAAAACTTGGTCAATGTTATCACCTCAATTGGTAGATGTACATGAAGGAAGGATTTTATGGTTCGTTGATTTTTGCCAGAGTTATGCCCCTTAAAAACTTAGTCTCTGAGGCTTATTGAAATTGCAGCCTTGTCAACGCAACTCCTCCTAAGTTTTTAGCTGGATCATAATGAAACTTGGTCAATGTTATCACCTCAATTGGTAGATGTGCATGAAGGAAGAATTTTATGGTTCATTGATTTTTGCTAGAGTTATGCCCCCTTAAAACTTAGTCGGTGGGGCTTATTGAAATTGCAGCCTTGTCAACGCAAGTCCTCCTACGTTTATGGCTGGATATTAATGACACTTGGTCAATCACCTCAATTGGTAGATTTGCATGAAGGAAGGATTTTATGGTTCATTGATTTTTTCTAGAGTTATGCCCCCTTAAAACTTAGTCTCTGGGGCTGATTGAAATTGCAGCCTTGTCAACACAACTTCTTCTAAGATTCTGACTGGATCCTTATGAAACTTGGTGGATGTTATTACCTTAATTGGTAGATGTGCATGAAGTAAGGATTTTATGGTTCATTGATTTTTGCCTGAGTTATGCCCCCTTCAATCTTAGTCTCTATGGCTTAATGATATTTCAGTCTCGTGAACGCAATTCCTTCCAGGTTTTTGACTGGATATTTATAAAAACCTTTTTGTGAACACAACTTTTTACAGGTTTTTGCGTGAATATTTATAAATCCTTGTCAATGTCATTTTTTTGTCTCAAGTTTTATAAGTGGCGGCGTATATTGTGACCATGGCACTCTTGTTCGACTTCTATCTCCACCATCGTTGGCGAAAAAACGACCGCAGTGATTTAGAATCGATCTTAACACAAATTCAACGAAATAAAGTAATGAAACGCCGATCATTTACATACAATTCCGCTCAATCAATGAGAGGCGTCTAAATATAGTGCTCCAAGCACTTTGATTTTTATTCCTGTTTAGAGTAAAAAAAGAAAAAAAACACGGTAGCAGTTTTTCCTGGTTGTAGTTACAAAACAAATTCAATACATACTTTTCCTGAAACAAAATACCAGATGAATTGGAGCACCTAACCATGGATTCCTCATACAAGTACTACCGCAGCATCCTTACATCTACAGATGTGCATAAAAAGAAGAAATTGGGAACGTGCCGTCGGGAAAATGGCAGTGGAGTACAATAAGCAATTTACATGTTCATATCATTATCAACGAAAATTTGAGAATAGCAATGTCCCTAACTGTAAACATATTCATACGATCATCCAGGTACCATCTGTTGCAGACCCATTGCTTCATCTTCTTAGCTCAATACACGTAAACGGGTCGCTCAAACGAAATAAATACACATCGCTGTCACTTAGTCTTATACTAGTAATAATCATTGTTGTCATGACCATCGATCAGTATGTAAATAGGTCATGATACTGTCGAATATCAGTGATACAGATGCTGGAGAAAACAAAACTCGTAAGAGCAACTATTTTTCTGAATAGTTGGATTTCACTAGTGTCTCATCTGAGGTTGTTCAGATGGAACCCCGATTTGTCATCGAGTCGAACCCGAGTTGCGAAATGAACTCACTCCCCGATAATCAATTTCAAAACCCTGGTTCCAAAGTACGTCTCGTGGAAACCCCGTTCCTTTAAATATGTCAAAGACTTAAACAACAATGATCAAAGAAAAGGAACCTATCATACACAATACGTGCATTAAATTGGGTAATCATTCTAAAATGTGTGTTTTCAGTAAACACATCAAGAAAAACAAACGTTTTACAGAAGAAATAATCCGAACTGGTTTTGAACCAACGGCGTTCCAAATTTCAAACTGAAAAAAGGTTGCGAGGTTAATCCTTTTCCGTTTGAGCTATCGCTGCTGCTGATGATATAGGGTGTCTGTTTACATTATAACCATAGTGTATGCATGTATCGCTTTCTAAAGATCTTACCCTTTACACAATAAATATTACGAAAGTAAAAAAACTACAAGAAAATGATTAAATCGAAAAAAGATCGTAAAGTTGGCATGAATTGAATGGGCCAATGAATCTTATAGTATTTGTTAGAGAACACATAGAAAGTAGGAAAAGATACGACAGTTTTCCTGTATGGTCGCAAAATCTATTTTGAATTTTGGTCAACTGGCAATTGAGTCTGAGAAAGGGTTTTTTGGTAATGAAAACCCATTTCGCCTGTCCAAAAGTGGTTATAAGAATTGTACGTCCTTTCGGACGTCCAATTAAAAATTATCCACAATTCGATGGCTGTTATAGGTTGTAAACGAAATCGGTTAAGCCTCAGTGACTATTTGTCGGCGATCATATTAATATTACCCACTTTGTACAAATCGCCGATTTTTATGCCCCCGTATCGAGAGATCGGGGGCATATTGTTTTACTCATGTCCGTCTGTCTGTCTGTCCGTCCGTCTGTCCGAAAACTTAACCTGAAAACTTAACCTTTGCCTTTTCTCCAAAACTATTTGACATACAAAGCTCAAATTTGGTATGCAACTTCATTTCAATGATATCTATCTGTTCCAAGCAATTTGACCTTCCTCAAGGTCATCCGTTAACCCTTATCAACCCTTTACTCTACGAAAACTTAACATTTTAGAAAAATTGGCCATTTCGGGGGCATTTGTGTTTCACAAACACATCTTGTTTTTTTTTTTTTTTTTTTTTTTTTTTTTTTTTTTTTTTTTTACTATTTCCTGTCATTTGAATGCCGTCGTATCATACTGATAGATTTGTCGTCCACATTTTGCAATTTTATCTTTTCCATGCATGCGCTTGTCAATGTCTCGGCCGATTGCTCGGTTATACGATGCTGACTAACCAAATTAAATAGCGGCATCAGGGTGTCGCTTTTATTTGACCATTTGACAAACAGACGCCCCCCATTTAACATTCACTGGCGTCGGTCTTACTACATATCAGCCAAAGAAAATGAAAACACCGACATTATCAGAGTCATTGTCATAAATTGATTATCATAAGTTCGATGAAATTTCTAACTTTGACTTTAATTGTTCTTTAATTGTTCTTTGATAGCCCCCTTTCAAAAAAAAAAAAAAAAAAAAAAAAAATCTGGCGATTTTAGGGGGCGCGCGCCGCTTCCGCCCCCCCCCCTCCCTCTAAATCCGCGTATGCATAGTTCAGCTCTGAGTATGCAAACGTATTAAGTCATAACTCAAATTCAAGAAATATCCTCCATACATCCAAAATAATCCATTTTGATATGGTTTAAACCTTTTTATCATGGACTTTTTGGCCCCTTTTTGATATGACCCTCCCCGGGAAGTCAACTTTGAACACTGATCTTTAAAAGTGGCTCTTGAACTGCCAAAATGTTTGATTTTTTTAGAAATAAATACTGCAGTTGTTTGACACATTATCAACTTTTATGAAAATAAATATCAATTCTCAATATTTTCATTATTGACCAATCAGAGCTCAACCTGAACTTTGTTTACACTGAGGACGTTCCGTGAACAAAATCATTGACAGATGCCGGGAAAATCTATTTGTTCCCTCAAACCATTATCAAACGTTTTGTTAAGGCGCGATGTATTGCTTATACTCAAAAGAACAACAAAATGAATGTCCCTGGAAAATGACAGACATTTCAGTTTTTGAACATGACACTTATATTGAGTTTGTAGTAAAAATATACGACTGGGAACTTTTTTATTGTTCGTCGAATTAGATCATGTTTGTAGGAAATCGACTACACCTTTGACAATAAAATTAGTTTATTTCAACATTTTGTATCTCGGGGAAGCAATACACGATCATGATACATACTTAACGTATTTTAGAAGCTAGCAATTACTGTCCTTTATTGTTTAAGTCCACTACCGGCGAAGCAGAAGGTGACTAGGTTTGTACTTCGTCCGTCTGTCTGTCTGTCTGTCTGAGCGCCCGTATGGTAATTAGTTCACCTGAGCACGAAGTGCTCATGGGGAGCTATTGTGGTCACTCATCGTCCGTCTGTCCGTTCACATTTCTTTAAACATATTCTCCTCCTAAACCATTCGGTAGATTTTGACCAAACTTGGCAGGAATGTTCCTTGGGTGACCCTTCTCAAAACTTGTTCGCGGATTTCTGATTCGTCAAAAAATGTGGGCGTGGCAGGGCATGGCTTATCGGACTTAGAGAGAAATCCTAAGAAAAATCTTTAAAAATCAACCATTGGGCCAATTTGAACCTTACTTGGCAGAAATGTTCCTTGGGTGACCCTTTTTAAAACTTGTTTGCAAATTTTTGATTCGTCAAAAAATGTGGGCGTGGCAGGGCGTGGCTTATCGGACTTAGGGAAATCCTAAGAAAATTCTTTTTAAAAATCAACCATTGGGCCAATTTGAACCTAACTTGGCAGAAATGTTCCTTTGGTGACCCTTTTTAAAACTTGTTCACAAATTTTTGATTCGTCAAAAAATGTGGGCGTGGCAGGGCGTGGCTTATCAGACAAAGAGAAATCCTAAGAAAATTCTTTAAAAATCAACCATTGGCCCAATTTGAACCGAACTTGGCAGAAATGTTCCTTGGGTGACACTCTTCAAAAATTTGTTGGTGAATTTTTTATTTGTCAGGAAAAGTGGACGCGGCAGGGCGTGACTTATTGGAGTTATGGAAATTCTAAGAAAATTCCTTAAAAATCAACCGTTGGCCCAATTTGAACTTTTATAACTTGGCATTAATGTTCCCTGGGTGACTCTTTTCAAAACTTTTTCGCAAATTTTTGATTCGTCAGAAAAAGTGGGCGTGGCAGGACATGGCTTCTCGGACTTGGAGAAATCCTAAGAAAATTCCTCAAAAATCGACCGTTGGCCCAATTTGAACCAAACGTTACAGAAATATTCTTTGGGTGACTCTTTGTAAAATTTGTTTGTGGATTTTGATTCGTCAGATAAAGCGGGCGTGGCAGGGCTTGGCTTATCGAAGTTAGAGACACCCTAAGAAAATTCTTTAAAAACACATTGGGCCAATTTGAACGAAACTTAGCAAGAATTTTCCTTGGGTGACTCTTTTAAAAATGCGTACACAAATTTTCTTTGTCGTCTAAAAATGTGGATGTGGAAGGGCAGGGTTATCAGACTTGGAGAAATCATAAGAAAAATCAAGCATTGGGCCAATTTGAACCAAACTTGGCAACAATGTTACTTGAGTGACCCTTTTCAAAATTTGTTCACAAATTTTTGATTTGTAAAAAAAAGTGGGTTTGTCACAAACTTCTTTCAGGTGAGCGATATAGGGCCATTCTGGCCCTCTTGTTTAGTTATCCAGACTTTTCTAAACGCTGGTAGGTATTGAGCTAATGCTTGGTGGGCATATGAGCACATACGTATATGTGAGTAACAAAACATATTTGGGTTTCTTTCCCCTCCATAGATCTTTGACCTTGAGGAAAATAGGGATGCCGGGCATATGAAATTAAAACGAGACATTGTTGTTTTTTCGGTCTTTTCTTGGTATGCTTGTATGGATAAAATTGGCAGTTTCATATCTTTAATCGCGAAAAGGGTTGTAAAATCGCAAATACGGATATACACGTATGCCTACTGCATTTTCCCCAATCATGGTAAAATTCTACTAAATATCATTTTAGTTACAATTAAATGTCTCCTCCTCAAAGTAAAGTTTCTCAGATCACCCAATTTTTGCCCTGTGTCTTTGAACAACACTTTTTTTTTTATCTTAACTTATATCGAAGGCAAATGCATACTAACAGATAATTGAAAACGAATATATTCCTGAAAGAATGATGGCCAACAGCAATAGTCCCCTATCTGGAAAATGTGACCGTCTCCTACGGTCATGTCCTGGATATCACAGGAAGGGTCGCACGAATGTCACAAGAAATACGCGTATAGTAGTAGAGTGTGTATGAAATACGAAACCACATCACTTGCATTTCAAAAGTCAATATTAGTTTTCCCCTATCTCCCAACATCGGTCGTCGTCTACTATGCTACTGTATTGAAAACGGGAAATATTGGCGCCTTTTTAAAAACAAATTTTCAATAATGCGATATTGTTATTGGCCATTGACTAACAAATTTGACTACGATATTAAAAGACAGAAAAATATAAAAGCTCCATTACGTTTCAAAAGTTATAGATCTAGTTTAACCTTAAAGTGACATTTCACATTTATTTCATTTTTAAAAGTATGTCTTGATGCAAAGATTGTTTATTCTAATGCATAGAAATGCTATTAGTTTTTTGGAGTTGTTATTTATAAGCGAAATATAGGCCTACGCCTTTAAAGTTGAAACAGAAATGACAAATTCGATGTAAATCTGTTATCCACAACAATTTATTTAGATCTAATTTTAGTATCTACAAAAATGTATAATTCTCGTAAACGGCTCAATATTTTGGCTTTAAATATTCAGAAATTTCAAAATGTTCATAAGAAAACATGCTCTTTCAGATAGAATAAAAGTAAAATTTATGTACAAATAATTGTGAAATGTCACTTTAAGCCGAGTTGAAAAAAAAAGAAAAGAAAAAAAAAAAACACAAAAAAAACACACAAAAAAAAAAAAAAACAGATGGGCAACCTAATCAGATCTGTATACGTGGGGAATAAGAATTCTAGATCTGCTCATGATCTTCTAAGAATATATGACTGTATAGATCTGTAAGTCTTTATTGTTTTTCTCCAGATGTGAAGCGAATATTAAATGTTGGGTTTCGGCTGCTGTTTTGTGAGGCGATCCCGATTATTTGTTACCTTTACTCTAGTTTCAATACACGGTGAACGCTGCATATTTTCCAATACATACCGGTAATTCTCGGAACACTATCAGAGTTGTTATAATCCAGCGGGGTTTTCATATTGATTATATTCAAGTTGATGCGTTTCTATTGATATCATATATTCGTTGTATTGTCTGTTGAAACAATTCCAGTAAGGGCGCGTTAATTATATCAGACGACTATTGGAAAAAGCATATGAAATTGATTAGCGTTTGTGCGTAATAAGTTCTAAAAATAGCACGTGTTTTGGAGGAGCGTGCGCGAGGATACGTTTTGACAGCTCGCCATTGTGGAATTTTCTGAGAATCAGTAACATCTTCGGATGCTAGCTCTACCTGACTGTATGACTGCATTTTCGATTTGAATGAAAATCAAATTCCGATGAACTTAACAGTTCTTGGTTGCTAAGTTAGAGCAGCGACACGGGATATATGGATGTATTAGTCGATGAAGGTGTGCTATAGATCTATCTGAGTACAGGTGCAACTAGATCTATCTACCAGCATCCAAGATGGCGGAACTGGGCAGTTCGGCTGGCTCAGAACAAGATGATATATCATTTTTACGTACGGTAAGTGTAACAGTTGTATTGTTATTTAGATTCTGTAAAAATCGATCCAGTGAGCACGTCCGTATAGGATGTAGTTACATAGATACCGATCGAAACTAGGGACAATATACGTGTGATAGAGGTCAAAGGGTTAAAAGTCAATGACAACTTAAGATCTAGGTCTGGTTCTAGATCTCTTTATCTAGTATTTTCACCATTGAACTTTACAGATAGGGCCTACACAGAAGCATATTCTAAGAGAGACAGAGAAATACATTGCTAGATTTAGTACTTTATTTTCGTTACATTAGATTTAATCCTATCAATGTGCATAGACTGGTCACTGGGATTCGCGGCAAAAGTTTTGACTGTTCCAATTTCAAAGGTGTTGCAGACGACAATTTTAAGTCATGAAATTCTAAAATTATTTCCACTTATCCCAAGTTATGGTAAGAAAAAAAAAATGTGGAAAATGAAGAAATTTCTTGTCACAAGCAATTTCTTCATTTTCACTATGTTATCCCAAGCCTTTTCGTGCGAGGGAGTCAAAAGGCTTCAAAGTGCAGTAATGGGTTCAAAGTGCAGTAATGGGTTAAAGGGCGACGGTAACAGATGGTCTAATTGCAAAAAATGAAATTTTTTGAAAAAATATGCAAAACTTTTGTGTTGACCACCTCGGGATGGTTAATAATATGCGATTCAGACAGAGAATGAGCCGAAATTACAAGACAGATAGCTGAATTTAGGGAGAATCCAAGCCTAAATTCAACCCCATCACTGATGGGGTTAGAATTATTTTTAAATTGTTGCGCATGCGCATACAGCGCGGACCATGATTCAAACGAGATTCATACTTAAATTTCAATATGACGTCATCATGTATGTTGTGACGTCATTTAAGAAAGTCGCATGTCCTACTGTTTTGACCTACTTTCGACATCGCTTCATGAATTTGGTATCAAATTGCGAAAAAATGAGTCGTTGCTTCAATAGTTTCTCGTAATCATTTAATCAGGTCATATAAAGCTTAAAAAGTGTACATTTCGTTTGTATTTGACAATTTTTGGGTCCAAATCTGGGAAATAGTAGCTTTAAAGGCTAGATCTGGTAGGTAGAAACTGCATCAGTCGAAGTGAATGAAATTCAATCTTAGTATCTCTTCAAAGACTTGATTCAGATCTAAATTGTAGCTGCAAAAATAGCAGGTGGTGGCTTAGTTGAAAATTAATCAAATGGAATTGAATAAAATAGAGGTAGATCTAGGCAGGGATATAGCCTCGATTTTAAGAAGGTTACATAGTTCAAGGGGGGTGCAGGTGCGTAGGGGGAATCCAAGTGAAAATTTAGTAAAGAGATCATGATAACTATTAACATATTCGTTGGTGCATTTTAAGAACCACATTTATATACAGAAAGGAAGTACTATCTGGATTTTAAAAAAAATTGGCTGTCAAAGCATTTTTAATAATTGTGAAGGACAATTTAAATAGATGTTGGGAAAACCACTTTAGTTCTACTGTTAATACCTAAGGCAGGGATTGTGCATGTTGAATAACTCAAAAAACTTAAAGGGAAATTATAACTACAATACAAGTATTTTATATGGAAACTGACTATGGAAATGGTTAAGCCTTACCCAAATAGGGAGATTTTGGACTCTTGTGTTTAGAACACTGTTAAGGATAAAGAGGAAAAAGGTGTAGTACATTATAACTAAGAAAATGTTGAGGGAGCATTTTCTTCTTTTACCTCAGTGTTTTCACAAGCCTTTTCTGGATTGGGGATGTCAAAACCAGGTGTTGTTTTAATCCGAGTCTTCTCTGATGTAAATACGCTCTTTGATATTTTGATTTTTCGCTATTTTCGAACATAGCGAAAAGTCAAAATATCAAAGAGCGTATTTACATCAGAGAAGACTCAGATTAGTGTTGTTTGTGATAGGGTTATGCAATCTCATGCTTGTTTGAAGCCATATTGCATTGTCTTTGATAAGTTCACAGCTTTTATCCCATCTCTTTTGTAATGAACTACAGAGAACTTTTTTATGGACTTAACTCTTACCAAATGACAATATTTTAGGGTGGTCCAATTTGAAATCTGGTGCAGACAACAAACTGGATGTTGATGAAGATAAGTTTTGTGTATAATATACTGAGAGGCAAAAGAAAGTATACACTTTTTGTTTGTAAATATCTCTCTTGATTTCCACCATATCGACTCAAAATTTTGTACAGCTCATTTCTACTCATAAACCAATAATACAAAGTTGATAATTTTCACCCAAAATTGTTTGACCATGCATATTATTTCTACATGATAATTTTGCAAATTTTGCATGTGCGACTTAGTGGAGCATAAAATATTGCTACTAATCAGTATTTGATTTCTTTATTCATTATCACAAGAAATCACAACCGTAAATTTTCTCTAACGATACAACACAATTCTCGGCGACTGGTAGAAATCGATCAATATGCCTTTTTTTTGCATAAAGACCCATTTTTCTATGACACAGCATATTATGAAAGAAACGTGACACTATATACACTTAGTCAGTTGCGTGTAGGAACATTCTCCGCAAATTTTATCAAAATCCATCAAAACATTTAGTTGGAATTACACCAGATAGCTTGTTAACAACAAGTCCCCTTTTGTCATGACTCGTCGTAATACGGAAAAAAACACTAACATTATACGCATATACGAGGGTTGTTCGGAAAGTTTTGAGACAACCTTGATTAAGAGTTTAAAACAAGGTATATTCACACAATTTTTTGACATACGTTTTTTGTAATCTTTAATCTTTACCAATATGAATTTTCATGTAAATCGTACACCATCTTCACATAAAACATGGATATCAAAAATAGCTACTGACATATAGGCGGCGCACGCCGCCGGCGTGCGCCGCCGTACAGGAACGTCACGTCATTTGACTATAACGGAAAAGGTAGTTATTTCTCAAAGCATCATCCCCCACACTGAAGGCATTTTTCATGCCTCCCTGCCCATATATTGAATACATATAGTATAAGTAACATGAAAACGATGATGCAATCTTCCATACAAGGATACGGAGTTGTTGTAAGTCTCTAACAGTCATGCAGTCCTATTTGTCGCGTAAATCTACTTTTTAGCTCGCCCGGGACGATAGTCTCGGAAGAGCTATTGTCATACCCCCGGATGTCGGCGTCGGCGTCAGCGTCCACAAAAACTTTAACCTGGCCCATATCTCATGACCTGTTAGAGATACAGCCTTCATATTTCACCTGTGGGTACCTCTAACCAAGACCTTTAATTTGAGACCATGACCTTTGACCTTGTGACCTTGACCTTGGAGTTTGACCCACTTTTTGACCGTTTTAAAAAACTTTAACCTGGCCTATATCTCATGCCCTATTACACCTACAGCCTTCATATTTCACATGTGAATACCTCTCACCAATACCTTTCATTTGAGACCATGACCTTTGACCTTGTGACCTTGACCTTGGAGTTTGACCTACTTTTAAAAAACTTTAACCTGGCCTTAAAAAACTTTAACCTGGCCTATATCTTATGCCCTATTGCACATACAGCCTTGATATTTCACATATGGATACCTCCTACCAACACCATTCACATTTGACCATGACCTTTGACCTTGTGACCTTGACCTTGGAGTTTGACCTACTTTTAAAAAACTTTAACCTGGCCTATATCTCATGTCCTTTTACACCTACAGTCTTGATATTTCACACATGGACACCTTCTACCAACACCATTCACATTTGACCATGACCTTTGACCTCGTGACCTTGACCTTGGAGTTTGACCTACTTTTAAAAAACTTTAACCTGGCCTATATCTCATGTCTTTTTACACCTACAGCCTTGATATTTCACATATGGGCACCTCTTCCAACACCGTTTACATTTGACCATGACCTTTGACCTCGTGACCTTGACCTTGGAGTTTGACCTACTTTTAAAAAACTTTAACCTGGCCTATATCTCGTATCTTTTTACACCTACAACCTTGATATTTCACACACAGACACCTCCTACCAACGCCGTTCACATTTGACCATGACCTTGGACCTTGTGACCTTGATCTTTGAGTTTGACCTACTTTTAAAAAACTTTAACCTGGCCTATTTCGCATGTCCTTTTACCCATACAGTCTCTATATTTTACACAATGACACCTACGAATACCGTACACATTTGGCCATGACCTTGACCTTGTGACCTTGACCTTGAAGTTTGACCTATTTTAAAAAAAAAACTTTAACCTTGCCTAAGGCTCATGTCCTTTTACACCTACAGCCTTTATAGATCACATATGGACACCTACTACCAAGACCTTTCACATTTGACCGTGACCTTGGACCTGGTGACATTGACCTTGAAGTTTGACCTACTTTTAAAAAACTTTAACCTGGCCTATATATCGTGTCCTTTTACACCTACAGCCTTGATATTTCACACATGGACACCTCCTACCAACACGCTTCACATTTGACCATGACCTTGTACCTTGACCTTTGAGTTTGACCTACTTTTATAAAACATTAACCAGGCCCATAACTCATGTCCTTTTACACCTACAGCCTTGATATTTCACATGTGGACACCACCTTCCAACACAGTTCACATTTGACCATGACCTTGGACCTTGACCTTGGAGCTTGACCTACTTTGAAAAATTTTCATTTTGGGCCATGATCTTTTTACCTTGACCTAGGAAATGACTTTTCTTTGTGACAAGCTTTCATTAGGGCGAGCTTTATTGTCCACGGACAATTCTTGTTATGTTAATGACGGAAGGTGGTAGCATCTCTCTTTACCTTCAGATGAGGTCCTTGCCTCCCGAAACTTATTGTGCAGGCGGTAGAAAAGTATTCACCTGCCTTTCATTCCCATACTGGCATCCTCAAAAAGTATTTTGTTTAAATTGGCAATTTACTGGCTTTTACGGAAAACTTTTTTTTTTGAAAATACGCTGTTCTCCATTTGACGGCGTCACAATAGAATGCACTCCTGTCATCGATATAATGAAATTTTATCACCATGTCAAAAGTTTGAATCAAACGAATATATAAGGTAATGAATCATGAATGATGTTAAATACGCTATACCAAAGTTTCGCACGAAAATAGAGTATTTATAACAACATAATGTAAGAATATTTCTTATTTGCGACCTGTGCGCTTGCCACACAATGGTGGTGTTGTTATGGTTACTACTAGCAGCAAACGGATAATCAAAAGATTATAAAAATTTACTTGAATTTAACTCGTTATGTTTTAAACTTTGTGTGGACATAAAATTAATAAGAAATTCGCAAAAATAATGATGAAATGATGTTTGTGTCAAAACTTTCCGAACAACCCACGTAGTCCTAGGTGAGTAATCACTTTCTGTGAAAATTTTATCAAAATCCGTTTATAAATTTTGGCGTTGTGTCAACGTGAATGCTTGAACTAATCAATTGATTAAACCCTCTTTTTCGATGACGCTGTATGATATGAAAAATCCTTCGCAGTCTAGGAAGGACAGACAGATGGAGAGGCAGAGAAGGTTACATCTGGAAACGACAACCTTCGGTGGCGTTTGAAATTCATACATAATCTTTTAAGCGTTTTCTCAGAAAACTTGGAAGAACTACGGTGTATACTTATTTTTGCCTCTCAGTATATTTTAGCAAATGGAGAAAATTTGTTTTTTTTATCTTTTGTCTCATTTTTTCCACAAAAGTTTTATATTATAAGGGACTTCAAAACCAGGTGTTGTTCCTTGTAAAAGGTCAAAGCAAGATCAATAACCAGTTGACAGCAATTTGGTATATTTTGTAAATATTTTCGATCCATCTACCATTGTAGTGACGTGTTGATAAAAATTCTGTTACAGTACTGAAAATTGGATTTCACATTCCATGTAAAATTGTTTGAGATGAATTAAACATCAGACCTGAGTGACAGTGCCATTATTATTGATGATAGATCTAGATCTGTATCATTTAGAATATACTTGCACATCTTTATTAATTAAAGATATTCAAACAAATCAACATTTTCTCATTTTCCCTCACTATTTTTGTGCTTCATCACATATGATATTTGCTCTATGTAATACTAATTTTGTTGCAATAACTAAAAGATTGAGCCATGAAATTTTGTTGTTTGGTAGAGGTTTAATATATACAATGGTTTGTGTGTTACTGACTCATGTGGAACTAATAAAGTGTATAGAGAAAGTAATTGAGTAATGAGATTTGGAGTAGAGCCAAGGTGATCATTCTATTTCTCAGTTCTCCTATCTACAGTATCTGTGTGATGGTGCTGCACTAATTACATTACAGTCTAATTCTGTTTAATTACATGCATTATATAAATACAGTAATTACACTGATACAGGTCTCGTGCAGTATACAGAGGGAGGCTGCGGTCTCTGAGTACCATATGCGAGAGATGACTGAATACATCCATGGATGTAATCATCCAGTCATTGAATATAAAGGAATTTGTTTTCATCAAAGGATTGTTTAGTATCATATAATCATAGTTCTACATAATTATATTCCTTTTAAAACATGTTTAAAAGTTCCATTCTACACAAAGTGGCTGGACAGCTTTGTACTAATAGATAAAAGATAGAGAACCGCCATGAATAGATTTTGAACAGCTGAAAACCATGTTGTGGCTTTTCTAGGAAACTGTATCTGTAACTTTTTTTAACTATTGTAACTGCATATTTTTCAGAAATTCACTTTTTTGCATTTTCTGAATCTTTAGGAAGGAATGCATCATGTGTTCAAATATTAGGTTTCAATTCTGCATACTTAAAATAATATTTAGAATTTGAAAAACATTTTTCCTCTTTAGCTTTGAGAAAGTCGGTAAATTTTTTCCCTCTCCTGTAAAGTTTTATAAAATTGAGTTACAATAGTAAGTTTTGCACCAAGCCGATATAAATAAGTTCTTGGCTTTTACTTCTGGGACTTATTTTACCACAGAACAGATTTAGCAGGACATGTATTTTTCGAGATATATTTCTCACCAGAAATTGCTAATTTAATTAAGTTTGCAAGGAAGTTCTGGAATTAAGCTCCATCTTTTTCTTTCCTAACTTTATTCATGCTGTTGACAGAGGGTCACAGCTTTAGCCCAGTTGGCATATGCATGGGCGGATCTAGAGGGGAGGTGTCCGGACCCTCCCTGGTATTGGACGAACATTAAATTTTGACTATATAAATTTAGTGTAATGTTACATATTTATTACATCTAAAGCCATAATTTGAGCTTGGACCCCCCCCTCCCCCCTAACCCCTCCCCCTGGAAAAAAATCTTGGTCTTGGATCCCTCCTGGAAAAAAATCCTGGACCCGCCCATGATATGTCTCTCACTATAGAGAGGTCCCGGGTTCGATAACCAGCTGTGGCAAATATCCTTTCTGATAAAATGTCACCCACCAATGGTTTGATATGGCTAACCTATGTGGGGGAGCAGCTTGAGGCTTGGTTAGGATGTTGTGGTATTACTGATATGAGAGACAACAGGAATCCATTGTTAGGACTACTCGATCCGCGCGATATGACCATAGCAGTTGAAAACGGCGTAAAACCCCAATAAACCAAACTGTTGACGGAGGAGTATAGTTACAATAGTACCGGCCGAAAATGACTGTGACGTGGGCTAATGTTTACTACTTGACAACCAATCAACTCTGTTCGTATTTGTAACGGTGCAAATCAGACGAATTGATTGGTTTTGCAGCAGTAAACATCAGCCTACGTCACTGTCATTTTCGGCTGGGACTATTGTATCTGTCCGCTGTACAGATCTCTGCCTGTTTTAAACCTGTCTCATGTGACAACAATTTTATTTATCATTATAATAAATAAGTGACATATAGTAAACCGAAAGAGGCATTCCCACTCATTTTTTTTGGGGGGGGGGATCATCTTTTAAAATGACCAAACATCATTAAAATACAGCCTTTCATTTTTCTGTGTGCCGAACTGACTCGTATTTGTACATGTGCGAGAATTACTTAATAATACGAATACATGTACAGGTGTACCTGCTGCTTGAATATATACATAGTAAAAAAAGTTTAGCAACAAAATGTAAATATCTTTAGTAGCCAAAATATTTTTGTTTTAACATAAAATCAAACGTTTACACGATAGATTATAGCTAGAAAACACAAACAAATGAATTGTATACCGCCATCGCGTGCGTCTTGCACTCCAGGTGCGCATTTCCGGTTTTCATGTTTGTCATGGTATTCATGTGTTTGGAGCATAATTCTAGAAAACATTTAGGTGTGAACATACTCGTCTTTGCCCAGAATGAAAAAGGCCACTAAAAAGACTTTTCTGCAACGCTGTTTGACTACGTCGTGGACTTACGTCAGAAGGACGTTATATCGCTAATGTGTTCCTACGTGGCGGAAGCGGCGATAAAGATGTCTTTTTTTAAATTTTATGTATCTCAAAGCATGAGTAACTGTTTGAGGATGCTATATGAGCCATTGTTTGTGGTTTGAGATAGTCCCGGTCAAGGATATCGGAGGAAAACGCCACGAGACGATGACCGTCATAATTTCGTAACGTCAAGGCAAAGATGTTCCATATTCTCACCAAAACTTTGAGTGACTTCAACAGTAATACCAAAATAGAGTATCCTCATTTACCATCCATGATCGTCTCCACAGACGAAGGGTTAATAGACGTTGACTATACGTTGTAATTTCCCTGACGCTACACCATGAACGTACCAGACCTTACTGGCATAGAGTCCTGAATGCTGTAAGCGTAAGCAACGTTGATTTTCTCCCATTACCACCATTCTGTTTGATTTATCACCAATAGAGCTCATATGGTGCATTTGGGGAAAGACGTGAACGTGATCCTTATGACGTGAATGACGTTCAGTCTCTTGATAAAGTAGTGAATGTTGATACTGGGTACAAACTTTTTAAGTGGATTAGAAAACGTTTCAATGCTGTTCTTGCTAAAAATGACCTCATAACCGATATCGAATTTTATTGTGTTTTCTTGTTTTGACCACCCTCACCTACGTTAAGACACTGTTTCTCAGAGAGTATTTAACGTTTCCACAAAGCAACCTTTGAATGTTGTGTGTGAATGCATATGCTAAAATATATATAATGGTGGTGAAATAAATATCACAGAAAATATATGTTTTCAATTAACAAAGTCAGTGTTGCTAAACTTTTTTTACATGGTATATTAATTTTGAAATTCTTCAAAAATCCTGTAAACTTGAATATTGTGCAGATGGTAAACCACATGTTTATGGTAGGAGAAAGGGACAAGACATATGTTTTAGTAACAAGTTGCTATGACTGGCATATATCCAGTATAGAACCTGAAGTCTGGCAGTACCTGTATATATTGTATATATTGATGCTGCTGCATCTCTCACACTGTAAATACAGTCATACATAACACTCTTAACTGCACCCTCATAAACTACACTTCTCATCCAGAATGTTTAATTAAACCCTTTCCAAAACAAGACATGGAGTTGACGTCCTAATAGAAAAGGTTTGGGAAAACAATGAGGCAAAAGAAAGAAAATGCTGATATAATCAGCATTTTCTCCTTTTGCCTCAATATTTTTTGTGCCAAATTATGCACAGATCTTTACTTTATCAACATTTAAGTTCTCGTCTGCAATATTTGCAACAATTTTTTTCCCATAATGATTTGGGAAAGAGTTAGATGATTACATAATGATTATTCAGACTTGTTGAAGAAACTTACAATAATCCATTGACATGATCTAGCCGATAATGTGTTGGCAAAGCTCACTTACTGTATAATATTATTATATAGCCTAGCATGAGAAATTACATTGTCAAAGTGAAAGTAGATCAATAGGGAATGATTTTGTCAATTCATAATTTTGGACAAACAATAGTATTTCATCAGTGTAATTCTTTTATAAACCTTTTTCCACAAAAGTTTGGCCTCACTTTGTTAACATCATTCAAATATAGTCATGGTACAAAAACTTGTACATTTTTGTCAAAACCTCTGGTTCCGCTATGCACATTTACTCTTACAAATAATTTCTTCTGTTTCCTTCAGTGTTTTACAGGTTATCAAAACATTTCACTATATTCAGAAAGGATTAAGTCCTCGAGACAGTAGAAGAAATTATGAGTGCTGTATAAATGTTGTCATATTTTATGACAATTAGTAAAGTATTGTGTCATTTAGCCTGGTGAGACTGGATTAATGGATTTACAGTGAGGATTTACCTGCATGCTTGGTGTTATCTACATAATCCATCTTATTATAACCACGGTGTGTAATCACATGACTCAGAATTTCCGATAATCTCCAATATCTTTTTTAATACTTGACCAATTTGAATTCAGTTTGAAGCAGAGAAGGTGGGAAAAGATAGGAATAAGCTGGACGTGTTGGATTTTTGAAAAATCAACTGATAAAAAAGTTATTGAAGATAACTCAAAATTTTGGTTTATCTTCAATAACTTTTTTATCAGTTGATATTTCAAAAATCAACCACATCCATCTAATGTGTGACGTCTGTCAACATTCTTTGCTTCAAACCGAATTCAAATCGGTCCAATATTTACAAAATTATTGAAGATTTTCTGAAAATATTGTATCATGTGATTATCCATCGTGTTAACTAACATGTCACCTAGCTGGATATCGTAGCCACAAACTTGATGATGGGTATTGGTTTTGAAACCCAGATCAAAATTCAAAAAGGGTTCGGTTATTGCATTTACATGTCACCAGACGGACAAAAATAGACTTGTCCAAAATAGATGTTGCAGACGACAATTTCAAGTAAATCAAATTTTACATTTTTCTATCTTTCTGTTTAGAAAACATTGTTAGAAATGAAGAAATTGCTTGTCACAAACAATTTCTTGATTTTCCTCAATGTCTTCGAAAGCCTTTACCTTGTAGGGCGTCAAAAAGTGATAATATGTGAGATTTGGTTAAAGGGTGATGGTAACAGATGGTCTAATTGCAAAAAATGAAATTTTTTGAAAAAATATGCAAAACTTTTGTGTTGGCCACCTCAGAATGGTTAATAATATGCGATTCAGACAGAGATTGAGCCGAAATTATAAGAAAGATAGCCGAATTTAGGGAGAATCCAAACCAAAATTCAAGCCCGTCTCAGATGTGGTTGAATTTATTTTTTAACTGTCACGCATGCGTATACAGCGCGGACCAAGATTCAAACGAGATTCATGCTTGAATTTCAATATGACGTCATCATGTATGTTGTGACGTCATTTAAGAAAGTCGCAGGTCCTACTGTTTTTGACCTACTTTCGACATCGCTTCATGAATTCGGTATCAAATTGCGAAAAAATGAGTCGTTGCTTCAATAGTTTGTCGTAATCATTTAATCAGGTCATATAAAGCTTAAAAAGTGTACATTTCGTTTGTTTTTGACAAATTTTGGTCCAAAATCTGGGAAATAGTAGCTTTAACAAATACTTTTCTAGTTAGTGATCCAGTTTGAGTGTTTAGTATTAAACTATTAGAAATGAAATCATGTTCCCTTTTCTGCTTTTGGCTCAATATTTTGTCTGCTAAATGTTTTGAAATACTATGTCTTGATAATAGATTCTGTTTTGTCATATGCAGCAGATCTAGTTTGCAGTCCGACCTTTTTCCTTTTTGGAAAGGGTTTTTATGCCCCCGTATCGAGAGATCGGGGGCATATTGTTTTACTCATGTCTGTCTGTCTGTCTGTCCGTCCGTCTGTCGGAAAACTTAACCTGAAAACTTAACCTTTGCCTTTTCTCCAAAACTATTTGACATACAAAGCTCAAATTTGGTATGCAACTTCTTTTCAATGATATCTATCTGTTCCAAGCAATTTGACCTTCCTCAAGGTCATCCGTTAACCCTTATCAACCCTTTACTCTACGAAAACTTAACATTTTGGAAAAATGGCCATTTCGGGGGCATTTGTGTTTCACAAACACATCTTGTTTAATTAAAAGATAAATCATAGCCAGTTTACTTTTTGCCATAAAATGTGTGGATCTTACACATGAATTGCCTGAATATCAAGTGGAGACCTGTTTGGTGACTATCAGAGCTGTATAGGTATGAATAATTAACAAATATGAATAATTAAGCTATAATGAATAATAGAATATTTTCCAGATTGTTCTGATATCATCATTGTTATTCAGAGTTTCATAAACCCTGTAAACAACATTTTGGAATATAATGACAAAAACCGTCGGTGGGGAGTCAAAACCTCGTAGCTCCAGCTTATTCAAGCTGTAGTTACGAAGTTTTGACTCCCCACCAACAAAACTTTTTTTACCCTTTTTCAAAAAGACAGTTCCAAATGAATTAAAGCTTTTTAAACACAGAGGCAAATAGAGAATTATAGCTCATGGCATGTTTGGAAAACTGATAATCAAATTTCCTGGTCAAATATAAGAATGCATTTGAAGATACACACAGGGTGGATATATAGTGCCTTTGTAAAAACCGAACCACAACTTTGACCAGTAACATTGAAAATCCAGAATATGTATGTACACATGTGTAGTCTATGTTCAAAGATCTAGAATCTGACTTAACTGAATTTGCCACCATTTGGTTGATATGATAAGCCCTCAAAATTATCACCATTTATCAATCATCTGCCATCAACAAGAATATACACAGTACTTGGGACAAAATTATAATCTCAGACCAATAAAAAAAATTGTGCATATTATAAATCAGATAAGGCTAAGATTTATTCTTTAACAATTAACAGTATTTTTTGGGGGAAAAAAGGCAATCAACAGTTTTCCTTTCTAATGCTGCAAAGTTTTCCAACCAGGGGTGGTAATATTTGTTATTATTGTGACAGTATGGATATAAGTTATTCCCCTTAGATCAGACTATGTTTCTGTGAGAGTATTTTTTCTGTCTGAGAAGTTAGTTATTGATCTAGAAGGTGGTGATAGCTGGAGGATTAGGAAGTCTCAAAGAATGCAGGCATAGCCCTGTCATTGGGGAAATCACAACTGTCAGAAATTACACGACTTTTATACATGGGAATTCATTCTGTCACCGATCTCTCATGGAAATGTGCCACTTACTGTAACAGATATGATCGTTAAATCAGGATTAAAAGTTAGAATTTTAATGTCAAAAAGTATGTTGTGGGTACTCATTAGAAATGTCTCAATGAGATGTTTCTAATGAGTACCAACAACATATCGTTTGATCGACAATAAATGATTGTCTGCATTTTGAAATGCCTATACCTTTTTCTATCTACATCTTCAATGATCTTGAAAGGGACACAGTAATTTTATTGTCTGGTTGTATAGTATGGTTCAGTGAATAGTTTGGGAGTTGGGGATCTATAAATGTGGAAATGAGTTTGTCTATTTTGCTGCGGGGCCATGAAAGAGTTATTGACCTGCTCATAGAATATTCATTTTGTATATGTGTGCTTGACAGATAATTTCCCCATGTTTTATGGGGGATACCGTGCTGTAAATTCTGTAACCATCTGTAGACATATAGACTAATATTTTGTATTTAAACATTGCTGAAGAAGGATATTGACGGAGAAACATGTAAATCAGGGTCTCAGGACTATGAATTCTGTATTGCAAGTTTGTGTGACCAGTGAATTATCAGTTGTAAAATTAGATGTTTCATAAAGTAGGATACATATTGTATATAAATATACATGTGGAAATATTGTGAATGTAGAGTCTTTGGCAATATGTGAATTGTCTAAGTTGATTATTGCAGCTTCTAAATAAGTAAAGATCAATTCCTTGTTGAAGTAGGTTGGAAAGGTTAATGGGGATTTCATGGGAATATTTATTTGTGGACAAATATGGCCATTATTTAAGCATCAAATTCTTTTACTAGCCATGATCATTTTGCATGAAATTGATCATTTCGTAAAAAAATTGTGGAAGTAGGGTCTCTTGCATCTTCGCTAGCCAAGGTTGAACCCACCTTATAACAAGTAACGTTTGTATTCACCCTTGGCGGATTTAGTGCGATTTTCTTGAAATCGCGGAGCGCCGCCTAGCGGTTGTTCTGCTGGTTGTTTACGTCCATTATTGATTACGTCATTAACGCGCGTTGTCTTTCACGTCATACGTCATGCGGATTATGTAAAAGTTGACTGCTTTTTTGGTCGAATTGTCGAAAGTATAATAATTTGTCGATTAAAGTTAGGGAATTCTTGTCTATTGCCGTGAAATTATTAGGAAAAATCGCCCATCTTCGCGTTTTTGAGTTGCAAATGCAATGCTTTTTCCCGCCCGTTGTCATGATTTGGTTACTCATAACAAATGTATCAGTCCTCGCTGGAACCAATGAAAACGCTTTCCAGGAGACCAAGAAAATTGGACTAAATACGCCAAGGGTGAATACAGAAACGACGTTATGTCGTAGATGTCATTCTTGGCTTGCGAAGATGGGTCTCTTGCAATAATATATCATGTCTCTAAAGCCTCTCTTACAACCCGTCGTGCGTCGTTTTAAATCATATGTTTTAAAACTCTGCAAAATCACATGATTTATAAAGATGCACGACAGATTTTAAGAGCACCTCAAAATATTTTACATTCAAAGCAGGTCAAAAGTATGAATCTCTGTCGAGAAAAGTACGCATTCTTTGTAAATTTTCTGGAATTTCAGTATATCGTTCCCTGCGTCACACGCTTGCCTGTCGTACATGCTCCGTACTTCTGTCTTGCGTGCTTCTGGCGTTCTAAAAGATGCAGAATGGTCGTAGCAAAGAATTGTTCGGTCAATTCTTTGCTGCATGCAGTCTGCATCGTGGTTGTGTCCACCAAAATCGTATGTTGCATGTGCATGCATCGCACGACTAAACATACGTTTTAGACGCAGACCGCATGCAGACCGCACGCAGGAGCACGTACGACCGGTTGAAAGAGAGGCTTAATATATCATGGGATTCATATGATAGTTCATATTAAGTGGACACATTATTGGTTTGTCAAGTTTTTGTAGAGTAGCCTACAGGATGAATTATTGGGGGTTTGTGGAATATTCATTTGACAAACTATTACTTTACCACAATTTTCTGGAAACTCTTACAGTGTAACAAAATCTTCAACTTGATCATTGTGGATATAATTATAGTGTTGAAGTCTATTGTAAATATGGTTCTTTTATTAAGTCATCTATCGCAACTTTTCAATTAGAATAGTAAAAATTAATGTTGTGCTGTTTGAGAAAGAATTTTATATGAACATTGTGGTATCATTGTCATCAGGTCTGTAAAATTTGGCATAAAAATATGTACATGATTTTTGTGGGAGAGATTTTGGTTTGTTCATGGAAATTGTTTATTTATATGTTGAGGTAGTTCTGAAACTGCATTTTGTATGAGGCTTATTTCCATTTCTTTAGGATTTCAACCCATCATTAGATTGACCAAACACTTTGTGTCTCTTCGGGTGGAATCTGTAATCACGGAAATTAATGAGAGATACCTTCATCAATTGCTGAGCTTCATTCATGGCCATGAAAATTGACTACGGATACCCTCGTCAATTTCCATTGCTACGGATGACACCCGAATATGCAGAAATTGCTTTGTAGTTAATGATGGGTTGTAATCCTGAATTGTTAGCTCCACTGGCCTTCAGGCCAGCAGGCTATTGTCATGGTGGTGCGTCCGTCCGTCCGTAAAATTTTTCTTTAAAAATCTTCTTCTCAGAAACTACTATATAAATTTCAATCAAACTTCACAGGAATGATCATTTGGTGACCCTCTCTCAGATTCCTTCAAAGAATTTGGATTGAATCAGAATAACCTGAGTTATCTGCCCTTGAATGTCAAAAATAGCTGGTTTTGACTTTATTTTTACTCTTAAATCTACAAATATTGAACAATCAAGACAAAACTTTGAATAAATGTTGGTGACTATAAGATCTTGTCTGGGTATAATTTTCAGCTTGATTTGAATTGTACATCATGAGTTATGTGCCCTTGAAATTGACAAAATTGCCATTTTTGGCTCTATTTTCACTTTGTTTTCACTCTAGCAACTACAAATATTGACCAATCAAGACAAAACTTGGACAGAAGGATGGTGACTATAAGATCTTGCCTTAGTATAACTTTCAGCTTGATCTGAATTTTGACATCAAGAGTTATGTGCCCTTGAAATTGACAAAATTGCCATTTTCGGCTCTATTTTTACATTGTTTTCATTTAAGCAACTACAAATATTGACCAATCAGGACAAACCTAGGACAGAATGTTAGTGACTATGAGATCTTGCCTTGGTATAATTTTCAGCTTGATCTGAATTTTATATCATGAGTTATGTGCCCTTGAAATTGACAAAATTGCCATTTTTGGCTCTATTTTGACATTGTTTTCACTCTAGCAACTACAAATATTGACCAATCAAGACAAAACTCGGACATAATGTTGGTGACAATAAGATCTTGCCTTTGTATAATTTTCAGCTTGATCTCAATTTTATATCATGAGTTATGAGCCCTTGACATTGACAAAATTGCCATTTTCGGCTTCATTTTCACTTTGACAACAATTAGTACCGGTATTAATTAATCAATACAGAACTTTCAAAGATTCTTACTGACAATACGATATTACTTGCTTGTAATTTTCAGCTTGGTCATGCATTTGCTTGTTTGCGCAGCCTGAACCTTTGAAATTGCATTCAACAAGACAAACAATCAGGCCTGTGGAGCGCTTCCAGACTGCCAGGGCTGTCTAGTTTTGTAGAAGATTGTAGTGGTAAGAGTTCTGGCTGTGTTCATGGAATATTTATTTGTTTATGTGTGTATGACAGACAGCTGTGGAATACTGTATTATTGATGAGCTGGTCTGCTTCAATGATTACTCTCATGTGCTTAAACATTTATAACAACAAAATAGTGGACTCCTCAAAATTGATCACAGAAAACAAAAGATCATAATAATGATGAAACTAAATGCAGGAAATGGCAATGAATTTTGTGCTAAAATTAGACTTGGTTTACTGTTGCATACCATGTTTTATACCATCTCTGTTGTTATAAGATCTAGTAACTACAGCTTCAATCAAGCTGTAGTTGCGAGGTTTTAGAATAACACCGACAAAATACTATTGTTTGTTCGAAATTATCATAATGTCACTGTTTACCGGATAAAATTGATCATTTACATATTGTATGGTATAGTATTGAAAACCATAAGGGAAAAGGAATATTGTACAACACTTCAAAACAGAGTGAAATGATGGTTTTCCACAGTTTCTAATGGTTATTGTTTTGTATCCCATCAGGTACTAATGATATTTTAAACAAAACTATTGTTTCTTATCTAGCTGTAATATGGATAAAAGACAATAAATTGATATCTTATGAGCAATAAATGGACAGAGGTACTTCACTTTATGGTATTGCCATATGTTCAAATAATAGTGGTCATAAGTAACCCAGGTTGTTCGTGCAGATGTTTCTGAAGGGCAAAAGGACAACAGGGCCATAGGAACAAGTGGGGCTAGGGTGGGGTTAGCCCCCCAAAAGGTAGCCCAAAATGCCAAAATTTCCTTGTCTTTCACTGAAAATTTTCGAGAAATCCTTTAGCCCCTCCAATATTCAGACCATGATCTGGATAGGGGCTTTAGCCATCCCAATATAAAATTGCTTCGTATGGGCCTTGATAATGTGTTGAATCAACATTTCATTATTCATGGGATTACAAATCTCAGCAGTGACAGGCTTTTACTCTATGGAGATTGAGCAGGCTGACTCGATGTAATATTTCAAGCCCAAGATCAGATTGCTGATCTGTTCCCTTTGTGAGTACTTTCTTTCATTCAAGTTCATACAAAATTAATGGGAACACACAAATACTGACATTGGATAAAGCTTTGCGCAAATTCTTATAATTTTCATTCAAAACCTAACCTTAATATTTCAATTTGACCCCTTTATGAGTGCCATGGTAACAGTCACAGCAACACAAAAAGTGTGAATACTCTCTTCTATCCCACATTTCTGGGGCTGCAAGTGACAAAAATAAATTTTATTATATACAAATGACAAATGAGTTGACAAACTGTGATTAAATTTTTATAAATTCAAATGAAAGTCAAGTACAAAGTTAATTTTGCCTTTCAGTATATTCTATTCACTTACTGTAGTTTTACAGTGATGGGATGGTTTGTTTGCTGATGTAGATTTGATGTGATAGATTGCATGTGATTATCATTAGACAGACAATGATCAGTACTGAGTACCTTTATCATGATGTAACATCCACACTACCTCCTACAATCATGGTGACGGGTAGTGGTAAACTACTGTATCTCTCTATTGTAGCATATACACTTACAGTAGTCTAACACTAGCGCCTATGATATGTAATATTGATATAACGAGGCACCTGTATTAGCCACTGTATCATAGAGTCCACCAGGCATAGACAGTCAGTGTCTGATATTGGAGCTCCTCTGGGACATCTCATACTTTATTCATGTTAAAAACTTTCAATACTTTAATACATTCTTTTCTTCTATGATTATTGAAAGTTTTCTTTTTAAAAAAAGAAAACTAAACAATTGTAGAATAAAAGGATCTAATAAACAATTTTGTCATTTACAATAATCAGGTTTTTCATATTTAAAGAATCTTAATAGACTTTTCAACTTAAGATTATGTCATTAAATGGGGTGATTGGTTGAAAAGAAGCTATCATTTGTTCTTAGTTATGTTTTACTTCTGATTCAATGATTTCAAAAAGCTTTCTCAGAGTTCATGAAAACTAAAAGATAATATTGGCGATAAAAATTGTAAATTTAATCTCAGAGATACAAAATACAAGTTTAAATTGACTGAAATTTGTGAAAATGTGGGTTTGATTGACTGAAGGTTGATATTGTGGAAATCGAGACAGTAGTGTTTATGATTGTAAATTTTAAATGTGACATTGAGACTGGGTGACATAGTGACACAATGGTGCGGATACTTGGTGAAGACGAAATTGAGGCAGAGAGTGTGGAGACAATACGATGTGTAAGTTAATTATTATAATGATTATTATGATTTTGTACAGAAACAAATAATATTATGCAAGTATATCAGGCTTCATATGTTAGAATTATGCTATCTGTGACAAAAAAGGTATAGATTGGCCATCTAACATAAAAGAGCAAGTCAAAAGTAGAGAGATTTGTCACATATGTACTGGTCACTGTCTCACAAGAAGCTTAAGGACAGATCCTCCATTTATTTCCTACGGTAAGAATTTTTTTATTTTTTCTGTACTGATATTTAAATATACGAGAAGTAAAAAAATGACTTAAAAACTATAGGTCACCAAGCGAATTAAAAAGTTATTGGATTTCAAGGGAGACTACTCTTGTCTGAAATTGCAAAAATAAGGTATCACTAAAATACCCACAAAAAGATGTTTGAAATGACTAGGATTACATAAATAAGTCTTTATTGTGTTCAATATGTTTTATTCTGTGTAAATGAGTATCAATATGGGAAAATTAAGTGATGATTTTGAAATTTTTAGTAAAACATTCTTTCAAAATAGCTGAAATTGCTCTTTTTTTCGCAACGTTTCTGATAATAAAAAATATTCGAGCGGTAAGAATTTTTTCCTTTTTGGTATAGACATAGTGCTTGGTCATACCTACAAAAACAAAGAAAGAAAAATATATCAAACCAAGCGTTTTTCTTAGTTATAAGTAAAATTTGGTTTACTTTTTGCAGCTCTGTCCGAAATTGTTTCACTACTTTTATCCATTTTCTTCCTTATTACCAGCTTTAGATAATAAAAAGTGCCATCTTTTGTGTCCATCTGAAGCGGACTAGCTCATAAAGACACAACTTTGCTTTTGTTGCTCCGTTTCTTATCGCTAACGCAACATGTTGAACGCGTAACGAAAAGCGAAATGTACCATCCGAGTACTATTACACTTTAATTGACCAAACAGAGAAAATTGAAATAACCGAAAAGGGTCTTGTCATTTATCAACCAAACATTAACTAAATGTAAAATAATACATTTGCTGGAAAAAGCCAATTACTGAAACAGCTTTATTTCGTTATTTAGGATATGCGCAGTAAGTTGCGCAGTAACAACTGGAGGATCTGTCCTTAAATATAAGTTCAATTCCCTTACGCAAGGGTGAATGTAATTCTATATAAGAAGAAAAGATCTAGATGCAAACTTGGAAGTATAGATCTAGACGCGAATTTGGAAAACAATTAAAGCTGATTAGCAACATCTTTTCTACTTTCTCTGATAAAGACAAGCATGGATCCAGATCAGCATGTGCCCACACAAATCTGTGTAAGTCTCTAAAAACTTCATTATTACATATAGAAATTGTCAAAGAACATCATGAGTTTTGATCAGATTGCATTTTAACCACCACCAGATCTTATTCTATGATTGTCTGTAATGCTGTTACTCTAAATTGTACTTTCTCCAAATTCAGACTCGAATGTCATTAATTCATTGACACCTAGGTGAACTATATTACCTATTTAAGATCCATGTTTTTGCTTACAAACAACCATTTATTACACTAGCCGTCATGGATATTGTCATGATAATGAAGCAGTAAGGCAGGTTAGGGTAGATTGGTGTTTGTCATCAGAGCTGTCCACTAAAAATATGAATAATCTGTGTGTACAAATAAAGAATCAGAAACAACATTCACATCCTTAACCCATTCCCAGATAGTGACACTTTTTAATGACTCTACTAAAAACGGCTTGGGAAATTCAAATATTGAGGCAAAGGAAGAAATTTCTTATAATCAGCATTTTCTCCCTTTGCCGCAATATTTTCTGTGCTTTTTTGGTTGAGAAAGGGTTAACCTGTAAATTTGTACAATAGATTCCACATGTTATATTTTATGAATGTAAACCACTTGTTATTACTGCTGTAATTAATTAGTAAATTATTGAATCAGTCTTATCAGATTATACATAATAACATACAAATTATACAATCTACAAGACAACAAACTGCTGATAAGCCTCAAGCAATATTAACCCTCTCCTAGACCTTGTTTTGACGTCCCTAATAGAAAAGGCTTGGGAAAACATTGAAACAAAAGAAGAAACTGCTGATAACCAGCAGTTTCTCCTTTTGTCTCAATATTTTCTATGCCATATTTTACACAAATTCTATCTGTAATAACTTCCATTTTGTCATTCGTGGCAGTTTTTGAAGTGGATCACCCTAAAATTTTGCCGTTTGGGAAAGGGTTAACAAAATTTTGTACACAGTTCCAAATTAAAGTTGAACAGATAACTGTTGAAGGATGAGAATTAGAACTGATAATTTGTATTAAATAAAAAAGAAAATGACAATCTATATAGTAGTTTCTTTTTTCATCAGCATTTTTTTCTTGCCTTCCTAGTATTATTGTAGGTTTATCAATCATAATCTAGACTGTATATATCAAAACTAGGGATGGTTACAATGAATAGTCTGCCTCAGACGCTGATGTGTGATATTTATGATGTAGCATTACTTCTCAGACCATTCAAAGTCATACTTCTAGTGTCAAATACCATTTTGTTGTCTAGAATGTAAAATTTTTGTTGAGTAATATCAGTGATAACACAAATTAAGAGGTAGTTTTGAAATAGAGAAATATGAAATAGAGAAATAAAAGTGAATATCCATAGAATAAATATGGTGGAGTGGGGTAGGGGTGAGTGGGTGGGGAAGAGTTATTTTGGTCACCCAGTGGCTTTGACAATGCTTTGTTTGAAATTTCGCATGCAAATGTCATATCACTGTTTCTCCTAATACTGCTGCTCTGAAACTTTGCACATGATTCTGTGACCATTATCCTTTAGGCAATGATGTTTTACTCTGATGTTAGATTCAGAGAAATTTTAAGCAATTTTGGACATGTTTTGAAATTCTTTGTTAAGTTTTTTATGTGCAAATGTCATAATTATATCTGACACAACTGTGTTTCTACTAGAGCTATTACTTTCAAATTTTGCACAAGCTTCTGTGACCATAATTGATATTAGGTCGTATAAGGTTCTAATCATCTGACAATTTTGTCCTATTTTAACAATTGATTTTACTATTCAGCACTAAGAAAAGTCGAGTGTTGCTGTCCACTGACAGCTCTTGTTTACAATGATTGCTGTCTCATGATATATTACTGATATACCAGTTCTTGTAGAATACTAGTCTGACTGTTCAGAGTCCCTATTACACGGGTGGTAAACAGAGAAACTAGCTCCAAAAAGAGTCAACGGTATTTCGTTTCCTCGTGACATCCGACCTCTATCGAGGTAGTTGCATAGAGCGAAAATCTGTAAACAACGGTAGGTCACGAACACATTTTTTCTACAATTATTTCTTTTACAACGAGTTTTTGAAAAATCCGGCGATGCTGTAATATGAAGAAATGGTCGAAGTTTGTTGTGCACGAGAATATACGGTGTTAGTGAGCAGAGTTTGAATACAATCGTTGAAAAACATTTCAAGATCGAAAGTAAAAACTTCTTTACTTTCGATTTTGAAATGTTTTTCAACGATTGTATTAAAACCCTGCTACTAATACCGTATACTCTGGTGCACAACAATTACTTAGACCATTTCTTCATATTACAGCATCACCGGATTTCTCAAAAACTCACTTTAAAGGAAATAATTTCAGAAAATGTGTTCGTGACCTACAAATTTTCACTCTATGCAACTACCTCTTTTTGGAGCTAGTTTCTCTGTTTACCACCCGTGTATTAGTGCACTCTGTGAGGGCTTGTACCATGGTTCAGTATGGGTCAAGCATGAAGCTGGGTCAATCATTAAGCTGCTCATTATGATAATCATCTAACAATATAGGTAGCAACTTTAGCTGCTGGAATACATTAACCCTTTTACCTCGAACCACACAGTCACAGGTGGCCATAGTACTTGCATGTGATTTAACAACTTGTTGCAGAGATTAGAACTTTTGACCATTATACATTCTGTTACGCACAAATTATACAATCTACAAGGCATCACACTGCTGATAAGCCTCAAGCAATATTAATCCTCTCCTAGACCTTGTTTTGACGTCCCTGATAGAAAAGGCTTGAGAAAACATTGAAACAAAAGAAGAAACTGCTGATAACCAACAGTTTCTCCTTTTGTCTCAATATTTTCTGTGCAATATTTTACATGAATTCTATCTGTAATAACTTCCATTTTAGTTCTTGTAGAATAATAACTCTAGAACACAGAGAACTAGATTTTTGTCAAAATTGATATGCATACAAAATTGTAATTCTTAAAGTTGGTGGTACCCTATTCGCGGACATCATCAAAAAATGCATCAAATGTAAAAATAATGCTCCTAGTACAGAACTTTATCCTTGCCATTTTCATAAGAGTAATTATTTTCTAGACAACTGCAGCCAGTGCATGCCAAAATTCATGCTGTCTGTGTAAAAAACACAATGTACTAGGTTGTTTTGTCAATATTCCAGAGTACTGTCTATGACTATGTTGTTTGTCATGTTGTTTGACTTCTCATACTGCAAAGTGCAGATGTACCAGGACTAATAGCTTTCACATTTTAACCCTCTCCCAAACAAGACTGGGTTTTGGCGTCATTAGTCGATATATCTTGGGAAAACATTGAGACAAAAGAAGAAACTGCTGATAACCAGCAGTTTCTCCTTTTGTCTCAATATTTTCTTGGCTATTACATAAACACTTTGTCATTTTGGGACCATTTATTTTGTTGTCTGCAGCAGCTTTCAAATTAGACTGCCTTAAAATTTTGTCGTTGGGAAAAAGATTGATTTAGCCTTGTTTAATTAGATATGAATTAGCCTTGTCATATAAGTTTCAGAGGTTGTAATCTACAAGGACTTGAAATGAATTATTGCATTAAATAATGAACTATGCAACCTGCACATAACAAATTTAATGATTATGTAAACCCTTCCCAAATAATTCCTGGTTTTGATGTCTCAATAGAACATTTTTGATATTATAGAGAGAAATGAAGAATCTCAGCAGTATTTCTTCTGTTTTCTGTCTTCACCAAGTTAAAATATTGCTTCAAGAACATTAGCTGTGTCATCTGCAACATCTATAAAATTGTGTTCTGTCCAAAAGTGTTAATAATTATATTATCCCATTTCTGCACAGTGATGCCTTTTGACTCCCTCAAAAGGTAATGGCTTTGGAAAACATTGTGGAAAAATGGAGAAATTGCTTGTGACAAGCAATTTCTTCATTAACCACAATGTTTTCTAACTCAAAATGGAAAGATTTTTGAAATTTCATCAACTTGACAATGTCATTTCAAATTTGAACATTACAAAATCGTGCTGTCTTTTAATTAAATAAGTTATCAAACTGTGTTTTGTTGAATATTTCAGAATGATATGGTATGTCTGAGTTGTGCCACAGCCACATCTAGAGACAGTCCCAGTGATCGAGTATGTCTCGCGGCAGAGGGATTCGGAAACCGCATGTGTTTCCTAGAAAATGTCTCAAGCAAGGTCAGTGGAGATAAGTAGAGGCCCTTTAACCCTATCCCAAACAAGACCTTGTTTTGACGTCCCTTATGGAAAAGGCTCGGGAAAACATTGAAACAAAAGAAGAAACTGCTGATCATCAGCAGTTTCTACTTTTGTCTCAATATTTTCTGTGCCATATCTTACACAAATGCTATCTTTGATAACTTCCGTTTTGTCATTTGTGGCAGCTTTTGAATTGGATCACCCTAATTTTTTGTCGTTTGGGATAGGGTTATCCCATTCCCACACAGTAACCTGTTTTGACTCACTACAAGATAGTGACTTGTCATCTGTAATAAATATCAGTTGGACCAGTCTACAATTTTGCTTTCTGGTAATGGGTTTTATAAGCGCTGATGACATTCATGTGCAAGTACAAAAGTCCTGCACTTAACATTGGGCTATTCTGTATAAATTAATGTTGTTGATTTGAATGTGACATTATTACTCTAGCAATATAAAAGTATAGGCTTAGTGTCGCCCTTATTTAAAGGGTCAGCTAGTTTTGGCTTATGAGATACTTTCTTCTGATTGCACAGTATCCCCCGAATGTATTTTGTTAATCAAACCCTGTTCATTTTCTGGTATTTCGCTAGATTTCTAGGCCATCTGGTAATGTGTCATGTGTCAACCAAGATTATTGCCATGTAGATCTATAATATATAGCTAGATGTTTTATACCAACATGTACTATATTTTTCATTAAATGTTGTATTACAGGACATTCCACCGGACATTTCGGTTTGTGTGTTTGTTCTAGAACAAGCACTTTCGGTGAGAGCTCTCCAGGAAATGGTCACATCCTCCTCACAGGAATCAACAGTAAGTCAGCATATCTCACATCAAGGCATCTAATCTTGTTTTAGAAGTGCCTTAAAAACAATAATATGTTCAAAATATCATATTGATATACTTCAATTGAAATATAATTGTTAGTTTTGCTGTCACAATCATATACTAGAGGAAAGAAGAAACGCAACAACTATTTTTTGCTATTTCTCTTAATTCTTTTATGTTATTGAGTCAAAAATGTAACTAATTATTACAGGGTACAGTATCTTGATATTAATCTTTGTCTTTACGTTAGAACCTATCGTATCTTTGAGATAACGTCAAAATAGACGTTTACACGTTTCTCACGTGCAAACCTTTAAATATCCGAACTTTACATAGAACTCTTTTAATTTGTGTCGATGCACATCGACTCGACAAAATGCTATGATTTTTGTTTGGATTAAATCCCTAATATCGTTTTGCAACCTATTCAAAGACGTCGTCCGGTAGCAATTGTGATGTTTACGAATGGAACATCTCAACCCGCAGTTGCTGCTGACTTTGGCGTACATCGGTTTACAAAATATTGCTTGAGATAACGTCTCAGAACTAATGGAACAACTGGTGGTCGCCCCAAAAGCGGTCGTCAATGTCTAACGTCATGACGTCAGTACCATATCGTGCGTTTATTTTACCTACGGAAACAAATTCTGTTATCGAGAAAAACTAATGGTGCTATTCATGAACAGTACAGCAATCAAATTTCAGCCAGGTATCGTTATAGTCTGTTTGGATTGAGTGCAAGAACGCGTTTAACGTTGACGCCAAACCTCTCTCGTTTAAACGCATATTGATGGCACGTACAACCTGTGACATTGGTGAAATTTTGACACAAGAAAGTCAAATGATTAAGTTTTACTATGCATTGAAAAAAGTATGCGAATTATGGTGATTTTGAGAAAAACAAAAACAAAACGCATGACCAAATTATTTTTTTGTTGCGTTTCTTTTTTCCTTTAGTATAGAATACATTTTAACATTTTATATTTCTATAAATAAGTACTTAAATCCAAATGTCTTCACTAAGTATTGTAATCTTTATTGTTCATAATAATTTGACCTATCCCCACACATTGATGTTTTTTTGATGCCCCAAAAGATAAATGCTTTGGAAAAGGTTGTGGAAAATGAAGAAATTGCTTGTGACAAGCAATTTTTCTAAATCAATTTCTTCTTTTTCCACAATGTTTTCTACCCAAAAAAGACCATAAATGTGAAATTTTGTGAAATAGTAGTGGGCAGGGCAACATCTTTGAATTTGGAAATGTCTGAAATTTTGCCGTCTGGTAATGGGTTAAACCATAAAACGACAAAGATTTATTGAACATTTTGCAGACAGGACATGAATTAATGAAGATAGTATTTGTGTACAATGTTGCTCTGGAAATATTGAGACAAATGTAGAAAATACCAGTTTACAACATTTCTCCTTTGCCTCAATGTTTACCAAAGCTTGTTTACCAAAGCTTATAACATCAAAACCAAAATGTATTTGTGAAGGATCTTATTGTAATGAATGCTTGTTGTCATAATGATCTATTGTATGATTACAGGCAGCACAGTCAGGCCACAGAACACTTCTATATGGTCATGCCGTCCTCCTTAGACACCTTCATAGTAACATGGTACGTAGACAATGGCAATGAATTTTGTGCTAAAAGTAGACTGGGTTTACCGTTATGTAGACTATTGATAAACCGTCAGTGATAATATTTAATCTCGTAACCATGGCTTGAATCAAGCTGTAGTTACGGGATTTTATAACAAGACTTATGAAGTAGATCTACTATTGTTTTTCCGAAATTAAGTCAAGGTTTACTGGATAGATTGCCCCTTTTCTTTATGGTTTACCACACAATTTCATGCACCATGTTTTTCCTTACAATTGTTCTGATAAATACCTACAGCCATATTAAAAATTCTGGGTGTATTACCGGTATGACATATAACATACAAAGTTCATAATTGGTGTTTGATATTCTTTTATCAACACTCATTTGCTCTATGACATATGGCATCTTCAAGGTAATTTTAAAGCACCCTATAACACATATTTTGGATGACATTTTGTATTGTTTCTCTCCAATAAATACACTGTTTTCTGTTTAACATTTACATTCTATTGCTTTATATATTTCAGTATTTATCATGTCTGTCCACTAGTTCATCCAATGATAAACTGGCATTCGATGTGGGTCTACAAGAAACACAGCAAGGTAATCACACACTCTATCTACACTCTATCTACACTTTGAAATATGGCAGAATTTAAATTTGCATGCTGCTGCTGACGAAAAAATGGATGTTGATTAAGATGGGATTTGCATGCAATATAGCAAAGGAAATATTGAGGCAAAAGGAGAAATGCTGGTTATCAGCTGCCTTTTATTCTTTTGTCTCTGTGTTTTACCATGCCTTTTCTACAAAAGACATCAAAACCAAGGCTTATTTGTGAAAAAAATGACATGTTAACTGTCATTGCATGGATATATTCATCATAGACCTCTTGTTTGTCTATGAGTATGCTAATTGCTGTCATTTAAGTGATTTCACATTTCACTCATTGCTTGTGACCTCTTTTCTTTTCAACAAAAAATTACCTTTAGGTTGAACACATTCCTAGCTAACTAGAGAATCTTACCATAAAGTGCACTTGTTATCAAAAATGGTAAAGAAAATCTTGTGGACAGGATATGAATAGATAAACACTGATGACAAAATGACATGAAACTAATGGAGTCCACTGGAGCTTCAATAAGAGGGACTGTTGGCTTTTCAAATTGAATTTCACTAAATATTCATCAAACCCTATGTTGCGGGTACTCATTTCAATCGTCTCATTGAGACGATTCAAATGAGTACCCACAACATAGGGTTTTGATTTGAAATGAAAAAAATAAGAATGATTTTACCCTTCCAATCTGTTGCTCTGAAAATGTATCTGTTGCTTTGATTGAGTGTTAGTAGTTTACACTGTGTCTATGATGTATAGGTGAATCATGTTGGTGGACCATCCATCCTGCCAGTAAACAAAGATCAGAAGGGGAGAAAGTGAGAGTTGGGGATGATCTCATTCTGGTCAGTGTCTCATCTGAGAGATATCTGGTGAGTACACTACTTGCATAGCTATAAACAACAAAAAATACATGTTTACTCTTCTCCAGAAATATAACTCCCCAAATACATTATAGAGGCTTACCAGTGAGCCATATCACAGACTAGTACTAGATACTGTTAACAGAAATATTTCTCTTCTATTTTCTCCAGAAATGAAAAGACAAAGAAAATCACAAAGAAATGTTATTACACTTCTCCAATTCAATATTTTTCCAAAGTCTTGAAAGAGAAAATAGTTCTTCATTTACACAATATACTGCAAGGTGTCATACATGTACAGTTCAGTTAAATAGCATGAAAATTAAAGTAAAAAAAACTGTTACATGTTAATTTACCATAAACATTATAAATATGTCTTTTATGATTATGTTTGTGTATTGCAGCATATAGGTAGTGGATCTGAGGTGATAGCATCGTTTCAGCAGACATTATGGACGGTGGTACCCATGAGCTCAGGGGCTATCAGGGTCAAATCTGTAGGTCAGTAGCTCTACATGTTCAATATAGTTCAATAATATAACACAAAAATTTATATAAGCCAGGAGTATTTATCACTGAATAATGCTGCTCAAAACTGTGAATAAGAATAACAGACAAGATCATAAAAACAGCAAATGGATAGTGGTTTTCTTAAATCACCTAATAATAGATTTCTCATTAGGGAATGTGAAGTTTGTTTACTTTCTTTTTGATCTGATATGGTAGAAAATGTTGAAAGTTGTTGAGATGAATATTTATTTTGCTATATTTACTTATTTGTGTAGGTTTTACATTTGGCGGTGATGTGTTGAGGTTATTCCATGGTCATATGGATGAATGTCTGACTATACCAGAGGCTGGTAGTGACAACGAATTCAAGTAAGTGATCTGTCAACCAAACACCAGCAATATTGTAAACATATTGCAGAAACACAAACAATTCTATTTTTTCCTAAATAGCATTATTAGCCATTTTCCATTTATGAGTAGCATAAAGTTTGCCTCTTTCCCTTTTGCAATTCCGATATAAAGTTAAGTATGTGTAACATTTTCATGATAATAATCCAATTTTTATGCCCCTATATCGAAAGATCAGGGGCATATTGTTTTACTCATGTCTGTATGTCTGTCTGTCTGACTTTCTGTCCGAAAACTTAATAATTGACCATTTCCGGGGCATTCAAGTTTCACAAACAAGTCTTGTTTGTTTCATGTATGGCTTGATATACAGAATTGGTTTTGTAAATGTAAATTCAAGTTCTTAAATTGTATGACATTGATATATTGTTTTACTCACCACCACATTTCATGTGGCCAGTTACAATTTATGATTAATGTACAGTGTTGTTTGTATGTACATTACAGCAGTGTGATGTATGAGACTGGTGCAGTGTGTAGCCATGCTAGATCTCTGTGGAGGCTAGAATACACCAGACTCAAGTAAGTGTAAACCACACAACAAATTACATAAAATAAAAGCTGTGTACTTGTATGTTAGGTACAATGAAAGCTTGGGAAACATAGAAGAAAATGCTGATATCCGTATTTAACATGCAGGGGTAGAAGCATGGTCCACATCAACAGTGAATAATCTAGATTTTGCTACCTATGGGTCCCGGGACTCGCATTTCTGAAAACAATGAGTCCCAGAGCAAAATCAATGAGTCCAGCTTAGAAAACAATGAGTCCAACATTGATAAGTTTTAACAAAATACATGAACAATCAAACACATGAATAGGAAAGTAGTAAAACCCAACTAAATCTGAAATAGGTCGACACGACAAGGGGCCGAACAATATCGATTACGTCTGATGCTGCATATTGAGTTAGAAATTATTGTATGGCCAGGTATTTCTTTTATTACCATGTCTTTTCATATTCAGTCTCCCATCTGTAGCCCTTGTCATCTTCGTCGCCCATTTCAGTTTGTTTTATTTTTCGCTTTCTCGTGTGAAATATAGCCGTGTGCGATTTAGGCCGGTACAGCTCTTCTAGAAGAGTCAGGTTCCCGCCTCTGATACACTACGTTGTAGAAAAAATACAACATAGTCAGCGGCCCAGGATTTCTGTGAGGGGGGTTCGAATATACAAATAGGGGGGTTCGTTTTCTTAGTATTACACAATTTTGACTGAATTTCTTCATGAAAAGGAAATACTCTGGCTACAAAGGGGTGTTCGTTTGAACCCCCCCAACCCCCTCTGGATCCGCCACTGGTAGTGTATCAGAAGCGGGAACCAGACTAGCGCTTCCACTTCTAGAAGAGCTCTACCGGCCTAAATCACACGCGTCTTTGGTTATGTATGCGTTAAAAGAGATTGATTTTCATTGGTTTATAAAATATCACACAGCCAATGAAATCACTCGTTGTATTTATTCGTCATTTTGAATTTTTTCGCACCATGACATTGTAATTTTTGCTACCTAATTAGACAATGAGTCCCGGTGGATGCACATGTTTGAATTTTATGCGTCTCCAGCGATTTTTGTGCGTCGGGGACGCGGGACGCACGGCTAGATTATTCACTGCATCAATGTGCTTTCTTCCATGTAAGTGGCTTGCTGCATGCATAACTGTCTGTACTCCGATAGGGTTAAATCTATAGCATCTCTCCAATAATATGTACGAGGGTTGTCCTGAAAGTTCGTGGACACACAATTTATTTTGCGTCATGATACTTTGTTTGTGAAAAAATCATTATCACATGAAAGCTAAACATCTATTAAGTAAGTTTCCAGCAAAAAGTAAAAAATTTGATAAGCAGTTATTTTCCAATAGGACCTTAAACGACCCTACACAGGGGTACCCGGAGCACGTCAAATTTTGAACTTTTAGGCTACCCATGTCTGTGTTTTTTAATTGAATTTAACGTATGAAATTGGCGGGAAACAAAATAACAAATGTATAAAAATGTAAACTAACATTCCGACTCTATAATGTTTTAATTTCAATGTTGTAGCGTTAGTAATTGACATTTGAGGATGATTTAAAGAAGTTTGACATGGAAGGAAATCTTTCAAAAATGACGCCGTCGGACGTTTTGGCGGAGCAGCGCGTTCTTGTGAAATTTTGCGTGGAACTAGGAAAACGCCTGCAGAGACCAGGGAATTTGTTAATTCTTCTACGAAGTGACCCTGTGTGCCGTATTATCTCGTTTACAAATGTCACAAATGTTTCCGGGGAAGCAATAGCTGATTCGAGGTCTCAAAGATCGAGTGTTATAACAGATAGAAATGTTAATTTGGTGAGTGACGTCGTGAATGACGATAGGCAAAATACAGTAAGATATATCAGGGGGAAAATGTGAACTGTAAAAAACAATTGATAACAGGATCCTCAGAAAATATTTGAAACTGAAAACAGTTTGTGCATGAGGGTGCGTAGAATGATTTCAGAAGAAAATAATACAACACAAGTCTTCGTGACGAAGTTATTTTTTCGTCGCTGGAACGTCGTAACGTCATGACGTGCTTTAGGGTGCATCAACCTTCTTCACAAAAACATATGTAATTCTGTTAAAAATGGAGGGATTTCGTTCAAATTTTGAAATGTTGTTATAAAATTTTCTTTACTCTTTTTTAAATATTAAACAGTGTCCACGAACTTTCCGGACAACCCTCGTATAATACAAATGTCAAAGAAATGGCAGACTAGCGTGTTGCTTGAGTACATAGTTTCCTCACATATCTTCGTAAGCAGTGGTACTCTTAATACATTTGTTGTTATTCTGTAGGTGGGCTGGAGGATTTATGGGATTTTCTGGTCAGCCAATCAGAATTCGTCATGTGACCTCTGGTCGGTACCTGGGTATAGCGAACGATGACAGCGTGATAACGGTACACAGAAACAAGGCAGACGAGGCTACCACCACCTTCTGTCTACGGCAGAGTAAGGTAAATGGAAATTGTTATTGTTTCAGTGTGCATTGACACAATGTCATATATTAAATTATAACATATTGAAGGGCAATACTTTTCTACCAAATATTTGGCTTTCCAATTACCTGCTTAGCTTGACAACACAGTGACTATCATCAATGACTTCATGGATCATGATTATACGCATATTATGAGAAAGAATTAGCTAATAGTTTTAGTAGCATCAAGGTCATAATGTTATATTTCCAATTTAATAAACTTTTACTCTGTTTTATTTTAAGGATGACAAGAAGCAATGTGAAGGTCACGAAGACGAGGGTATGGGTAAATGTGACATCAAATATGGAGACTCCATGGTGTTTATACAGCACTTCAACACAGGACTCTGGCTATCTTACAAAACATTCGAAACTAAAAAGAGAGGAGTCGGTAGAGTGGAGGAGAAAAAGGTACAACCATTTTAAATTTTTGTGAATAAACAACTTTAAAGGTTTAACATTTCCCTATAAAGCAGATTTTTCTCTAACAACAAGTCTTGTATTTTGGAGCTCATTTAAAAAGTTGTGTGAGGGATTGATATATAAATAGTGTAATTGCATGTATAGTACTTTTAATATCCACTTAATTTCTACTATACACATATCCAAAGCATAGTTCTTAGCTAATATCTTTTTTAGTGTTGCTGAATGCTGCTTACTGAAATTGCTCAAATTACTGTAATCTTTGTGTAATATTCATTCAGCCTCGTATAGGGTCAATATGTACAGCTGTATTATCAACACCATTACATCAGACAAAAGATACAAGTGGGTTTCAAACTTATTAAATTGATTATTTTTAAAAATTTGAAACCCTATGTTGTGGGTACTCATTTGAATCGTCTCAATGACATCTCTGAGCATTATGAAAATCCCATCAACTCCTGTCATCTGTACCTCTGTTTAGTTACATCCCTATATTGTGTATTTTAGGCCATCCTGCTGCTGGAGGGTCACATGGACGATGGCTTCACATTCTCTAGAGCCCAGGAGGAGGAGTCTAGATCAGCCAGGGTTATACGTAAATGTCAATCTTTATTCAACAGATTCAACAAGTAAGTTCTATCATCTTTATCATACACAACACATACATGTATAAAAAATCTTTGTTTGCTGGACCTGTTAGTATGTGTACACTCAAGCAAGATCAATGCTACAGCTACATAATTTGGATGTGGGGCAATTTCTATGAGTTTATGACTAGTGTCAGTAGTGTGTTTTCTATATGTAAGCTAAAGTGACAGAGCAAGTTATGAGAATCTGTATTGCTAAATGATTCCTTGAACAGATATACTAGAAAGCATTTCTAGATGTTTGCTTGAAGCTGTTGTAAACATTTATGATTTTATGAACAGGAACAACCATTTTGCTCTAACTCAAGAAACCTCTTCTTTCAATGTCCTTTCTTATGCTCACTGCATGTTTCCTGTATGTTACAGGGCCCTGGACACATTGAGGAGTGAAGGTCGGACATGTCAGGCGTGGGGTAGAATCAGTCTAGATGAAGTATTAAAGTGCCTTACAGATCTCATAGACTACTTTCAGCAGCCTCATGAAGATGAAGGTAATATTTATGGTGGAGCTGGCCATGTGATGAAATAGTCTCAATGAAACTAAATACTGGTATATTGGCCCTGACATGGTCCAATAAGGGCTTAAACTTTTGATTAATTTCTGTATTTCAAATTAATGGTCTTTTCACAAGACTTGAAAGCCCTCTCAAAGATGCATCTGTATCATCAAACTTTCCAGTAAATGGAAGCTATTCCACTCCCTTGAATATTGTTAGTCAATGATCAATGGTTAAGGTCATACTCTTAAGTTCTTGTATATCTGCTTCTACCGAAACTGTTGCTAAAACATAATTTGCTTTGTTTTAAAATGTTGTTACTACAGATTTATACAGCTTAAATATGCTGTGATTATGGTATATTTCAAAATATAACTAACAATATGTGCACTACCACATTACAGGAGAATAAGCTAATTTCCATTACTCTGACCCTTAACCCTTTCCCAAACAACAAAAATTTAGGATGGTCCAATTTAAAAGTTGCTGCAGACGACAAAATGGACATTGAAAAAGAAAGGATTTTTGTATAGTATAGCTAAGAAAATATTGAGACAAAAGGAGAAACTGCTGGTTATCAGCAGTTTCTTCTTATGTTTCAATGTTTTCTCAAACCTTTCCTATTAGGGACTGCAAAACCAGGTCTTGTTTGGGAAAGGGTTAAAGGATATTTATGAAATAATTGATATTATATTACAGTACTGTATCTACTACACCTAATCTTGGCGTGACTTTTAAACTTTACATATTGCTGCTTTTCTTCAATAACCTCATAACTGCAGCTTGTTTAAAGCTGCCTTTGCGAGGTTTTTAAAGTAAAGTGATGATATTTGTGTGTGACTGCAACACAGACAGGGTTATAGATCAAGTCCCACATCTCTAATGATCATTAACCCTTTCCCAAACAAGACCTGGTTTTGACGAAGAAAATAGGCTTTGGAAAATATTGAGGCAAAAGAAGAATATGCTGATTATTTGTCTTCTGATGATCAGCATTTTCTCCTTTTGCCTCAGTATTTTCTGTGCTTAGTATTCCGCACTTTTCCTATCTTTATCACCATCAATTTTGCCATCTACAGGAGCTTTCGAATTGGACCATCCTAATAATTTGTTGTTCGGGAATGGATTAAGACAGAACTATGTCCTATTGCTGTTGTATTATTGCCTCTTACAACAACTGTTTTGTAGAGCATGAGGAGAAGCAGAACAAGTTACGAGCGTTACGTAATAGACAGGACCTGTTCCAGGAGGAGGGTATGATAGCCCTGATACTCGAGACTATAGACAAGTTTGGCCAGTATAAAAGTCGACGACAGTTTGCTCACTACGCCGGCGAGGATGCCGCCAACAAGTGGGATGACATCTCTAGCTATCTATACCTACTGCTTGGTAAGCATGGACTTGGTCTAAGTCAGAGTGATTTATTTGATTGATTGGGAATAATGCAGTATTAAACAAATTTTCATTCATATAACAGCATCTTGTGCACCTGAACATGTGTTTTTTCTTGCACCACTACAAACACAACATTCAATCGGATCCACAAGCTGCTAATACCGCATATAGAATTCATATATGAGCAATCCATTGATGATAGACATGCCATTTTGTCAAATTTCAAACCCAGGATCCCTTGATTAATAGTCTCTGACATTAACAACTAGTTTTCTGGGCTTTGCCTTTGTAAGTCAGATAAGCCTATACTTCTCTATATAGTAACGCCATGTCATAGAGGATTTATCTTGTTATGGATATGTAAATGTTGCATGGCTTATTGTGTATTTCAGCTGCCATGATTCGTGGTAACCGTGCTAATTGTGCCCAGTTTGCTCAATCCTATAGACTGGACTGGCTAGTACATAGACTGGAGAGTCAGATGTCATCTAAAGGTAAGGATTCATATTCTCCTTATAGATTATTTCTGCAGTATTGAGATTGTTTACTGAAGAAGCAAAAAGTATTGAATTTGTTCAAATTGCATAGCCACTTTTCCAATGAAACAAAACTTTTTAATATGTCTGCAAACATGCTTTCTCTGGGAATATTTCCAGAGTTCTGGTATGATCTTGCCTTATTATGCCTCTTGCTAAAGAATTTGGTGAAAAACATCTTCAGAAGGGTTTAAATGCTGAGAACTGTGACTACTTAACATAAGTTTATCTGACCAATTTATAAATATTCCAAGTGTAATTATTATCATGTATGAGAGGTCTTAATACATGATTAATATTGACGAATATAGATGGTTGTACAACTTTATGATATAATAAATTGAGCCGGGGTCTTGAAAAACATCCCTGATAGCATTTAGACAGCCATGTTTCAAGATCAGGCTGTGCCTAGGTGCAGTTTGATATTTATCCATGTTACTCTCATATGTTTACTACAGACTTTGGCGGATCTCATGGAGAACAACATGGTTCCTTATCAGACTGTGTGTATACATTGGCTGATCTGGAACCATGTTGGGCTCAAAGGCCTTAAGGGACTTTCTTCGAGATCCTGACTTATTTATTATAATTACAGGTGTGTTGGATGTGTTACACTGTGTGTTGATTGACTCACCTGAAGCTCTCAATATGATCAAAGAGAAACACATCATCACTATTATATCCCTCATTGATAAACATGGTCGAGATCCAAAGGTATGTTTACATAATAAACAAATAGGAATTATGTAATACTGTCTTCATATCACACTATCTTCCTTCATTAAATTGTGGTTGGAAAAACAAAAACATCAATAAAAATGGCTGCCAGAACAATATCTTAGCCAATGAAACAAACAAGTGAATCAAGCAATTATGTTTATAATGTTATCAACCAAATCCCACATGTGTGCTTAGTAAATATTCGAGTTGAAATCTGGAAAAAGGTCTTTGTAGCGTTTGAGAACAATATGGATCCTGATCAGCTTGCATATACACACAGGCTGCATGATCAGGGTCCATGCTGTTCTCTAGCTACTTTATGACCTATAGCAACTATTAGATAATAGAGTGAATCCTGATCAGACTCCACTAAGACACATACTTAAGTGGAAACATGAGAGGCTATGAGTCTGGATGGCTATGAGGGACCATTTTCCCAGATCTTTGGGTGATATTTACCAACCAGTTAAATTCTATGTATACCTTTAAAATTACACAACAACCAATCTGATTGGCCGGAGACATACATCTCGTCCAATCAGATGAATTGTAATGTAATCTGAATTGAGGAAATCAATTTAGACATATTGATGAGTAAGACCCCTGTTCATTTATATTGTAGGTGCTGAATGTGCTCAAGTCTCTGTGTGTGGGTAATAACGTAGCTGTAAGAACCAATCAAAATCTCATCTGTGATAATTTACTGCCGGGATGTGACTTACTCCTCCAAACTAAACTTGTAGATCATGTCTTCAGGTCAGTACAACAATTAAATCAGTTTTAGTTTAATCTTACATTCATCTACCCCATGTATTTACCATTGGCGGATCCCGAAGAACCCGCCTCTGTTAACTGATTATTAGCTCACCTGAGCACAAAGTGCTCAAGGTGAGCTATTGTGATCGCTTTTTGTCCGTCGTCCGTCCGTCTGTCCGTCCGTCTGTCCGTCCGTCTGTCCGTCTGTCCACAATTTGGTGTTTACACTCTAGCATCCACAAAAAATGGCCAATCTTGATCAAACTTGGTCAAAGCAAGTATGGTCATAAGTTCTCGGATGAGTTCGATTATGGGCCAGATCGGACCAATAAGTGCAGAGTTATCTGCCCCTGAATCACGAAAAATGTTGTTTTTAACTTCGTTTACACTCTAGCATCTACAATTATTGCCCAATCAATACAAAACTTGGATATAATGTTGGAGACTATAAGATCTCGGATGAGTTCGATTTTCAGTGTGATCTGACCAGAAAGATGAGAGTTATGTGCCCTTGAATTTGACAAAATTGCCATTTCCGACTGTTTTCGACCTTGTTTACACTCTAGAATCTATAATTATTTATCAATCAAGACAAAACTTGGACACAATGTTTGAGACTATAAGATCTCGGATGAGTTTTAATTTCAGTCTGATCTGACCAGAAAGATGAGAGTTATGTGCCCTTAAATTCGACAAAATTGCCATTTCCGGCTGTTTTCGACCTTGTTTACATTCTAGAATCTATAATTATTTATCAATCAAGACAAAACGGACACAATGTTGGAGACTATAAGATCTCGGATGAATTTTATTTTCAGTCAGATCTGGCTAGAAAGACGAGAGTTATGTGCCCTTAAATTCGACAAAATTGCCGTTTTCGCATGTTTTCGACCTTGTTTACACTCTAGAATCTACAATTATATACCAATCAAGACAAAACTTGGACACAATGTTGGAGACCATAAGATCTCGGATGAGATCAATTTTCAGTCTGATCTGATCAGAAAGTCGAGAGTTATGTGCCCTTGAATTTGATAAAATTGTCGTTTTCGGCTCTTTTTGACTTTGTTTATACTCTAGAATCTAAAATTATTTATCAATCAAGACAAAACTTGGACACAATGTTGGGCACCGTAAGATCTCGAATGAGTTGGATTTTCACAACGTTATTGACTTTAACGTATACAACCCATCATTAGCACCAATGAGCCAGAGGTGAAATTTGAAAAGTGCCAGTAAATCCTAATCTGTGTTATATTTCCATTCCAAATACAAACATAAGCATTTTGAACGGTTTAGAATTTTGAATTAATGCATAATTATGGAAATTTTTGACAAAAATATTATAAATTACCTCCCTTGCATATGAATATAGAGTAAAAAGATATTGGTAAATTATTTTCTTCTTGAAGCATAACCTTGAAATCCGGCACAGTGAATCAACTTATTTGAAGTGTATTTACAAGTGAGTGTAATTTGATGCATGTCCCATGGCTAGAAAGTGGAGTTTTTATGATGGGTCATATACCTTAAGATCGTTTTCAGTCTTAAAGTCATAAATATTAAAGGGGGAATAACACTTAACATCTTGTAAATTTTCCGAGAACTTCGTACAAAAAAATAAATATATATTATTAAAATATGGTCTTTAAATTGCATATATGCCAAATCTTAGCTTTCTACCTTGTGTATTGGCTTAGATGTCGACGGATTTAAAACCCCATGATTTTTTGTCGGGGGGATAAAAATTATAATAATAAAACATATGGGGTTTTAAATCCGTCAACATCCTAGCCAATACACAAGATAGAAAGCTAAAATTTGGCATAGATGCAATTTAAAGGCCATATTTTCATAATATATATTTATTTTTTGCACAAAGTTCTCTGAAAATTTGTAAGATGTTAAGTGTTATTCCCCCTTTAATTGAATTGAACAAAAGTGTTGCTCATATCATTTTGGTTCAGGTGAGCGATATAGGACCATCATGGTCCTCTTGTTTCATTTTCATGCAGAAATGTAGTCAACATTGTGTAATACTAGGAAAATTAACCCCTGTATTTGTATGTTCGAAACCCCCGTCTTAGAAATCCTGGATCCCATCAAGTCTTTGACAGTGTGCAATTACAACCCTACTTCTTTTGATTGGAAAACAAGCCAATAAGGCTATATTTGTTTGTTTTTTCTGTCTGCCTCATTTACTAGTTCACACATCTGAGATTATTATGTGAGTTTCTGAAATTTCAAGATCATTAACAGTCTACTCTTATGCCTTGATGGTGTTGACTGTTGATCAGAGGACTGATGCAGTTCCTCTTCACTATGTATATTAAGTCTGGTAAAGATTTATTCATTGTTAAAGAGCTATATTTTATTAGCCATTTTAAGATTGTTACAGTATAGTGATTAAGGAAGACAAACAACTTGATGTTATATGTTTAATTTGCTGCAGGAATGACTAAAACAATACTGTCCACTTCGCATGAGTTTGATGAATATTGAGATTCTTAATCATATTATGCTCCCCGAAGGGAGAGCATATAGTCGCCACTTCGTCTGTCCGTCCGTCATTCCGTCCGTCCGTCTGTCGGTCCGTCGGTCTGTCCGTCCGTCCGAAGCGATTTCTCCATAACCCTTGGGCCAAATCAAATGAAACTTACCATGTGAACTCCCTAGGACAAATTGCCGATGTACTTTTCCCGGTTTTTAGCTCACCTGAGCACGAAGCGCTCAAGGGGAGCTTTTGTGGTCGCTTTTTGTCCGTCGTCCGTCCGTCCGTCCGTCTGTCCGTCTGTCTGTCCGTCTGTCCGTCCACAATTTCTTCAAACATCTTCTCCTCCTAAACCATTGGTCCAATTTTAATCAAACTTGGCAGGAATTATCCTTATGTGACCCTTTTCAAAACTTGTTCGTGAATTTTTGATTCGTCAAAAAATGTTGGCGTGGCATGGCGGGGCTTATCGGATTTTAGAGAAATCCTAAGAAAATTCTTTAAAAATCAACCATTGGGCCAATTTGAATCAAACTTGGCAGGAATGTGCCTTGAGTCACCTGTTTCAAAATTTATCCACAATTTTTTACATTTGTCAAAAAGTGTGGCCGTGGCAGGGAGAAAGGGGCTTATTGGACTTAAAGAAATCATAAGAAAATTCTTTAAAAATCAACCATTGGGCCCAATTGAACCAGACTTTGCAGGAATGTGCCTTGAGTCACCCCTTTCAAAATTTATCCACAAATGTTTACATTTGTCAAAAAATGTGGCCGTGGCAGGGAGAAAGGGGCTTATCGGACTAAAAGAAATCATAAGAAAATTCTTCAAAAAAATAAACCATTGGGCCCAATTGAACCAGACTTTGCCGGAATGTGCCTTTAGTCACCCCTTTCAAAATTTATATACAAATGTTTACATTTGTCAAAAAATGTGGCCGCGGCAGGGAGGAATGGGCTTATCGAACTTAGAGAAATCATAAGAAAATTCTTTAAAAATCAACCATTAGGCCCAAATGAATCAAATTTTGCAGGAATATTCCTTGAGTCACTCTTTTTAAAAAGTATGTCTCAGGGCGCTCTAAGGTGAGCGATATAGGACCATCTTGGTCCTCTTGTTTTTTATTTGAGGCCTCGTCATGGGAAAAGGGGACTTAAGGTTAAATACAGTTTTTCTTTAATTTCTCCTAGTCTAATGGTCAGAATTTGATGAAATTTCATATTTGAGTAGCAAATCAGATGCCCTTGACAATAAACTATTTAAAATTTGTGTATACAAAATATGTCATGGAAAAAGGGGGCTTAACATTTGTTAGCTTTATATTAGCTCTGCATGGCATATATTTATTCTGACAATGCCTTATTCGGGGAGCATTGTCCGTCTCTGACGGGTCTTGTTTTTTTGTATGATATATGGTAATAAAGTGAACAGAGAGTAACAGATAAGAAGGGGTGAAGACATTCTAACTTTGTTATTTCAATTTCACACAATTGAAAAGAGTATCCACAACATAGCTTTTTATCATCAATTGATCATATTTTGCTATTTAAAAAGCCTTTACCCCCTGTTATCTGCAGCTCTGTATGTGGTAATGAAGTGAACAAAACACATGTTATGTTGCAGTATGAAGCCTAATGTGTATGTGGGGCTATGTGAGGGATCAGCCATGTACAAGAAGTGGTACTTTGAGATATTTATAGATCAGTATGAGAAGGGTTCACACCTGCCACCCCTGCTACGTATTGGCTGGGCCAACACCAGCGGGTTTATACCCTACCCTGGCGGAGGTAACGGATGGGGATGTAACGGGATCGGCGATGATCTCTTCTCATACGCCTTCGATGGACGCAGTCTCTGGACTGGTGAGTGATATATAATATATACTTATTGCTTGTAAACCATTCTTATCTCTTTAACATATCATGTTACGGCAATTTTGTTATTAATCCTTTATCAAATATAGTCAGAATACCCACTTTTGAAAGTGTTTGAAAATCAAGCATTATCATTTTTTCACTGTCTTTGAATTTTTGCATTTTGTGGGATAGATCTATATCAGTTCATTACCATTGCTCTTAGAAGTACCTTATAGAACCTTTAAACTTCAGGATTAATTGTCCCTTTCCCAACCAAGACTTAGTTTTGATGTCCCTAATAGACAAAGCTTGAGAAAACACTGAGGAAAAAAAATAAAATGGTGATTGAGGCAAAAGAAGGAAATGCTGATAACAAAAGTTTTCTCTGTTTGCCTTGATATATTTTTTGCTATATTGTTCACAAATTCTATATTTATCTATTTTGTCATCTGTTTAATTTGGACCACCTAAAAATCTTGCTGTTTTAGAATGGATGTATACAGTGTAAAGTATGATATTGTTAATTGATTGTGTACATTACAGGTGGTAAGCCCCGCCAGGCTAGTTATGAACAGATCCCCTTCAAGAAGGGAGACATTATTGGTTGTGCCCTAGATGTGACCGTCCCCCAGATATCGTTCAGTATTAACGGGGTACCAGTAAGGGGCCTGTTTAAGGACTTTAACCTGGACGGTCTCTTCTTCCCTACCATCAGCATGACATCAAATGTCAGGTATGTTATTATCAATCCATATTCAACAGAAGAGTGGGTGAACATACATTTAAATTTGTTATTCTAAATCCAAACTGTATGTTGTGGGTACTTATTTGAATTGTCTCAACATAGGTTTTGATAAACAGTAAGTGAAACATTGCATTTTGAAAGGCCTTCATCCCTTCTTATCTGGAGCTCTGTAGGTCATAGTTAATATGGAAACAAAACTGAATTTTTCTGATGTAAAAAAACTTACGATGAAATATTCTGACATTTGTTCTTAATTTGAACACTAGTCTTGTTTAAAGAGATGTAAAGGCCTAGATGTACAAAGTACATTACCTTAAAGCTTCTGATTTAAATACAATAAGTTGTCAATTTAACCCCTTACCATGCGGAGACGCCTTTTGACTCCCCACAAGATAATGGCTTAAGAAAACATTGTGGAAAATGAAGAAATTGCTTGTGACAAGCAATTTCTTCATTTACCACAACATTTTCACAGGAAGACCAAAATTTTCTAAATTCCCTTCAATTGAAATTGTCGTATGCAACATATTTGAATTTGGACCACTCTAACATTTTAACCTTTGGTAATGGGTTAAATACATTAGTGCAACACAGAATTCGGACTAAAGCTAAAATGTTATTTTAAACAAGAAACCATTATTTTTAGTACTAGATCAGACAGGAATGATCTCCATCTTTTGTTGTATATTTTAGTTGTCGGTTTGTGTTGGGCGGTGACCAGGGTAGACTGAAGTATGGACCACCAGAAGGTCATTCTCCCATCATTGAGTCTCTACCACCTAAAGAAAAGCTGAAGATTGAGCCGTGTTATTATTTTGGTGATGTACAGAAGAATGTGATCAGTGGACCTACAGGTGTACTAGAGTACACTCCCTTTGTGCCAAAACCTGTAGAGACCGGCAGTGTAAGTATTATTTGTCCGCATACGTTCATAATAATATACATTCCACTAGAAACAACTTGTTGAAAACGCTTATCTTAACTGAGTATGGAAACGTTGATAGAAAAGAGTTTGAATCCAGAATTTTAGAGTGGTCTAAATGTAAAGCTTCTGTGGTTGAAAAAATATGTGTTGATAAAGAAAACATTTGTGTGAAATATAATGGAGAAAAAATTGAGTCAAGAGGAGTAAATACTGATAAGAAAATGCTTGTTACTAAGTATTTTCTATTAGGAACCAAAATATGCTTGTGAAAGGGTTACTGATTTACACAAGATTCTGTTTACCACAGGTTCAGCTGCCGATGTATGTTGAGAGTGTGAGAGACAAGCTGGCAGAGAACCTTCACGAAGTGTGGACGATGAACAAGATAGAGCAGGGCTGGAGCTGGGGGGAAGTCAGGGATGATAGAAACATGAAGAATCCAAGTCTTACTAACTTTGAGAAACTTCCTATATCCGAGAAAAAATATGTCATCACTGTCTCATTTGAGACATTGAGGTGAGGGGGATAACGTTTAAATGATGCTTTAAGTTGGTCAAAAAGTGTTATGAAACTTTTGAGACTTATGATCATGGTCACTTCCCTCAAAATATTGTCTGACTTTTGGAATATGTATGGTCTATTGATTATTACAATAATGCTTGATTTCAAAGGTGTGGGGAACTCATAAAGTCCATTATTACATTCCATTTAGCTTTTCAAAATTCCATTTGACAGTAGAGTAGAAAATTGCAGTATATGCAAAAAGATTTGAATTTCAACCATTTGTCACATTATGTTGTGTGTCGCGGGTACCTGTATTTATCTGTATGTTCTCTACATTCCAGGACTATACTGGCTCTAGGTTATCATGTATCAATGGACACCAAACAACCACAGGCCAACAGAATGAAGACAATCAAACTAGCTAACCAGTGAGTAGATAGCCCTTCAGTATTATTCAACTAGCTTTGTTGGCTTAGCACAAAATTGTTGTATTTACAACAGTAATCTCAAAATATTCGCGGAGATTATCCTGAATGAGTTAGCCAGACGAATTGAGTACATTTAGATCTGTCAACTTGAGTACCAGTTATGTGTCATTAACCCAATACCAGACAGCTAAATTTTACACTGAGTGTCTTCACATTTATTCTATAATGAAGAATGAAAACATTGGTATTCAAAATTTTGATGGTTTCGAGAATATTTTCCGTGTAACAAGATATGCTTTAGTGCCGCTATATTGAAAAATTGGGGGCATATTGTTTTACTTGTGTCTGTCTGTCTATCTGTCTAGCAGTCTTTCTGTCCAAAAATGTTACTTGCCATTTCATGGGCATTCATGTTTCACAAACACATCATATTTATTTCAGTTTTCTACAATCGAATGGATACAAGCCGACCCCACTAGACCTGAGTGGTATAGAGCTGGATGACAAGATGAGTGAGCTTGTGGATCTACTGGCAGAAAACACACATAATGTCTGGGCCAAGGATAGAATAAAGAATGGATGGACCTATGGACTGTTTGAGGTAGGGCTCTTATGTATATTTTAACCCATTACCAAATGACAAAATTTTAGACTTATCCAAATTCAAAGATGTTGTAGACGCCTAGATGGCAATTTTATTTGAATGTTTGTAATTATATGGTTTTTTCGAATAGAAATAAATGATGGTAAATTAACCCTTTACCAAACGGCTGAAATTTAGACTTTTCCTAATTGAAAGTTGCTGAAAACCACGGAAAGCCTGAACTCCCTCTTATTTGTACTGTACCATTTTATGCATTTGTCTGTGTTTCAGGACCCAGCAAACAAGAGGAATCCACATTTAGTCCCATACAATAAAGTGGAGGAACACATCAAACGAGCTAACAGGTAACTGAGAAAGATTTACAAATAATAAATATGGTGTCATATGTAAAATTCCATTCTTGATTCAAAGATTTGGAGAGATAGGGTACATTTTTGGCGCTATTAATGGAATATATTAGAATAAGTTACATTATTAACATAAGTAACAAAGTGTAACAAGATCAATACAAAGACTAATAAAATGATATCATAGATTTATCATAATGTTTCATTACCCCAATAACAGTGAGCTTTTATAGCATTGCAAAACTGGTTTTATAATAGGCTAGTTTTTCCAATCCATGTAATTTTCGTAACATGCTTGCAACAACTATATAACATAGTTGTAACATATTTCTAGCATTCACCGGGTTTATAAGAAGACCACGTTTTTCCAGTCTTCGTAACCTTTATAACATGCATGTAACAACTATATAACATTGTTGTAACATGTGAATACAAAGAATATCCATCTAAAAAAACGTGTTTTCAGAGCCCATATCCCCGAAATTGCTGTAACATTGTAACATCGGGTTTATAAGAAGACCACGTTTTTCCAGTCTTCGTAACCTTTATAACATGCATGTAACAACTATATAACATTGTTGTAACATGTGAATACAAAGAATATCCATCTAAAAAACGTGTTTTCAGAGCCCATATCCCCGAAATTGCTGTAACATTGTAACATCGGGTTTATAAGAAGACCACGTTTTTCCAGTCTTCGTAACCTTTATAACATGCATGTAACAACTATATAACATTGTTGTAACATGTGAATACAAAGAATATCAACCTAAAAAATGTGTTTTCAGAGCCTATATCCCCGAAATTGCTGTAACATTGTAACATCGGGTTTATAAGAAGACCACGTTTTTCCAGTCTTCGTAACCTTTATAACATGCATGTAACAACTATATAACATTGTTGTAACATGTGAATACAAAGAATATCCATTTAAAAAACGTGTTTTCAGAGCCCATATCCCCGAAATTGCTGTAACATTGTAACATCGGGTTTATAAGAAGACCACGTTTTTCCAGTCTTCGTAACCTTTATAACATGCATGTAACAACTATATAACATTGTTGTAACATGTGAATACAAAGAATATCCATCTAAAAAAACGTGTTTTCAGAGCCCATATCCCCGAAATTGCTGTAACATTGTAACATCGGGTTTATAAGAAGACCACGTTTTTCCAGTCTTCGTAACCTTTATAACATGCATGTAACAACTATATAACATTGTTGTAACATGTGAATACAAAGAATATCCATTTAAAAAACGTGTTTTCAGAGCCCATATCCCCGAAATTGCTGTAACATTGTAACATCGGGTTTATAAGAAGACCACGTTTTTCCAGTCTTCGTAACCTTTATAACATGCATGTAACAACTATATAACATTGTTGTAACATGTGAATACAAAGAATATCCATCTAAAAAAACGTGTTTTCAGAGCCCATATCCCCGAAATTGCTGTAACATTGTAACATCGGGTTTATAAGAAGACCACGTTTTTCCAGTCTTCGTAACCTTTATAACATGCATGTAACAACTATATAACATTGTTGTAACATGTGAATACAAAGAATATCCATCTAAAAAAACGTGTTTTCAGAGCCCATATCCCCGAAATTGCTGTAACATTGTAACATCGGGTTTATAAGAAGACCACGTTTTTCCAGTCTTCGTAACCTTTATAACATGCATGTAACAACTATATAACATTGTTGTAACATGTGAATACAAAGAATATCAACCTAAAAAATGTGTTTTCAGAGCCTATATCCCCGAAATTGCTGTAACATTGTAACATCGGGTTTATAAGAAGACCACGTTTTTCCAGTCTTCGTAACCTTTATAACATGCATGTAACAACTATATAACATTGTTGTAACATGTGAATACAAAGAATATCCATCTAAAAAAACGTGTTTTCAGAGCCCATATCCCCGAAATTGCTGTAACATTGTAACATCGGGTTTATAAGAAGACCACGTTTTTCCAGTCTTCGTAACCTATATAACATGCATGTAACAACTATATAACATTGTTGTAACATGTGAATACAAAGAATATCCATTTAAAAAACGTGTTTTCAGAGCCCATATCCCCGAAATTGCTGTAACATTGTAACATCGGGTTTATAAGAAGACCACGTTTTTCAAGTCTTCGTAACCTTTATAACATGCATGTAACAACTATATAACATTGTTGTAACATGTGAATACAAAGAATATCCATCTAAAAAAACGTGTTTTCATAGCCCATATCTCCGAAATTGCTGTAACATTGTAACATCGGGTTTATAAGAAGACCACGTTTTTCCAGTCTTCGTAACCTTTATAACATGCATGTAACAACTATATAACATTGTTGTAACATGTGAATACAAAGAATATCCATCTAAAAAAACGTGTTTTCAGAGCCCATATCCCCGAAATTGCTGTAACATTGTAACATCGGGTTTATAAGAAGACCACGTTTTTCCAGTCTTCGTAACCTTTATAACATGCATGTAACAACTATATAACATTGTTGTAACATGTGAATACAAAGAATATCCATCTAAAAAAACGTGTTTTCAGAGCCCATATCCCCGAAATTGCTGTAACATTGTAACATCGGGTTTATAAGAAGACCACGTTTTTCCAGTCTTCGTAACCTTTATAACATGCATGTAACAACTATATAACATTGTTGTAACATGTGAATACAAAGAATATCCATCTAAAAAACGTGTTTTCAGAGCCCATATCCCCGAAATTGCTGTAACATTGTAACATCGGGTTTATAAGAAGACCACGTTTTTCAAGTCTTCGTAACCTTTATAACATGCATGTAACAACTATATAACATTGTTGTAACATGTGAATACAAAGAATATCAACCTAAAAAATGTGTTTTCAGAGCCTATATCCCCGAAATTGCTGTAACATTGTAACATCGGGTTTATAAGAAGACCACGTTTTTCCAGTCTTCGTAACCTTTATAACATGCATGTAACAACTATATAACATTGTTGTAACATGTGAATACAAAGAATATCCATTTAAAAAACGTGTTTTCAGAGCCCATATCCCCGAAATTGCTGTAACATTGTAACATCGGGTTTATAAGAAGACCACATTTTTCCAGTCTTCGTAACCTTTATAACATGCATGTAACAACTATATAACATTGTTGTAACATGTGAATACAAAGAATATCCATCTAAAAAAACGTGTTTTCAGAGCCCATATCCCCGAAATTGCTGTAACATTGTAACATCGGGTTTATAAGAAGACCACGTTTTTCCAGTCTTCGTAACCTTTATAACATGCATGTAACAACTATATAACATTGTTGTAACATGTGAATACAAAGAATATCCATCTAAAAAAACGTGTTTTCAGAGCCCATATCCCCGAAATTGCTGTAACATTGTAACATCGGGTTTATAAGAAGACCACGTTTTTCCAGTCTTCGTAACCTTTATAACATGCATGTAACAACTATATAACATTGTTGTAACATGTGAATACAAAGAATATCAACCTAAAAAATGTGTTTTCAGAGCCTATATCCCCGAAATTGCTGTAACATTGTAACATCGGGTTTATAAGAAGACCACGTTTTTCCAGTCTTCGTAACCTTTATAACATGCATGTAACAACTATATAACATTGTTGTAACATGTGAATACAAAGAATATCCATCTAAAAAAACGTGTTTTCAGAGCCCATATCCCCGAAATTGCTGTAACATTGTAACATCGGGTTTATAAGAAGACCACGTTTTTCCAGTCTTCGTAACCTTTATAACATGCATGTAACAACTATATAACATTGTTGTAACATGTGAATACAAAGAATATCCATCTAAAAAACGTGTTTTCAGAGCCCATATCCCCGAAATTGCTGTAACATTGTAACATCGGGTTTATAAGAAGACCACGTTTTTCCAGTCTTCGTAACCTTTATAACATGCATGTAACAACTATATAACATTGTTGTAACATGTGAATACAAAGAATATCAACCTAAAAAATGTGTTTTCAGAGCCTATATCCCCGAAATTGCTGTAACATTGTAACATCGGGTTTATAAGAAGACCACGTTTTTCCAGTCTTCGTAACCTTTATAACATGCATGTAACAACTATATAACATTGTTGTAACATGTGAATACAAAGAATATCCATTTAAAAAACGTGTTTTCAGAGCCCATATCCCCGAAATTGCTGTAACATTGTAACATCGGGTTTATAAGAAGACCACGTTTTTCCAGTCTTCGTAACCTTTATAACATGCATGTAACAACTATATAACATTGTTGTAACATGTGAATACAAAGAATATCCATCTAAAAAAACGTGTTTTCAGAGCCCATATCCCCGAAATTGCTGTAACATTGTAACATCGGGTTTATAAGAAGACCACGTTTTTCCAGTCTTCGTAACCTTTATAACATGCATGTAACAACTATATAACATTGTTGTAACATGTGAATACAAAGAATATCCATCTAAAAAAACGTGTTTTCAGAGCCCATATCCCCGAAATTGCTGTAACATTGTAACATCGGGTTTATAAGAAGACCACGTTTTTCCAGTCTTCGTAACCTTTATAACATGCATGTAACAACTATATAACATTGTTGTAACATGTGAATACAAAGAATATCCATCTAAAAAAACGTGTTTTCAGAGCCCATATCCCCGAAATTGCTGTAACATTGTAACATCGGGTTTATAAGAAGACCACGTTTTTCCAGTCTTCGTAACCTTTATAACATGCATGTAACAACTATATAACATTGTTGTAACATGTGAATACAAAGAATATCCATCTAAAAAACATGTTTTCAGAGCCCATATCCCCGAAATTGCTGTAACATTGTAACATCGGGTTTATAAGAAGACCACGTTTTTCAAGTCTTCGTAACCTTTATAACATGCATGTAACAACTATATAACATTGTTGTAACATGTGAATACAAAGAATATCAACCTAAAAAATGTGTTTTCAGAGCCTATATCCCCGAAATTGCTGTAACATTGTAACATCGGGTTTATAAGAAGACCACGTTTTTCCAGTCTTCGTAACCTTTATAACATGCATGTAACAACTATATAACATTGTTGTAACATGTGAATACAAAGAATATCCATTTAAAAAACGTGTTTTCAGAGCCCATATCCCCGAAATTGCTGTAACATTGTAACATCGGGTTTATAAGAAGACCACGTTTTTCCAGTCTTCGTAACCTTTATAACATGCATGTAACAACTATATAACATTGTTGTAACATGTGAATACAAAGAATATCCATCTAAAAAAACGTGTTTTCAGAGCCCATATCCCCGAAATTGCTGTAACATTGTAACATCGGGTTTATAAGAAGACCACGTTTTTCCAGTCTTCGTAACCTTTATAACATGCATGTAACAACTATATAACATTGTTGTAACATGTGAATACAAAGAATATCCATCTAAAAAAACGTGTTTTCAGAGCCCATATCCCCGAAATTGCTGTAACATTGTAACATCGGGTTTATAAGAAGACCACGTTTTTCCAGTCTTCGTAACCTTTATAACATGCATGTAACAACTATATAACATTGTTGTAACATGTGAATACAAAGAATATCAACCTAAAAAATGTGTTTTCAGAGCCTATATCCCCGAAATTGCTGTAACATTGTAACATCGGGTTTATAAGAAGACCACGTTTTTCCAGTCTTCGTAACCTTTATAACATGCATGTAACAACTATATAACATTGTTGTAACATGTGAATACAAAGAATATCCATCTAAAAAAACGTGTTTTCAGAGCCCATATCCCCGAAATTGCTGTAACATTGTAACATCGGGTTTATAAGAAGACCACGTTTTTCCAGTCTTCGTAACCTATATAACATGCATGTAACAACTATATAACATTGTTGTAACATGTGAATACAAAGAATATCCATTTAAAAAACGTGTTTTCAGAGCCCATATCCCCGAAATTGCTGTAACATTGTAACATCGGGTTTATAAGAAGACCACGTTTTTCAAGTCTTCGTAACCTTTATAACATGCATGTAACAACTATATAACATTGTTGTAACATGTGAATACAAAGAATATCCATCTAAAAAAACGTGTTTTCAGAGCCCATATCCCCGAAATTGCTGTAACATTGTAACATCGGGTTTATAAGAAGACCACGTTTTTCCAGTCTTCGTAACCTTTATAACATGCATGTAACAACTATATAACATTGTTGTAACATGTGAATACAAAGAATATCAACCTAAAAAATGTGTTTTCAGAGCCTATATCCCCGAAATTGCTGTAACATTGTAACATCGGGTTTATAAGAAGACCACGTTTTTCCAGTCTTCGTAACCTTTATAACATGCATGTAACAACTATATAACATTGTTGTAACATGTGAATACAAAGAATATCCATCTAAAAAAACGTGTTTTCAGAGCCCATATCCCCGAAATTGCTGTAACATTGTAACATCGGGTTTATAAGAAGACCACGTTTTTCCAGTCTTCGTAACCTATATAACATGCATGTAACAACTATATAACATTGTTGTAACATGTGAATACAAAGAATATCCATTTAAAAAACGTGTTTTCAGAGCCCATATCCCCGAAATTGCTGTAACATTGTAACATCGGGTTTATAAGAAGACCACGTTTTTCAAGTCTTCGTAACCTTTATAACATGCATGTAACAACTATATAACATTGTTGTAACATGTGAATACAAAGAATATCCATCTAAAAAAACGTGTTTTCATAGCCCATATCTCCGAAATTGCTGTAACATTGTAACATCGGGTTTATAAGAAGACCACGTTTTTCCAGTCTTCGTAACCTTTATAACATGCATGTAACAACTATATAACATTGTTGTAACATGTGAATACAAAGAATATCCATCTAAAAAAACGTGTTTTCAGAGCCCATATCCCCGAAATTGCTGTAACATTGTAACATCGGGTTTATAAGAAGACCACGTTTTTCCAGTCTTCGTAACCTTTATAACATGCATGTAACAACTATATAACATTGTTGTAACATGTGAATACAAAGAATATCCATCTAAAAAAACGTGTTTTCAGAGCCCATATCCCCGAAATTGCTGTAACATTGTAACATCGGGTTTATAAGAAGACCACGTTTTTCCAGTCTTCGTAACCTTTATAACATGCATGTAACAACTATATAACATTGTTGTAACATGTGAATACAAAGAATATCAACCTAAAAAATGTGTTTTCAGAGCCTATATCCCCGAAATTGCTGTAACATTGTAACATCGGGTTTATAAGAAGACCACGTTTTTCCAGTCTTCGTAACCTTTATAACATGCATGTAACAACTATATAACATTGTTGTAACATGTGAATACAAAGAATATCCATTTAAAAAACGTGTTTTCAGAGCCCATATCCCCGAAATTGCTGTAACATTGTAACATCGGGTTTATAAGAAGACCACGTTTTTCCAGTCTTCGTAACCTTTATAACATGCATGTAACAACTATATAACATTGTTGTAACATGTGAATACAAAGAATATCCATCTAAAAAAACGTGTTTTCAGAGCCCATATCTCCGAAATTGCTGTAACATTGTAACATCGGGTTTATAAGAAGACCACGTTTTTCCAGTCTTCGTAACCTTTATAACATGCATGTAACAACTATATAACATTGTTGTAACATGTGAATACAAAGAATATCCATTTAAAAAAACGTGTTTTCAGAGCCCATATCCCCGAAATTGCTGTAACATTGTAACATCGGGTTTATAAGAAGACCGCGTTTTTTTAGTCTTCGTAACCTTTATAACATGCATGTAACAACTATATAACATTGTTGTAACATGTGAATACAAAGAATATCCATCTAAAAAAACGTGTTTTCAGAGCCCATATCCCCGAAATTGCTGTAACATTGTAACATCGGGTTTATAAGAAGACCACGTTTTTCCAGTCTTCGTAACCTTTATATCATGCATGTAACAACTATATAACATTGTTGTAACATGTGAATACAAAGAATATCCATTTAAAAAACGTGTTTTCAGAGCCCATATCCCCAAAATTGCTGTAACATTGTAACATCGGGTTTATAAGAAGACCACGTTTTTCCAGTCTTCGTAACCTTTATAACATGCATGTAACAACTATATAACATTGTTGTAACATGTGAATACAAAGAATATCCATCTAAAAAAACGTGTTTTCAGAGCCCATATCCCCGAAATTGCTGTAACATTGTAACATCGGGTTTATAAGAAGACCACGTTTTTCCAGTCTTCGTAACCTTTATAACATGCATGTAACAACTATATAACATTGTTGTAACATGTGAATACAAAGAATATCCATCTAAAAAAACGTGTTTTCAGAGCCCATATCCCCGAAATTGCTGTAACATTGTAACATCGGGTTTATAAGAAGACCACGTTTTTCCAGTCTTCGTAACCTTTATAACATGCATGTAACAACTATATAACATTGTTGTAACATGTGAATACAAAGAATATCAACCTAAAAAATGTGTTTTCAGAGCCTATATCCCCGGAATTGCTGTAACATTGTAACATCGGGTTTATAAGAAGACCACGTTTTTCCAGTCTTCGTAACCTTTATAACATGCATGTAACAACTATATAACATTGTTGTAACATGTGAATACAAAGAATATCCATTTAAAAAACGTGTTTTCAGAGCCCATATCCCCGAAATTGCTGTAACATTGTAACATCGGGTTTATAAGAAGACCACGTTTTTCCAGTCTTCGTAACCTTTATAACATGCATGTAACAACTATATAACATTGTTGTAACATGTGAATACAAAGAATATCCATCTAAAAAAACGTGTTTTCAGAGCCCATATCCCCGAAATTGCTGTAACATTGTAACATCGGGTTTATAAGAAGACCACGTTTTTCCAGTCTTCGTAACCTTTATAACATGCATGTAACAACTATATAACATTGTTGTAACATGTGAATACAAAGAATATCCATCTAAAAAAACGTGTTTTCAGAGCCCATATCCCCGAAATTGCTGTAACATTGTAACATCGGGTTTATAAGAAGACCACGTTTTTCCAGTCTTCGTAACCTTTATAACATGCATGTAACAACTATATAACATTGTTGTAACATGTGAATACAAAGAATATCAACCTAAAAAATGTGTTTTCAGAGCCTATATCCCCGAAATTGCTGTAACATTGTAACATCGGGTTTATAAGAAGACCACGTTTTTCCAGTCTTCGTAACCTTTATAACATGCATGTAACAACTATATAACATTGTTGTAACATGTGAATACAAAGAATATCCATCTAAAAAAACGTGTTTTCAGAGCCCATATCCCCGAAATTGCTGTAACATTGTAACATCGGGTTTATAAGAAGACCACGTTTTTCCAGTCTTCGTAACCTATATAACATGCATGTAACAACTATATAACATTGTTGTAACATGTGAATACAAAGAATATCCATTTAAAAAACGTGTTTTCAGAGCCCATATCCCCGAAATTGCTGTAACATTGTAACATCGGGTTTATAAGAAGACCACGTTTTTCAAGTCTTCGTAACCTTTATAACATGCATGTAACAACTATATAACATTGTTGTAACATGTGAATACAAAGAATATCCATCTAAAAAAACGTGTTTTCATAGCCCATATCTCCGAAATTGCTGTAACATTGTAACATCGGGTTTATAAGAAGACCACGTTTTTCCAGTCTTCGTAACCTTTATAACATGCATGTAACAACTATATAACATTGTTGTAACATGTGAATACAAAGAATATCCATCTAAAAAAACGTGTTTTCAGAGCCCATATCCCCGAAATTGCTGTAACATTGTAACATCGGGTTTATAAGAAGACCACGTTTTTCCAGTCTTCGTAACCTTTATAACATGCATGTAACAACTATATAACATTGTTGTAACATGTGAATACAAAGAATATCCATCTAAAAAAACGTGTTTTCAGAGCCCATATCCCCGAAATTGCTGTAACATTGTAACATCGGGTTTATAAGAAGACCACGTTTTTCCAGTCTTCGTAACCTTTATAACATGCATGTAACAACTATATAACATTGTTGTAACATGTGAATACAAAGAATATCAACCTAAAAAATGTGTTTTCAGAGCCTATATCCCCGAAATTGCTGTAACATTGTAACATCGGGTTTATAAGAAGACCACGTTTTTCCAGTCTTCGTAACCTTTATAACATGCATGTAACAACTATATAACATTGTTGTAACATGTGAATACAAAGAATATCCATTTAAAAAACGTGTTTTCAGAGCCCATATCCCCGAAATTGCTGTAACATTGTAACATCGGGTTTATAAGAAGACCACGTTTTTCCAGTCTTCGTAACCTTTATAACATGCATGTAACAACTATATAACATTGTTGTAACATGTGAATACAAAGAATATCCATCTAAAAAAACGTGTTTTCAGAGCCCATATCTCCGAAATTGCTGTAACATTGTAACATCTGGTTTATAAGAAGACCACGTTTTTCCAGTCTTCGTAACCTTTATAACATGCATGTAACAACTATATAACATTGTTGTAACATGTGAATACAAAGAATATCCATTTAAAAAAACGTGTTTTCAGAGCCCATATCCCCGAAATTGCTGTAACATTGTAACATCGGGTTTATAAGAAGACCGCGTTTTTTTAGTCTTGGTAACCTTTATAACATGCATGTAACAACTATATAACATTGTTGTAACATGTGAATACAAAGAATATCCATCTAAAAAAACGTGTTTTCAGAGCCCATATCCCCGAAATTGCTGTAACATTGTAACATCGGGTTTATAAGAAGACCACGTTTTTCCAGTCTTCGTAACCTTTATATCATGCATGTAACAACTATATAACATTGTTGTAACATGTGAATACAAAGAATATCCATTTAAAAAACGTGTTTTCAGAGCCCATATCCCCGAAATTGCTGTAACATTGTAACATCGGGTTTATAAGAAGACCACGTTTTTCCAGTCTTCGTAACCTTTATAACATGCATGTAACAACTATATAACATTGTTGTAACATGTGAATACAAAGAATATCCATCTAAAAAAACGTGTTTTCAGAGCCCATATCCCCGAAATTGCTGTAACATTGTAACATCGGGTTTATAAGAAGACCACGTTTTTCCAGTCTTCGTAACCTTTATAACATGCATGTAACAACTATATAACATTGTTGTAACATGTGAATACAAAGAATATCCATCTAAAAAAACGTGTTTTCAGAGCCCATATCCCCGAAATTGCTTTAACATTGTAACATCGGGTTTATAAGAAGACCACGTTTTTCCAGTCTTCGTAACCTTTATAACATGCATGTAACAACTATATAACATTGTTGTAACATGTGAATACAAAGAATATCAACCTAAAAAATGTGTTTTCAGAGCCTATATCCCCGGAATTGCTGTAACATTGTAACATCGGGTTTATAAGAAGACCACGTTTTTCCAGTCTTCGTAACCTTTATAACATGCATGTAACAACTATATAACATTGTTGTAACATGTGAATACAAAGAATATCCATTTAAAAAACGTGTTTTCAGAGCCCATATCCCCGAAATTGCTGTAACATTGTAACATCGGGTTTATAAGAAGACCACGTTTTTCCAGTCTTCGTAACCTTTATAACATGCATGTAACAACTATATAACATTGTTGTAACATGTGAATACAAAGAATATCCATCTAAAAAAACGTGTTTTCAGAGCCCATATCTCCGAAATTGCTGTAACATTGTAACATCGGGTTTATAAGAAGACCACGTTTTTCCAGTCTTCGTAACCTTTATAACATGCATGTAACAACTATATAACATTGTTGTAACATGTGAATACAAAGAATATCCATCTAAAAAAACGTGTTTTCAGAGCCCATATCCCCGAAATTGCTGTAACATTGTAACATCGGGTTTATAAGAAGACCACGTTTTTCCAGTCTTCGTAACCTTTATAACATGCATGTAACAACTATATAACATTGTTGTAACATGTGAATACAAAGAATATCCATCTAAAAAAACGTGTTTTCAGAGCCCATATCCCCGAAATTGCTGTAACATTGTAACATCGGGTTTATAAGAAGACCACGTTTTTCCAGTCTTCGTAACCTTTATAACATGCATGTAACAACTATATAACATTGTTGTAACATGTGAATACAAAGAATATCCATCTAAAAAAACGTGTTTTCAGAGCCCATATCTCCGAAATTGCTGTAACATTGTAACATCGGGTTTATAAGAAGACCACGTTTTTCCAGTCTTCGTAACCTTTATAACATGCATGTAACAACTATATAACATTGTTGTAACATGTGAATACAAAGAATATCCATTTAAAAAAACGTGTTTTCAGAGCCCATATCCCCGAAATTGCTGTAACATTGTAACATCGGGTTTATAAGAAGACCGCGTTTTTTTAGTCTTCGTAACCTTTATAACATGCATGTAACAACTATATAACATTGTTGTAACATGTGAATACAAAGAATATCCATCTAAAAAAACGTGTTTTCAGAGCCCATATCCCCGAAATTGCTGTAACATTGTAACATCGGGTTTATAAGAAGACCACGTTTTTCCAGTCTTCGTAACCTTTATAACATGCATGTAACAACTATATAACATTGTTGTAACATGTGAATACAAAGAATATCCATCTAAAAAAACGTGTTTTCAGAGCCCATATCCCCGAAATTGCTGTAACATTGTAACATCGGGTTTATAAGAAGACCACGTTTTTCCAGTCTTCGTAACCTTTATAACATGCATGTAACAACTATATAACATTGTTGTAACATGTGAATACAAAGAATATCAACCTAAAAAATGTGTTTTCAGAGCCTATATCCCCGAAATTGCTGTAACATTGTAACATCGGGTTTATAAGAAGACCACGTTTTTCCAGTCTTCGTAACCTTTATAACATGCATGTAACAACTATATAACATTGTTGTAACATGTGAATACAAAGAATATCCATTTAAAAAACGTATTTTCAGAGCCCATATCCCCGAAATTGCTGTAACATTGTAACATCGGGTTTATAAGAAGACCACGTTTTTCCAGTCTTCGTAACCTTTATAACATGCATGTAACAACTATATAACATTGTTGTAACATGTGAATACAAAGAATATCCATCTAAAAACGTGTTTTCAGAGCCCATATCTCCGAAATTGCTGTAACATTGTAACATCGGGTTTATAAGAAGACCACGTTTTTCCAGTCTTCGTAACCTTTATAACATGCATGTAACAACTATATAACATTGTTGTAACATTTGAACACAAAGAATATCCATCTAAAAAAACGTGTTTTCAGAGCCCATATCCCCAAAATTGCTGTAACATTGTAACATCGGGTTTATAAGAAGACCGCGTTTTTTCAGTCTTAGTAACCTTTATAACATGCATGTAACAACTATATAACATTGTTGTAACATGTGAATACAAAGAATATCCATCTAAAAACGTGTTTTCAGAGCCCATATCCCCGAAATTGCTGTAACATTGTAACATCGGGTTTATAAGAAGACCACGTTTTTCCAGTCTTCGTAACCTTTATAACATGCATGTAACAACTATATAACATTGTTGTAACATGTGAATACAAAGAATATCCATTTAAAAAAACGTGTTTTCAGAGCCCTTATCCCCGAAATTGCTGTAACATTGTAACATCGGGTTTATAAGAAGACCACGTTTTTCCAGTCTTCGTAACCTTTATAACATGCATGTAACAACTATATAACATTGTTGTAACATGTGAATACAAAGAATATCCATCTAAAAAACGTGTTTTCAGAGCCCATATCTCCGAAATTGCTGTAACATTGTAACATCGGGTTTATAAGAAGACCACGTTTTTCCAGTCTTCGTAACCTTTATAACATGCATGTAACAACTATATAACATTGTTGTAACATGTGAATACAAAGAATATCCATCTAAAAAAACGTGTTTTCAGAGCCCATATCCCCGAAATTGCTGTAACATTGTAACATCGGGTTTATAAGAAGACCACGTTTTTCCAGTCTTCGTAACCTTTATAACATGCATGTAACAACTATATAACATTGTTGTAACATGTGAATACAAAGAATATCCATCTAAAAAAACGTGTTTTCAGAGCCCATATCCCCGAAATTGCTGTAACATTGTAATATCGGGTTTATAAGAAGACCACGTTTTTCCAGTCTTCGTAACCTTTATAACATGCATGTAACAACTATATAACATTGTTGTAACATGTGAATACAAAGAATATCCATCTAAAAAACGTGTTTTCAGAGCCCTTATCCCCGAAATTGCTGTAACATTGTAACATCGGGTTTATAAGAAGACCACGTTTTTCCAGTCTTCGTAACCTTTATAACATGCATGTAACAACTATATAACATTGTTGTAACATGTGAATACAACGAATATCCATCTAAAAAACGTGTTTTCAGAGCCCATATCTCCGAAATTGCTGTAACATTGTAACATCGGGTTTATAAGAAGACCACGTTTTTCCAGTCTTCGTAACCTTTATAACATGCATGTAACAACTATATAACATTGTTGTAACATTTGAATACTAAGAATATCCATTTAAAAAAACGTGTTTTCAGAGCCCATATCCCCGAAATTGCTGTAACATTGTAACATCGGGTTTATAAGAAGACCACGTTTTTCCAGTCTTCGTAACCTTTATAAAATGCACGTAACAACTATATAACATTGTTGTAACATGTGAATACAAAGAATATCCATCTAAAAAACGTGTTTTCAGAGCCCATATCTCCGAAATTGCTGTAACATTGTAACATCGGGTTTATAAGAAGACCACGTTTTTCCAGTCTTCGTTACCTTTATAACATGCATGTAACAACTATTTAACATTGTTGTAACATGTGAATACAAAGAATATCCATCTAAAAAACATGTTTTCAGAGCCCATATCTCCGAAATTGCTGTAACATTGTAACATCGGGTTTATAAGAAGACCACGTTTTTTCGGTCTTCGTAACCTTTATAACATGCATGTAACAACTATATAACATGGTTGTAACATGTGAATACAAAGAATATCCATTTAAAAAACGTGTTTTCAGAGCCCATATCTCCGAAATTGCTGTAACATTGTAACATCGGGTTTAATAAGAAGACCACGTTTTTCCAGTCTAGCGAATATACTCAAATATGGTCTGGTATAGAAAAACGACGCAACAAACTAATTTTTACACATATCCTACATTTTGTAGCTCGCAAGGAATCAGCAGTCGATATCTAAAGGATTTTCAAAGAAAAAAGTGTTTTAGGTGCTGTTTTTAGGAACCGTTTTTCTGTCTACATAAACTCTTTCATTTTCTTCTAGGACCATATGTTGCACACAATTGACAAAAGGTTTCAATTTTTTTCTTAGTCTATGTTGCAGTTAACGATCCACGGGACAAAATTACTACATTGACAATATTTCGAGCTCTGTATGAATTTAGAGCTTTTTGAACTTTTCTCATGTTGCGCTTTAAATTCAATTAAACAAAGATAACTTTTTGCCAATATCATATGGAAAGTTGCTTAAAAATTCACATAGCAAATTTCATGAAAATCCACAATCACCACAGAAAAGATTATCTTTGTTTTTAAAGTGGCCGGTTAGAAGTTTTGACTAGTATAAAATATACATCGAAAACCAATGAATAATTTAGTCTGGTCCAAGTCAATTTGATTCTTCTAAATATACTAAATTCACTTAAATGAGTGTACTGATATATGTTGCGCGACTTTCCGACACGAACAAATTATAAACTTAATATTATCCCATTTATTTCTTTGAGCGTGTAGTCTGCTGCTCGGATTTATTTTTTTTAACTGGTGCAAGAAATATCAGAAATACATGGCTAGGTAAACTTGCGTTGGTAATATGACTGGAAAATTGTTGAAGGCGGCCTTTACCCCCTCCAATTAATCAAATCGAAAGCTGGTCCAGATGGCAAAATGGCTGTAGAGTAAGACAGATTTTACCTATCGTATAGCACCAAAAAAATGTACTCTCCAAAGCCGAGGCCTATATTGATTAAACCATCAAATATGACCTCTGCAGTTTTCGGTACGCCAACAGCCTATTTGGTCGTCATAATCTAATTATAGCACATCATTTGAATTATCGAATCAAAATCATTCAGCTTTATCTTGCATGATCATTACGTATACATTACGTCGCTTCTATTTTTGGCTGAAGCCGGTAACATTTGAATTATCGAATCAAAATCATTCAGTTTTATCTTGTTCGATTACGTATACATTACGTCGCTTCTATTTTTGGCTGAAGCCGGTAATTTGAAGCGTCAGCCAATGAAAGTTTGTATCAGCTTTTTAAATTGTTTTGTTGTGTATGGCCAACGATTGGATACTGAAATCCCGCCAAGGCCCCGAGATTAGACGTGAAATGACCCCGCGAGAACAGAGCTCATTCTATCGAAATGGAATGTAGAGATAATGTGCTCTGTTCCTAAGAGAGTACAAAAAATGATGAAGCAAAACGTCGGTGTAATTACACATGCAAAACCTCGTATGTCGATTTTTGCGATTTTCAAAGTAAACTCTTGTGTGTCCAATTAAGGCAGTTCTTATAGGTTTGAGATATTTTTACTGATCAGTATTAATGACACATTATTTGTGAACAGTATGTCCGAATTTCATTTTTTGCGAAAAGTTATTACACCTTTTTCCTTCCCCATTAATTTTTTTTCTAAAACGAGATATGAGGTTTTGCATTAACAACGACGAAAAGAAGAAAAATTTTATTATCCGTATTTTCGTTTTTTGTCTCAATATTTCACCAAACCTTTTCTAGAACACCTGGCCCTGGTTTCTAGAAAAAAAGTAAGTACATACTCATGAGTTCATGCTTAACTTCAATGGAATACTATCCAACGTTGAAGGATATTCTACTGAAGTTCACGTGGATTTCGTGTATAGTGGATTTCGTGTATATTGAGTACGGAGCTCATATTTGAGACGGAGAACGTTTTTCGAGAAACCGGGGCCAGGTCTTGTCTGGTAAGCTGAAAGTCTTAATGTGGTATTTTCCGATATCTATTCAGTTTATGACACATGTATTATATATAGAACAAGGGGAAATCGCTAGAAACAAACATTTCTTTATTTCCGTGACATCAAATCTGTTTAGTACAAACTAAGGCTTACGTGTGAAATAGCTAGTCTAGAGACCACCATTCTTAAGTTCTGAAAAATAACTGGTAAAAAGGTGTTTATGTATTTTTTACAAGACTGTGCTACCCATATCATCCATTGATTTCCCACTCACAATTGAACTTTTATAGCATAAAGTGAAACCCAATCAAAACATGGAAACTTATTATAATACACAATCAATCATTTTTGTCAGAAGTGTTTCTCTGCAACATAAACGCATAATATAAGTTAAATCCATGTTATTTCTATTTGGGCCTTAATATTGCAAACATTCAGTAAATTAATCCAGGATTTCTGTGAAGGAGGTTCGAACATACAGAAAGGGGGTCGTTTTCATAGAATTACACTGAATTTCTGTACGAAAATGAAATAATCAGGCCACTGCTGTAATGGAACAGGATTGTAGAACCTATATTTTAGCCCCAGGCGGAGATTATCCCACAACCGCACGTGCGGTCTGCGTGCGGTCTGCGTGCGGTCTGCGTCCTAAACGTACGTTTCTGAGGACGTTACGCTCAATGTTGGCGTACAATTGCGTAACCGACGTTATTTTGCAACGTCGCTACAGTAGGCACAAACAAACGGCGGAAAACGCCGTCGTGATTTCACCCCGGTTTTGATCCTATTTCGGTGCGTCATGCTACATAACTAAAGTTGAAACGCTTACAGAAGGCATTGCAAGTAAAGCGTTTGCTTCATTCTTATACCGTTTTCTATTTACGTCATGATGTCACATTTCCACTCTGCTCTTTCCTTAAAAGACCAAATATTAGACTATTCTAATTTAAAACAAGTTGCAAACGACAAAATGAAGTATTCTAAAAATAGAAAATGTAATGTATAATGCTTGGTATAGCAGGAAAATTATTGAGAGTAAATGAGAACTTTCTTGATTGTCTTCTTTTTATTCAATGTTTTGCAAAGGAATATCTGCTACGGATTTCAAAATCCGATGTTGTTTGCAAAAGGGTCAAATGTGTGTTGTTCGGACGTCATGCACGGTATTGCGACCAATTTATGTAACGTCAAAATATAGAAAAAACGCCGCACGTAAACGTTGCGCGTAACGAACATTTCTTTGTTATCAATGTTTTCTTTTTCCTTATATTGTGGTGAAAAGTCAATCAGCGTCGTTTATTAATTCATTACTAAAACAGGAGTATAAATAAGTAAAAAAATGAATTAATTTCTGGATTATGGTTTGTGTTTTACAATTAAACTCTTTACATCGTTTGTGAATACTCGTTCAAGACATTCGTGTATTTCCGCGATATTCAAAACGCGGTCGGTATTTGATTTTATTATTACGGTGAAGATTGTGCATCATGGGATGGATAACGAATACGGACAAAATAATCTCGATTATGGTAAGATTTTTTGTAATAACTTCCTTATTTGTGCGTCAATCTTCAAAAGGTTTGTTGCATGTACCCCGCCCTACCGACCTCTTTCATCGGATGTATGACATACATGTACATGTATAAGATAACTCGTGGAACTTTTTCCGAAATATTGTTCCAACCGACCAGAAAGCGAAATGGTAACGACTACGGCCAAATTAACCACGCTTCAGGTAAGAATTTGTGCAATAACACAATATTTCTGCGTCAATTTTCATGCGGTTTGTTGCATGTACTCCGTCTTACTACACCCTTTTCTCAAATGTATTACATGTACTTATCTGGAAACTCCTTGTACTTTTCTCAAAACCCGATCCCAACCGACTAGAAAAAGGGTCTGAATTTTTTGTCGTTTTTCTGGTCGGTTGGGATAAATTTTTGGACAAAATACATAGATTCTACAGACAAGTCAGAAAAGAGCTCAGTAATGCGGGGTACATGCAACAAAGCGCTTGAAACTTGACGCAGAAATAAGAAAATTATTGCACAATTTCTTACCTGAAGCGAGACAAATTTGTCCGTATTCGTTATCCATCCCATCATGCACAATCTCCACCGTGATTATATAGCTTTTGAAAAAAATCTGTTTGAAAAATATTTTGCAATTTCTTTTCCTCAACATACAAATTCAAATCTTTCAACCAGGAGGGAAATTAGTCTTATGTCTGGGTGATTTCTGTTGTCTGTGTGTTATTTGCTTATTATCATCATAAATATTGTACCATATTCATTCGTTTATTTATGTTTTAAAAAAAGAAAAGGAACAATTACTCTTATAGCTTGAAATTAATTAAACTTGTATATGAAACAGCACTTCTGGGGGCCTACTTGTAAAATATCTTTGAAGGTAAAAAATTGGAAACACAAGCCTTGTCATATACATGTATAGCGAATATTGTGTGATTCATGTAATCATGAGGGAATAATTTCAAGAGACACACGAAGAAACTTTAGCATCATTTTGTTACTTTTTAACATTTTAGTCGGCGAGAGAAAGCAAAACACTTCACATTTGATTCTTAACAGATGCCTTTGATGTTTGTTATGGATTCTCCCAATTTTTCAGATTTTTTTTTTCAATACATGAATAACCAATCGCTGTAACGTCGACGTTAAACGTCCATTAAGGGGGTGGACATCTCTGTTTTACCTGGGAAAATTTCTGGCGTTTCTCCTATATTAGTGATATGCATCTATATGTTACACCATTATAAAGATATTGTAATGAACTAATTTGTATTCGAAATGTCAATGTTCAGAATTTGACAGATTACAAAATATGCATTTCGAAAGGCGCACTAAAACATTTTTGTTCGAAAAAAACGCAGGGGTGAAAATTTCTGTTTTATTTGAGAGAATTCTAATTAAGACATGAAAACGGCGTAATAGATCGTTCATATTTCATACATATATTGTCTTAAGTTGAACTTGATTATGCAAGAAGTTTGAATGAAAATAATATAATACGACTGTATTTATTTCAAAGACAGTGAAAAATCGCATTTCATTGTAAAATTCCAGAAAATGGCTCACTTCAGGCGCCAGTGCGAGCTTTAATTTTACTGACTTTAATATTTGCTTGTATTTTATGATAAAATATATCTAACGATAGACAATAGGATAAACAGACGTAAAGTAATATTTTTGAATAAGTTTTTATGCCACAAATATAAGTTTTGCTCGGAGTAAGCAGATTATTCGATTTTTATGTTGCACGTCACGCTTTAAAACGGGTGTCTTTTCTATTAAATTTTAACCAAAATTCGAGACTTTCCGGTGTTTTAGGTCCATGTTAAACTACATACAGAAAGGTTCATATATACAGAAACAGTTTCTAACAAGAAAACGATTCTCAATTGAATATGTTTCTTTAATCAGAACACCTTTCATTGATGATCCGGATTTTTCACGACTTGTCGCAATAACATGCGCGACGTCTTGGCGATTTTGTTCGTTTGTTTTAAATGTTCTGTGATATGCACTGGTTAGCTCCTTTCCTGTGGTCCTTTTTTCCCCCGTGATTTTCCCTTTTTCGTGCGCCATTCGTTACGCATCTTTTGAACAGAATAGCTTTCCGTTCCCTTTCTCGTTTACTTTATTGGCGTAGTTTCACAATATCTGTGTTTTGCAATTTTTGCTAAAATCATTTTCCTTTCTCGATAGAACATACCTTTTCTGCACTGGTCTCAAATTACATCTCGTTTTAAAAAAAGATGTGCTCAGTGACCATTTAATACAGAGTGATGTTACTTTGACTGTTTTGAAACGACAAATGTGACGTTGACGTAACGTCTTTGGAAAGTGTGACATTCTCGCTAGATTTACTAAAGAACTGTTTTCTTTTCGAGAAACAATTAAATTTCGTAAAACTGCATATTTGCTTATGAACATATGTTTGTACTTTCATGCTGTTGTCTTTTTTTAGAGTAAAATATGACAAAACGATTTTACTGTCTCTTCATTTTTACCCATTAAACTAGTTAGAGTGATTTTCGGCGCGTGTGACATTGTCGCTAGATTTAAAAGGTGAAACTCCACCAAAAAGTATATCATTCAAAACTACAGACTATGTACTTCGAATTGAGCATGTAAATCTTATATGATAAAATGCATTATTTTCAGTTTTGCCATGGTGTTTTTATAGTTCAAAATCAAAAATAAAAATCGTACCTTTTTATCTAGACTAATAGCTCATTATCTTAGACTTGTATGCCTTTTTCTGTTAGACCTGTTTTTGGCGTATGGAAGAGGTAATTTCCCGTCATTCCATACATGATTTGGCGGGAAAATCGTTGTTTTTTGTTATTTTCGAACGCATTTTCGCTCACGATTGTTTTAATTTGGTTACATCTTACCCTATCGTTTAATGACGTTCATGAACGTTTTGCATTAGATTAGAAATATTTGAAATCTTTGAAAATATTTTTGTTAGAAGCATTTATAAGAAAAAAAATTGCCGAATCAAAAAAATATAAATTTCACGATTTGTTATTAATCCTACCCATTCTAGTGACACTTTGAAAAGGAGCGGTATGACGTTTTTTCGTTTGTACGTCAACATTGAGCACGTGCGATTCATGCACATGCAACGTACGAGTTTGGTGGACGCAACCACGACGCAGACTGCACGCAGCAAAGAATTGACAAGACAAGTCTTTGCTACAACCATTCTGCGTCTTTTAGAACTCCACCTGGGAGCACGCAAGACAGAAGTACGGAGCACGTACGACAGGTGTGCGTGTGACGCAGGGAACGATAAACTGAAATTCCAGAAAATTACAAAGAATGCGTACTTTTCTCGAAAGAGATGAATTCCTACTTTTGACCTGCTTTGTATGTACATATTTTGAGGCGTACTTACAACCCGTCGTGCGTCTTGATAAATCGTGCGATTTGCGATTTTGCAGCATTTTAAAACGTACGATTTAAAAAGACGCACGACAGGTTGTAAGAGAATGGGACAATCGGGAATAAACCCACAACCCATTACCTCACAATGACTCTTTTTGACTCCCCACAAAATAATGGCCAAGAAAAACATCGTGGAAAATGAAGAAATTGCTTGTGACAAGCAATTTCTTCATTTCCCACAATGTTTTCTTACCCAAAATTGAAATAATTTTAAAGTTTCATCAACTTGAAATTGATATCTACAAGATCATTGAATTAAGACCAGTCTAGAATTTAGCCGTTTGGTAATGGGTTAATCAGTGTCACCTTGGAAAGGCGGAGTTAAGATAATGTTACTTTATCAAGCCAATGGGATTAATTTCTGATACAGCATTTTCCAATTGACACGCCCACTTCAATCTGAATACCGCTAAAAGATATAATGTATTGCCCGGAAGCAATTATTATCGATAATTGTATAATTAATCATATTTATTCCCTTTTCAAACGACAAACGACGATTTTTTGGCTATTCAATTCAGAAAGCGTCAAATATCGGCAAGATTAACATTGACTAAGATGGAATTTGCAGATGAATTTTGGAGACGAGGGGAGAATTCATAATTCTCACTTTTTCGTCTTTCGGCTCGATGCGTTGCAAAGTTTATTGTTGTCCACATCAATTTGTTTAATTTTAGCACAAAATATATACATGTATTTCTCGTAAACGGTGCAATATTTTGGTTTGAAATTTTCAGAAATTTCATAAGAACATAAGCTATTTCAGATAAAGATAAAATTAAAATTTATGAAAAAATATCTGAAATGTCATCGGGTCTATAATCGGGCTCGTAGGGGAAAAATTCAGCTGTACATAGCATTGTATATGGCAATAATTTTGAAATTCTGGCGATTTATAAAACTGTTAACCTTAATTTCTAGCAATACAAATAATTGAACACCCCCTACCCCCCACCCCACCCCCATTGAAATATTATCCACCCATCCTCCGATCCCAATAAAAATTTGATTCTTTCTGGTCTCTGGTCTGTCAAATTAAATCTTGTGTAAGTCGAAGTTTGTCCGAAAAATTACCGCACAGTGACGTGGCGCCTTTTGACTCTCTAACAAGAGAAATCTTCGGAAAACATTGTGGTAATGAAGAAATTGCTTGTGACAAGCAATTTCTTCATTTTCCACAATTTATTTTCTGACTCAAAATGGGAATATTTCTTAATGTTCATCAACTTAAAATTGCCGTCTGTAACATCATTGAATTTGGACCTGTCCAACATTTTGCCGTCCGGTAATGGGTTAAATAAGCCACATAACTATAGCATTGGAAAACATCCCATTTGGGGCCCCATTTCTATTTGGCTTCGAATACACTTTATCAGCAAAAAATGGGCGTGAATCGATAATCTTTACCCTTATAAAGGCGTATAGTATATTTACCCTTTACCCCGAAAATATTTTCGCCAAGACCTCTAATAATTCCAGTTGCGAGGATCTCCGACTGATATGTTTCAATATATAATGTTGTTTTTGGTTTTTGCTCTCAGCTTATAGTCCACGGATTGTGACGACATAACGTGCACCGAAGGAGCAATTAAGGGTGTCATTCCCGGCTCTAACTCACTCTGCTCACAATCCAGTGGTTTCTTCAAGCATTCATGCAAAAGTGTTTTTCGGTGCAAAACAAAAGCGGGAAGCATTCACGTGCACCAAAAATTTATTTCGCTTGAATGTTTGAAGATTCGTGATTCGGAGAAGAGTGAGTTATAAACGGAAATGACACTCTAAAATGCGCACGCATACGGTGCACTTTATCTCGTCAAAATCCATTGCGTATAAGCACCCCTAAGCACAATATCAGATTCTTCTTGTGAAGCTCTGAGCCTGCAGTTCATAAAAGATAATCAAGAGGCTATAAAATCACAGCATGTAGTTTTTCTCTGGCAATATGATAATTAGAGTATGCCTACTTATAACAGTATGGGGTCACCACCATTATGGTACACATGTATAGATAGTGTGACTGTGGTCCCTCATTTATGCAAATATATAATGATATCTGTTTAATGTCACATCTCTCATCTGTGTTCACTTTTTACAATTATCGCAGGTTTTGAGATATTTTTACCGATCAATATCAATGATACATTATTTATAAACAATATGTCCAAATTTCAAGTAAAACATTTTAGTTTGGGAAAAGTTATTACACTTTTTTCCCTCCACTTTAATTTTTTTGAAAAACGAGATACGAGGTTTTGCATTTACAACGACGATTTGTATGAACCTGATTTTGTCAGGCCTGATACGCATTCTTTGTAGCATGATTTTCTATATACTTTATGATTTCTTGGATGTTTTATATAAAATGTTCTTTGTTATATGGGCTCTGAAAACACGTTTTTTCAAATGAATATTCTTTGTACATACTTGTTACAACAATGTTATATAGTTGTTACATGCATGTTACAAAGGTTACGAAGACTTGAAAAACGTGGTCTTCTTATAAACCCGATGTTACAATGTTACAGCAATTTCGGGGATATGGGCTCTGAAAACACGTTTTTTTAAATGAATATTCTTTGTACATACTTGTTACAACGATGTTATATAGTTGTTACATGCATGTTATAAAGGTTACAAAGACTTGAAAAACGTGGTCTTCTTATAAACCCGATGTTACAATGTTACAGCAATTTCGGGGATATGGGCTCTGAAAACACGTTTTTTCAAATGAATATTCTTTGTACATACTTGTTACAACAATGTTATATAGTTGTTACATGCATGTTATAAAGGTTACGAAGACTTGAAAAACGTGGTCTTCTTATAAACCCGATGTTACAATGTTACAGCAATTTCGGGGATATGGGCTCTGAAAACACGTTTTTTCAAATGAATATTCTTTGTACATACTTGTTACAACAATGTTATATAGTTGTTACATGCATGTTATATAGGTTACGAAGACTTGAAAAACGTGGTCTTCTTATAAACCCGATGTTACAATGTTACAGCAATTTCGGGGATATGGGCTCTGAAAGCACGTTTTTTTCAAATGAATATTCTTTGTACATACTTGTAACAACAATGTTATATAGTTGTTAAATGCATGTTATAAAGGTTACGAAGACTTGAAAAACGTGGTCTATTTAGAAACCCGATGTTACAATGTTACAGCAATTTCGAGGATATGGGCTCTAAAAACACGTTTTTTTAAAATGAATATTCTTTGTACATACTTGTTACAACGATGTTATATAGTTGTTACATGCATGTTATAAAGGTTACGAAGACTTGAAAAACGTGGTCTTCTTATAAACCCGATGTTACAATGTTACAGCAATTTCGGGGATATGGGCTCTGAAAACACGTTTTTTCAAATGAATATTCTTTGTACATACTTGTTACAACAATGTTATATAGTTGTTACATGCATGTTATAAAGGTTACGAAGACTTGAAAAACGTGGTCTTCTTATAAACCCGATGTTACAATGTTACAGCAATTTCGGGGATATGGGCTCTGAAAACACGTTTTTTCAAATGAATATTCTGTGTACATACTTGTTACAACAATGTTATATAGTTGTTACATGCATGTTTTAAAGGTAACGAAGACTTGAAAAACGTGGTCTTCTTATAAACCCGATGTTACAATGTTACAGCAATTTCGGGATATGGGCTCTGAAAACACGTTTTTTTCAAATGAATATTCTTTGTATTCACATGTTACAACAATGTTATATAGTTGTTACATGCATGTTATATAGGTTACGAAGACTTGAAAAACGTGGTCTTCTTATAAACCCGATGTTACAATGTTACAGCAATTTCGGGGATATGGGCTCTGAAAACACGTTTTTTTCAAATGAATATTCTTTGTACATACTTGTTACAACAATGTTATATAGTTGTTACATGCATGTTACAAAGGTTACGAAGACTTGAAAAACGTGGTCTTCTTATAAACCCGATGTTACAATGTTACAGCAATTTCGGGGATATGGGCTCTGAAAACACGTTTTTTAGATGGATATTCTTTGTATTCACATGTTACAACAATGTTATATAGTTGTTACATGCATGTTACAAAGGTTACGAAGACTGGAAAAACGTGGTCTTCTTATAAACCCGATGTTACAATGTTACAGCAATTTCGGGGATATGGGCTCTGAAAACACGTTTTTTAGATGGATATTCTTTGTATTCACATGTTACAACAATGTTATATAGTTGTTACATGCATGTTATATAGGTTACGAAGACTTGAAAAACGTGGTCTTCTTATAAACCCGATGTTACAATGTTACAGCAATTTCGGGGATATGGGCTCTGAAAACACGTTTTTTCAAATGAATATTCTTTGTACATACTTGTTACAACAATGTTATATAGTTGTTACATGCATGTTATATAGGTTACGAAGACTTGAAAAACGTGGTCTTCTTATAAACCCGATGTTACAATGTTACAGCAATTTCGGGGATATGGGCTCTGAAAACACGTTTTTTTTTCAAATGAATATTCTTTGTACATACTTGTTACAACAGTGTTATATAGTTGTTACATGCATGTTATATAGGTTACGAAGACTTGAAAAACGTGGTCTTCTTATAAACCCGATGTTACAATGTTACAGCAATTTCGGGGATATGGGCTCTGAAAACACGTTTTTTTTCAAATGAATATTCTTTGTACATACTTGTTACAACAATGTTATATTGTTGTTACATGCATGTTATAAAGGTTACGAAGACTTGAAAAATGTGGTCTTCTTATAAACCCGATGTTACAATGTTACAGCATTTTCGGGGATATGGGCTCTGAAAACACGTTTTTAGATGGAAATTCTTTGTATTCACATGTTACAACAATGTTATATAGTTGTTACATGCATGTTATAAAGGTTACGAAGACTTGAAAAACGTGGTCTTCTTATAAACCCGATGTTACAATGTTACAGCAATTTCGGGGATATGGGCTCTGAAAACACGTTTTTTCAAATGAATATTCTTTGTACATATTTGTTACAACAATGTTATATAGTTGTTACATGCATGTTACAAAGGTTACGAAGACTTGAAAAACGTGGTCTTCTTATAAACCCGATGTTACAATGTTACAGCAATTTCGGAGATATGGGCTCTGAAAACACGTTTTTTTTAAATGAATATTCTTTGTACATACTTGTTACAACGATGTTATATAGTTGTTACATGCATGTTATAAAGGTTACAAAGACTTGAAAAACGTGGTCTTCTTATAAACCCGATGTTACAATGTTACAGCAATTTCGGGGATATGGGCTCTGAAAACACGTTTTTTTCAAATGAATATTCTTTGTACATACTTGTTACAACAATGTTATATAGTTGTTACATGCATGTTACAAAGGTTACGAAGACTTGAAAAACGTTGTCTTCTTATAAACCCGATGTTACAATGTTACAGCAATTTCGAGGATATGGGCTCTGAAAACCCGGTTTTTTAAAATGAATATTCTTTGTACATACTTGTTACAACGATGTTATATAGTTGTTACATGCATGTTATAAAGGTTACGAAGACTTGAAAAACGTGGTCTTCTTATAAACCCGATGTTACAATGTTACAGCAATTTCGGGGATATGGGCTCTGAAAACACGTTTTTTAGATGGATATTCTTTGTATTCACATGTTACAACAATGTTATATAGTTGTTACATGCATGTTACAAAGGTTACGAAGACTGGAAAAACGTGGTCTTCTTATAAACCCGATGTTACAATGTTACAGCAATTTCGGGGATATGGGCTCTGAAAACACGTTTTTTTCAAATGAATATTCTTTGTACATACTTGTTACAACAATGTTATATAGTTGTTACATGCATGTTATAAAGGTTACAAAGACTTGAAAAACGTGGTCTTCTTATAAACCCGATGTTACAATGTTACAGCAATTTCGGGGATATGGGCTCTGAAAACACGTTTTTTTCAAATGAATATTCTTTGTACATACTTGTTACAACAATGTTATATAGTTGTTACATGCATGTTACAAAGGTTACGAAGACTTGAAAAACGTTGTCTTCTTATAAACCCGATGTTACAATGTTACAGCAATTTCGCGGATATGGGCTCTGAAAACCCGGTTTTTTAAAATGAATATTCTTTGTACATACTTGTTACAACGATGTTATATAGTTGTTACATGCATGTTATAAAGGTTACGAAGACTTGAAAAAACGTGGTCTTCTTATAAACCCGATGTTACAATGTTACAGCAATTTCGGGGATATGGGCTCTGAAAACACGTTTTTTAGATGGATATTCTTTGTATTCACATGTTACAACAATGTTATATAGTTGTTACATGCATGTTATATAGGTTACGAAGACTTGAAAAACGTGGTCCTCTTATAAACCCGATGTTACAATGTTACAGCAATTTCGGGGATATGGGCTCTGAAAACACGTTTTTTTCAAATGAATATTCTTTGTACATACTTGTTACAACAATGTTATATAGTTGTTACATGCATGTTACAAAGGTTACGAAGACTTGAAAAACGTGGTCTTCTTATAAACCCGATGTTACAATGTTACAGCAATTTCGGGGATATGGGCTCTGAAAACACGTTTTTTCAAATGAATATTCTTTGTACATACTTGTTACAACAATGTTATATAGTTGTTACATGCATGTTATAAAGGTTACGAAGACTTGAAAAACGTGGTCTTCTTATAAACCCGATGTTACAATGTTACAGCAATTTCGGGAATATGGGCTCTGAAAACACGTTTTTTAGATGGATATTCTTTGTATTCACATGTTACAACAATGTTATATAGTTGTTACATGCATGTTATATAGGTTACGAAGACTTGAAAAACGTGGTCTTCTTATAAACCCGACGTTACAATGTTACAGCAATTTCGGGGATATGGGCTCTGAAAACACGTTTTTTTCAAATGAATATTCTTTGTACATACTTGTTACAACAATGTTATATAGTTGTTACATGCATGTTACAAAGGTTACGAAGACTTGAAAAACGTGGTCTTCTTATAAACCCGATGTTACAATGTTACAGCAATTTCGGGGATATGGGCTCTGAAAACACGTTTTTTCAAATGAATATTCTTTGTACATACTTGTTACAACAATGTTATATTGTTGTTACATGCATGTTATAAAGGTTACGAAGACTTGAAAAATGTGGTCTTCTTATAAACCCGATGTTACAATGTTACAGCAATTTCGGGGATATGGGCTCTGAAAACACGTTTTTTAGATGGATATTCTTTGTATTCACATGTTACAACAATGTTATATAGTTGTTACATGCATGTTATAAAGGTTACGAAGACTTGAAAAACGTGGTCTTCTTATAAACCCGATGTTACAATGTTACAGCAATTTCGGGGATATGGGCTCTGAAAACACGTTTTTTCAAATGAATATTCTTTGTACATACTTGTTACAACAATGTTATATAGTTGTTACATGCATGTTACAAAGGTTACGAAGACTTGAAAAACGTGGTCTTCTTATAAACCCGATGTTACAATGTTACAGCAATTTCGGGGATATGGGCTCTGAAAACACGTTTTTTCAAATGAATATTCTTTGTACATACTTGTTACAACAATGTTATATAGTTGTTACATGCATGTTATAAAGGTTACGAAGACTTGAAAAACGTGGTCTTCTTATAAACCCGATGTTACAATGTTACAGCAATTTCGGGGATATGGGCTCTGAAAACACGTTTTTTAGATGGATATTCTTTGTATTCACATGTTACAACAATGTTATATAGTTGTTACATGCATGGTATATAGGTTACGAAGACTTGAAAAACGTGGTCTTCTTATAAACCCGATGTTACAATGTTACAGCAATTTCGGGGATATGGGCTCTGAAAACACGTTTTTTTCAAATGAATATTCTTTGTACATACTTGTTACAACAATGTTATATAGTTGTTACATGCATGTTACAAAGGTTACGAAGACTTGAAAAACGTGGTCTTCTTATAAACCGGATGTTACAATGTTACAGCAATTTCGGGGATATGGGCTCTGAAAACACGTTTTTTCAAATGAATATTCTTTGTACATACTTGTTACAACAATGTTATATTGTTGTTACATGCATGCTATAAAGGTTACGAAGACTTGAAAAATGTGGTCTTCTTATAAACCCGATGTTACAATGTTACAGCAATTTCGGGGATATGGGCTCTGAAAACACGTTTTTTAGATGGATATTCTTTGTATTCACATGTTACAACAATGTTATATAGTTGTTACATGCATGTTATAAAGGTTACGAAGACTTGAAAAACGTGGTCTTCTTATAAACCCGATGTTACAATGTTACAGCAATTTCGGGGATATGGGCTCTGAAAACACGTTTTTTCAAATGAATATTCTTTGTACATACTTGTTACAACAATGTTATATAGTTGTTACATGCATGTTACAAAGGTTACGAAGACTTGAAAAACGTGGTCTTCTTATAAACCCGATGTTACAATATTACAGCAATTTCGGAGATATGGGCTCTGAAAACACGTTTTTTCAAATGAATATTCTTTGTACATATTTGTTACAACAATGTTATATAGTTGTTACATGCATGTTACAAAGGTTACGAAGACTTGAAAAACGTTGTCTTCTTATAAACCCGATGTTACAATGTTACAGCAATTTCGAGGATATGGGCTCTGAAAACCCGGTTTTTTAAAATGAATATTCTTTGTACATACTTGTTACAACGATGTTATATAGTTGTTACATGCATGTTATAAAGGTAACGAAGACTTGAAAAACGTGGTCTATTGACAAACCCGATGTTACAATGTTACAGCAATTTCGAGGATATGGGCTCTGAAAACACGTTTTTTTTTAAAATGAATATTCTTTGTACATACTTGTTACAACAATGTTATATAGTTGTTACATGCATGTTATAAAGGTGACGAAGACTTGAAAAACGTGGTCTATTCAGAAACCCGATGTTGAAAAAGATATAGAATGGGATCATTGTGAAATTCATGTTACAGTTGTTACTTGGTGTATTGACTGTAACAAATGAATACCCATTCCGATTTCTGCGCCAATTTTGAGCCCTAATTCGATTTGGATGATCAAGGACTAAGTGTTCTGTCTAAAATTAGGCTGTATATATTGTGGTATATCTTGGTCTCTTTTAGCAGACAGAAAAAAGGAGAATGTAATTTACAGACCTATATGTTGGGGGTAGTGAAAGATAGAGATATGTTGTTTATCTGCATTCTTTCATTCTGTTCATCTGCTTTTCTATGATATTGAAAAAAAAAATTCTTGAGGGTCTTTAGAGTGTTTGGAACACCCTGTATACTTGATATTGTTGTTCCATATGTTTTGTAACGAATTCCATCCATCATTATTTACTAATCACTTTGTGTGGCATCTGTGGAACTGGATATTGATGATGGTATCCTTCACCAATTTCTGTTGAAACTGATGACTCATAAATTAGCATTGTCATCAATTTGGCTTGGTAACAAATGATGGATGGAATACCTTGGATATATATGTTATATGGAGTACTGTATGTGTATTACAGGGATGCAGCTATACAAACAGTAAAGACTATCCTGGCATATGGTTATGCTCTAGAGGCACCGACCAGTGAACTGGGAGAGACGGGTGGTAAGACAGGTAGGTATAGTGTGTTATGTGGGAGAATCTTGGTTACCATGCATCAGGGTCAGGGATACAAATAAGAGGGGTGTTTAAAAATGCAAAATAACATTTTAACCCATTACCGGATGACAAAATTTTAGACTCTTTGATTTTGAAAGATGTTGCAGACCATAATTTCAAGTTGATGAAGTTTTAAAATTCTTTCCATTTTGGGTTAGAAAACATTGTGGCAAATGAAGAAATTGCTTGTCACAAGCAATTTCTTCATTTTCCGCAATGTTTTCCCAAGTCTTTTCTCGTGAGGGAGTCAAGAGGCGTCAATGTGCAATAATTGGTTAAGTTCTCAAATGCCAATGTTGTTGGTCCTTATTGGAATTGCCTCAAGATGATTCAAATTAATACCAACAATGTAAGGTTTGGATTTAACCCTTTCCCAAACAAGACCTGCTTTTGACTTCCCTAATAGAAAAGGCTTGGGAAAACATTGAAACAAAAGAAGAAATTGCTGATAGCCAACAGATTCTCCTTTTGTCTCAATATTTTCCGTGCCATATTTTACACAAATCCTATCGTTAATAACATCCATTTTGTCATTTGTGGCAATTTTTGAAGTGGAAATATAAAATTTGGTCATTTGGGAAAGGGTTAAAACAACAACTTAAGAATGCCTTTGCCCCCTCTTATCTGTTTCACTGACTGAGTTTCTGTCATGTCTTCTCATAGATGTAGACACACAGTATACAGTGCAACTCTCTTTTGTCATAATGTTTTATATAATTTTGGGCTGGGTAAATACAAAAAATTTTGTATGGTTGCTTAGTATGGGTTTATTTAAACTTGAAATTTTGAATATCAGTCCTTCATGTACAAAGAGCCTTTTTGCTGTATTTTAAAGAAAAAATACTTTTATAGGCCATTCAACATATCTAAACTTTTACACCTTACAATTTGAATTCTATTCTGTATTATACACAAAAAACTAAAGCCTTAAATTGTACAGGTGCTGAAGTCGTCAGTTTCATATTTGTTTTCTTGGCGAAATTAGGTTTAAATCAGCATGTTTAAAACAACAACATGCATCAGTTGTCAATGGTTTTCATTTAAATAATGTTTATTGAAGCTTAATGACCTTTACATGCATTAAAATTTTTGTCTTCTTGATTGAATTGCTCTGAAGTTTGATCTGTAGATGCTTGTACTTTTTGAATACCAAAAATGAAATATACATGTAGATCATTATTAATGTTTGGAGTTTGATGATTGACTGTTTATGGTAATGTGTTACAGTGTATATGTTGAGCATAAAGTTTATTGTAAATTGTTGAAATTAATGGTCATGCATAATACTTCTTGTAATATATTCTAAATTTTTGGGCTTGTTAAATTGAATTTGAACTCCTTGTTCATAAACATTTTCTTCTTTTAATGCTAGAACATTAAACAGTGGGAGCATAATGTTTTACCTTTGCCTGTCTGTTATATTTCTTTATTAGATTATTGTTTCACAAATATCTGAGTTTGATGATTTTACAAAAATTGATAGAGACAAAGTCAAGACATGAAAATCTGTCTATGTCTGTTGATCGTATTTGCATCAAGATGTATGTTGTTTGAACTAAACTGTATGTTATGTTGATGTGATCAAACTTGTGTGCTGTGTTTGAATGTTATCAGCTAGTTCCCACATTTTCTCATATAAGTTCTGTTCATGATCATTCTAAAATGGTTTTACTTTAGCAGGGTTCATAGACATATAAAGTGTAGTCTTATGTTAGTTTACACTGATGATATTTCTCTCGTAAGAAACTCTCATATTTTTATCATAAAAATCATGACCACAGGAACAGCCTAAAATTTTATTGTTTTGTGCAAGGCTATAAATTCTTGTGGGGCTGAGTGATGTGGGAACTATGCTGTCTTGATAATTATAAACTGGTGTAGGATGTAGAAGAGATGTGTCTGTAACTATGTCTGATGTTTTCATTGCATTTTTCATCCATTTCATTTCCCTAAAGGTAGCAAACTTGAGAACCACTTGGCCACCCATGGTTTGAGCAAAGGTAGGTCCTGTTACTCTGTAGAACCCCTGCATGATTCCTCAATCTTCACCAAACAACACAGTAATCTGACTTCAATTATAGAGACTGCTTTGGAAAACAGAGAAAAGAAGAAAATCATCATTTTTTCTTCTCTCACAATAATTTCCTTTCCATCCTTTTACCCCAAAATATGTTGTGAAATAGTCATATCAATTTATTTCCTTCTGATCCTGCTTTTGCTTTGTAGTTTCTAAAAATGATACATTAAATTTATGTAATTAAAAACAAAGAAATTGAAAGGTATGACGAGTACAAGGCAAGCTACCAAACTTTACTATCCTGGCATAACCCTCACTTAGGACCAGCTATGTGCCTGTCAGTGGTTTATGCTCCACTTCCAGAACATGATTCTCCCCCCCCACCCCCCCTCTGAGTACAATACTACCCTGATCTGGCATGTTATGTTTTACTGATAGATTTACAGTTACCTTAGTTATCTTTCCTTTTCTTCTTCACAAAAATATTGGTCATTTCTTTTTCAATATTAATATAAAACCTGCTTTGGTGAACATCTGTTTACTGCTAATCTCTTTCATGATTTAGAGACATTTTCTATTATTTGTAATATTATTCTTTTCCTTTTCTGTAAATTTCTAATGCTGCTTAAAATCTACTGAGTTGTCCAATGTCCATACTTCTGTTTATACTGAATTGAAATCCTGTATAGCATATGATGTATTCTACAAAGAGTATGAATATCTATACAAAATAACAATTATACATGGTATGAGTACATAGTTCTGTACCACTTGGGTTAATGAGACAAGTCATGTATATTTTTTCATAAATTTTAGTTTTATTTTTATCTGAAAGATCATATTTTCAGAGGAAAAATTAAACTAATTGATGTATAGCCCTTTCCCAAACAAGACCTGGTTTTGACATCCCTGATAGACATGACTTGGGAAAACATTGAGACAAAAGAAGAAACTGCTGATAACCAGCAGTTTCTCCTTTTGTCTCGATGTTTTCTGTGCCATATTTTACACAAATCCTATCTTTGATAACACCTGTTTTGTCATTTATTGCAGTTTTTGTAGCGGATCACCCTAATTTTTTGTCATTTGGGAAAGGGATAGAGCAGTTCAGATGTACTAAAATGGAATTTGCCATTTTCATCTCAATTTTAAAAGGTGTTTCTTTTGCTTATCAGCAACAATTTGGAAAAAAATTATAGCATTGAATACATTAGAAAAACCAATCTTAGCATCAAGACTTACTTTAAAAAAATAAAATGGAAATGTTATGTCCCTTTGATTCATGTCCAAATTATGTTTTGTCAAATCCAAGTTCAACATTTTTCTACCAAAAATTTGACAAATTTGAAGCCTTGCAAGGTATCTGTTTGTATATTTGACATAACTTGTTGTTCCAGCCTCCATGAAGGATGTAGAGGATGTCACGACTATGTACAGAAATTATAGAGCACAGAAAACATATGCTGTCTCGTCTGGAAAATGGTTAGTTCATAGTTACTCGCATATTGTACATTCAAGGTTGTAGAAAATTGAATATTGTTGTGAACTAGCTTACTACGTTACACATCGAAATTAAATGAATGTCATATCATTTCGTAATGAGTTTTGATATTTATAGGTTAAATAGTATGTGAGTAAAGCTTTCTAAAGAATCTGTATAATTCAGATACCTACATATTCCTAAAATCATCTTAATTTGATTCACCTGTCAAATCTAAAGGCCTTAATTCTACTTTGTACTTTTATGTTCCCGAAGTCCACTATTAACAAAGCCCATTTTTAAGATCTTGAGCTAGACTTAAAGATCAAGGAGGTTATCTTAACGAATTTTCCTCTCTGAAATGGCAAGAAGCTTCAATCTTGGAACCTGTCTGTATTATGTGTTTTCTGTCACATCAGTAATATTGTATGTATGTTACCAGGTACTATGAGCTGGAAGTGATCACCCCTGGTTATGTGAAGGTGGGCTGGGTCACTCTGTCTGCTGATCCCATCGGTGAGATCGGCAATGATGGATCGTCCTACGCTTTTGATGGGCTCATTGTAAGTACAGAGATTTATGAAGTATTGAATGATTGGGGCATATTGTTTCACCATTGTCCGTCAGCCTGTCTGTTGTATAAATCTACAAATGGCCTATTGGCATTTTCAAAAATGTCCACTGTGCTTTCACTTTATTATGTCTTCAGCCAGGACAGATCAGAGCCACGGCTGTGAACAGGTTAAGCATATACAGAAACATTACTTTCATGTACATTTATAGTAGATTAATATTTCTTCTATCAATTTCAATATGGTACAAAACTTAAACGTAATTAATTGATTTAGAAACAAGTTAACAAAGATATGACATCGGTCTGAATGATGCACAAGAATATGAATGTTTGACAGTTGTGAAGAAGTAAATGGTATAACAGGTATTACTTTGATGCGAGACTGTGTTGTTTGTGTTATTCAGGGTAGAAAATGGAACATGGGATCCGAGTTGTATGGTAAACAATGGAAGAAAGGAGATGTGGTAGGGTGTATGCTAGATCTGCAGGATAAAACTATCAGTAAGTTACACTGTATAACCCTTTCCCACACATTGACACTTTTGGATGCCCCACAAAATAAAGGCTTTGGAAAAAATTGTGGAAAACGAAGAAATTGTTTGTGACAAGCAATTTCTTCATTTCTCACAATGTTTTCTACCAAGAAAGACCAAAAAATGTTAAATTTTGTTGAATGGAAATTGTCGTCTGCAACACCTATGAGTTTGGACTAGGCTAAAATTTTGTTGTTTGGTAATGGGATTATAGTACTACTATGTAGTAAACTAAGGATGATCATAAGGGCCATTTATCAAAATGTTCATTTCAAATATTCAAAACAGGCCAAGTCATTCATCACTAATCTCGTCACATGAAAAATCTGAAAAATTGCCTTCCTAATTCATATATTGTTGTGCCTTTATTTAACAGAGCAACAGATAGGAGGGGACACAAGCATTCTAAAATAGTTATATTTAATTCCTAACCCTATGTTGCTGGTACTCATTTGATTCATCATGATGAGATTATTCCAATGAGTAGAGTACCCACAATTCAGGGTTTGATTCACAATATTTGTGGGTTGAAAAGCTTTTACCTCTCTTATCTATTGCTGTGATGTAATATTTCAGCGTTCTCCCTGAATGGAGAGTTAATGATGGACACCCTGGGTCAGGAGATAGCCTTCAGGAACATCGAGATGGACGAGTATGTACCAGCCCTCACACTGGGATGTCGTCAAACAGCTAAATTAAACTTTGGTCAGGATGTCAACACACTGAAATACTTCACATACTGCGGTCTACAGGAGGGATATGAACCTTTCTGTGTGTAAGTAAAGCTATTGCAGGAAAGTTATGAGTGAGCCAGAAAAATGGCTTTTTTATCAGTCTGTGAACAAAATTAATGCAGTGTAATACAGATCCATGATATTTATAGTTGTTACAGCTGGTAAGGAAGTAGTAACTTGTGACCAATATGGATCTTGATTAAGTTCCATGCTGGTCTCAAATGCCATAAGAGACCTTTTTCCAGATCTTGGCTCAAATATTTGTGTGGCTTATAGAGAAGTGGATTATTTTGTGTAATTTACTTTATGATTTTAGGGGTTATTCTAATCTGTATTCAACATTCTATCCAGGCCAACAAATCAGTTTACTATAGACATGTGAAGTGGCCTTAAACTTTTTGGATGCCTTAAAGTTGAAATTTTTGTAGCAGTTTTGAATTTATAGATTCTATTCAGAAGTGACCTTGATTTGCATGAAGCTGTAATTTCAAGAATATTGTATATCAGACAGTGCTAGCCCTATTTTTAGCTCACCTGAGCACAAAGTGCTCAAGGTGAGCTATTGTGATCACTTTTTGTCCGTCGTCCGTCCGTCTGTCCGTCTGTCCACAATTTGGTGTTTACGCTCTAGCATCCACAACTATTAATCAATCTTGATCAAACTTTGTCAAAACAAGTATGGTCATAAGTTCTCGTATGAGTTCGATTATGGGCCAGATTGGACCAGAATGTACGGAGTTATCTGCCCTTGAATGTCAAAAAAAGCTGTTTTTGACTTTGTTTACACTCTAGCATCTACAATTATTGATCAATCAAAACAAAACTTGGAGACAATGTTGGAGACCATAAGATCTCGGATGAGTTCGGTTTTCAGTATGATCTGATCAGAAAGATGAGAGTTATGGTCCCTTGAATTCGACAAAATTGCTATTTTCGGCTGTTTTTGACCTTGTTTACACTCTAGAATCTACAATTATTAATGAATCAAGACAAAACTTGGACACAATGTTGGGGACCATAAGATCTTGGATGTGTTCGATTTTCAGTTTTATCTGACCAGAAAGTCCAGAGTTATGTGCCCTTGAATTTGACAAAAATGCCATATTTGGCTGGTTTTGACCTTGTTAACACTTTAGAATCTACAATTATTTATCAATCAAGACAAAACTTAAACATGATGTTGGGGACCATAAGATCTTGGATGAGTTCCATTTTCAGTCTGATCTGATCAGAAAGTCCAGAGTTATGTGCCCTTGAATTTGACAAAATTGTCATTTTCGGCTGTTTTCGACCTTGTTTACACTCTAGAATCTACAATTATATATCAATCAAGACAAAACTTGGACACAATGTTGGGGAACATAGCATCTCAGATGAGTTTGATTTCCTATTTGATCTGATCAGACAGTCAAGAGTTATGTGCCCTTGAATTTGACAAAATTGCCATTTTCGGCTGTTTTCGACCTTGTTTACACTCTAGAATCTACAATTATCAATCAATCAAGACAAAGCTTGGACTCAATTTTAGAGACCATAAGATCTCGGTTCAGTTTGATTTCCAGTCTGATCTGATCATAAAATCGAGAGTTACGTGCCCTTGAATTCGACAAAATTGCTGTTTTTGGCTGTTTTCGACCTTGTTTACACTCTAGAATCTACAATTATTGACCAATTAAGACAAATCTTGGACACATTGTTGGGGACCATGGCCCCGTTTTACTAACGAACGTACAATTATTTTTTGTGTAATTACTTGTACCAACAAACCTGATTGGCCTAATCCGATTTTTCGTGCAGTCAGATGCCTTGTTACACAATTTTCACAAAAACATGATCGTAAGATCGTTAGTAAAACGGGGCCCATAAGATCTTGGATGAGTTGGATTTTCAATTGGATCTGATCAGAAAGTCGAGAGTTATGTGCCCTTGAATTTGATAAAATGCCGTTTTCAGCGGTTTTCGACCTTGTTTATACTCTATATTCTACAATTATTTATCATTTAAGACAAAACTTGGACACAATGTTTGGCACCGTTACATCTCGGATGAGTTTGATTTTCACAATGTTATTGATCATAAGTTTGTTTTCAGTCTTAAAGTCATAAATATCAATTGAATTGAACAAAAATGTTGCTCATATCATTTTGGTTCAGGTGAGCGATATAGGACCATCATGGTCCTCTTGTTATCCATCCCTGTATATAATCCATCATGTATTACTATTGCAGGAACATGACTCGACCTATGACATTATGGTACAGTAAAGATCAGCCACTATTTGAGACAATCACAACAAACCATAACAGTCTGACTGTGTCTAGGATACCAGGAGGGTGAGTGGCTTTCTCCATATTGCTTTTTTTTTCAACAAAAACCTTGTACAGTCAAAACTGGTGTATATGCAGTTATGAGTTTTTTGTTGGAAAACAACAATATACCAGGATTTATGATTACTATTAACCCATTGTTGTCTGCACCAGCTTTCAACATTGGAATAAATTTCTTGTAAAAAGTTAAAATTTTATACACCATACAAAGAGCTTGCATTTGCTGGAAGTGTCACCGGAAAGAAAAATTATCATATTTCGAATGAAACTTGTTATATTTTCCAAAATGAATATTACATACTTTTACCAGCCACTTTTTCAAAACTTGTTAGTGGAGCATAACCTTCAGCATCTCTCAAACAACGCTAGGGCATGACATTATGTGTGCCTTAGTTATAGATTTTAAACAACTTTGACTAAGTAAACTGTATTTCTTTAATTTTATACAATAATAATTCACAATTGACATAAGGTCTGTTTATTTTTAAGGAGTTGATGATTTAAGGATGGAGGAATGTCCATGTCAGATTTTATCCTGGTTTGTTTTGTATAATCCTGTCCACCTATTTTCAGAGCTAATGTAGCACCATGTTTGAAGGTCCTATCTAAGACATTTGGAACACTTGAGGAGGTGAAGCTGGAGTATCTACGACTCAGTCTGCCCGTCAAGTGTAAAGATGAGTTTGTCACCAGGTAACATAAACTACATTCTTCGTTATCAACCAGATTCTGAATATCGATGTTGTTCAACAAAAACCTTGAAACTGCAGCTTGTCTTAAGCTGCATGCAGCTTGTCTTAAGCTGCAGTTACGAGGTTTTCATTGAAAAGCGGCGATGTGGAAGTTTCTCTGTTACCTACTGCTAGAACTAGGAGCAGATGTTTAACCCTCGACATGCTAAATCTAAAGAAGCTGACAGTTTAGAAAAAGGCAAGACTGAACTTTTGTGCAAAATGGTTTTGTTCTATTTTGCCAGCCAAAATGACTGGAATATTCCAGGATTAACATGACCAGGCTTAATTAAAGAAAAAACCAAACTACATTTTATTTATCCTTTCTGAAACAACAAACTTTTGGCAAACACATCATTAATATGGCTGCCAGAATAAAAACTGTCTTGTTAAATGTCAAGTACACAATGTATTCAGGCTTATTGAATTAGCTGTAATTTCTGTGTGTTTTCAGAGATCGTCACTCTCAGATGGCGATGGAGAGAAGAATGAACATGGAGAATATTCGTCGTCACGAGCTGGACATCGAGGAGGAACAAGATGGTGGTATGGACGCGGGTGTGGAGTATAGTGACGCCAATATGAGTGACGCCTCTGTAGAGCGTGGCAGTAAAGTTATAGCAGGTATGTCAAAATATATACATGTCATGATATAGATACCCTGCAATATATCAACCCATCTGAAAATCATATTTAAACTACTGCAATTAGAAAGCTGCTTTAGATGACGAAATTGGAATTGATAAAGATATGGTTTGTGTACAGCATAGCACAGAAATTTTTTAGGCAAAAGGAGAAGATTTTGGTTATCAGCATTTTGTGCTTTTGCCTAAATGTTTTCTTAAGCCTTTTCTATGAGGGCATCAAAACAAGGGCTTGATTACAAAAAAGGTTATAAGGTTAACCGCAATATCCCAACCTAGTTTTTATGCTCCCCGAAAAAATTTCGGGGGAGCATATAGTCGCCACGCTGTCCGTCCGTACGTCCGTCCGTCCGTCCACAGCCATATCTCAGCAACCTTTGGACCAAGTTCAATGAAACTTCACATGTGAACTCTCTGGATCAATACCTAGGGACCTTTTTCTCCGTTTGTAAATTTAAGGCTGCGTCATGGAAAAAGGGGCCTTAGTGTAAAAATTAGTTTTTCTCTTATTTCTCTTCATCTAATGGGCAGAATTTAATGAAATTTTGTGCTCATGTAATAAATAGGATGTTCTAGACCATATTCTATAAATAATGTGTGTACAAAAAAGCTGTCATGGGAAAAGAGGGCTTAATGTATGATAGTTTTTATTTTGTGACAAACACTTATTAGGGGAGCATAATCCGTCTGTGACGGCTCTTGTTTTGCTTCTTCGTAACAGGTGTATATCTGCATTGTGGGAAAAGGACATATTTTGACTTCTTCATTTTACAAAACCTTTACTTACAACTCAAAATTTGAATCTAATGATCATTATCTACAAAGGCGTGAACTCAAATGGCTTTAGTTGAAATAGCAACATCATTTCAAATCATACACAAAAGAAACTATGTAGATCTTTGTAAGAAGAGATTCCTAGGAAGTGTGGGAAAAAGGAAAATTTATAAGGGCTTGGATCTTGAAAAAGGGTCCCTATAACATTTCAAACAAATATAAGTGAGATCAGACAATCCAGAATGGCGCTTTTTCTAGATCTCGGCTCATATTATGGGATATGTTTGAAACAATTGTTTTCTATTAAATATATTTTATATTCTAGACAAAGTTTATTTAGCTTATTTGAACAAGAAATGTTATACCATGTCATTTCAACTTGATTGCATGCCTTTGTAGATTTGTATAATTAGAAAAAGAAAACTTTTATACTTACTTGGCTTTAATGTTTGTTGCATTTTATCTAATCTAGAATACTAATTTATCAACACTGTACAAATAAAGGACCACTAACAAATTTATTTTGAGGCATGAAATAACAAGTTTTGCAGCATATAAAATATTGTACCTGAATAACATCCTAGTAAAAAATAAAGTTGTAAGACAAGCTTATACTGTCAAGGCCAACATTTCAGCAAAAGCTTCTGTAGCTTTACATAAAAAGACATGGCAGAAATGTAAGAAAACTCTGAAGGTCACTCTAAACTTGCAAGGAAAAAACATGAAGGTCAATCTAAACTTGAAAGGAAAAAACAGTTCCTTACCTCATTTACTTTATGTTTTGACTTTAATGCTGGAAGCTGTCTCTTTCATGAGACTTTGAGACTTCCTACATCTTTACAATGTGTAGGTTGTCCTCATCAGTTTATAGTATTTTGGGATTGAAGATAACCTTACTATATTTACATAAATCCAGTATGTTCTGATCATTGCATAGTGAAAACTTTTACAACTAAGTCAAATATTTTTTTCTTGATGAACGCTTAATCCAACCTTTATATGAGTATACAAGTATAGAGGATCATCTATATTTATTTCCATGGTGTCGGGCGTAAGACCTGTCATGCTGATTCAGAAATATTTTGATATATTTTGATATATTTTGATGTTGCAGACGACAATTTCAAGTGAATATAATTTAAATTTTTATTGTCGTTTTGGGTAGAAAACACTGTGGGAAATGAAGAAATTGCTTGTGACAAGCAATTTCTTCATTTTCCACAATGTTTTCCAAAGCCTTTATCTTGTGGTGAGTCAAAAAGAGTCAATGTGTGGTAATGGGATAACAACATTATGTTATGGTGTGAGGTTACTAACACATGCATGTAGCAAGTGTTTTCCCCCTGTAGATGCTTTACGAAGACTGACTGGCGGTACGAGCCACAGTTCCCTGCATGACAACACGGAGTCTGTGAAGGACAATAAAACTAACACATCAGACTCATCGCCATCTTCTAAAGATGGGAACGTGAAACTGAAGGGAAGTATCAAGAAAAAAGATAGCTCCCCTAAAGATTCATTAGGCAGTCGAGGATCACAAAAACTGGGCTCTGTAGTAGAAACAAAGTCCTCTACTAAATCTAGCAGTAAGTATTGAGTATAACATATAGTGTAAGATGTTGTCTATCATCTGCTCTTGTTTTGTGTCGTCCATTTTGAAAATTTAGAATTGAATTATTGTACTTTTCTAATATGGTACATGTATTTGCCTTGAACATTATTAGAGTGCTTCCGTACATAGGAAGTATTTCAAGATGTAGATCTACTAAAAAAATTTGGTTATGACTCATTTGCCATAAGACTGATAATTCAGACTGGTCAATCTTGAAGTTGCAGATAACAAAAATAGTGGACTGGCGCACAAAGCATTTATGAACAAGAAAATATCAGTGCATGAAATACAGCGGAAAAAGAGAAAAATCTGTTGCCAACAGTATAGTATTATATTCTCATTCATTGTTTCAAAAGCTTTATTCATTTGGTTTGTTAAATCTGGTTATAGTGTTGTAAAGTATTGTGTGGTAACAGAGCAGTCACAAAAATGATTTATTAATTAATAAGTTACAATAAGGTGGATGTAAAAAGTGCAAATTACTTTCATGTTTGTATTTAATATGTTATTATTGACCAAGCTAATATGTAGACCTCATTATTTATTCTAACCTTTATTGGTATTAATATAATTATTATTTTATTTGCATTTTGTCTTCTGTTTGCTATACTGTGCATGTCCCATGAAGTAATTTTTCGGTAATATCCATGAATGTGAAGAAGCTTGAATACAGTGCTGATCAGCAGCATTGAAAGTGATTTTATACATTAACAAATTCCTTTATTTCAAGTGTCACTGCATTCTTTCAATAGATAGGAACATTTTATATGACGGGAATATAGTATACATTTTATATGATGGGAATATAGTATTTTGATTCTAACTGATTCTCAACATTGGAAAAACATTTTTTCAAGATAACGAAAAAAGTGACTTTAAGCAATTAATTAGAGATAATTGTATCTGTTATTTCGTAATTCTGAGTGGTGATACTTCTGTCTAGACAGACTCTCTGATTTAAATACTACTTGTATGATACTGGTAATGTTGCTACAGGTCTTCACTAGGTTACAGACCTAACAGTTTGACCTAAGTAATTGCTTCTTGAGACTAATAGGTATGGTTTTGGTGTGTGTTGACATGTTTTCTATGTATATTTTCATGGTGTGTGTTTTCCCCCTGCTTATTACACAACAGATGAAGATGACCTCTCCCTCACAGGTATGCTTACTACATCTATCTGATCTGAGCCTGCACCACTCACACAGACAAGGCAGGACTGATTCTGAATACAGGCATACACAGTCTGTGTAACTGTCGGAGCTACAGATAAGAGGGGTTAATGGATAATGGCTTTTTGAAATGCAGTATTTCATCTAAAGTTCATCAAACCATATTTTGTGGATACTTATTTGAATCGTCTCAAATGGTGAGAAGATTCAATTGAGTACCGACCACACAGGGTTTGGATTTGAAATAACAATTGTAGAATTTCTTTCTCCCCTCTTATCTGTAGCTCTGTGTACGGTTATTCCATATGAAGGATTTGATAACTCAAAAACTTTTTTTCAGTTTGTACATCATGATTCACACTTACAACAGTTCTCCAACAACATAATGATGAGAGATATGCTATAAGTACCCTGCCTTGTATTGTGTTCTGCTGTTTGACCTCCTGTCTGTTTTGGCTTTTTCTACCTGAGAGGCTGCTATACATATAGGCCTGGCTTGAAAATCATTGAATATTTGATATTTGACTTTCAAATGATTACCTTCACAGGTTGTATAAAGATTTTGAAATATGTTGCAGAGAGTCTATTTTGTCTAGTTGCTAGCCTTTAAAACTGTCAATTTGACAAGATTGAATTTGTGATTTTGTGGGGTAAAAGTTAAACTGTCAGTACATGAATAAATGTAAGATCTTTCATTTATTGTAGATTCAAAGATCATGCAGATATTTCTAGGAGAGACATAAACATACAAGTTTGCACAAGTCTAATATTTGTATACCATCATTCTAGGTTTGAGTCACAGTTTTACTGATGATACGATAGACAGTCGCCGTCCGAAGCATAAAGGTAAAGGATTACCTCGTGGTCACTCGCTGGAGGAGAACGTGCCGGACGGAGGTCCCAGTCAGCTCAAGTCCGCCGCCAGTGAGTCCATGTTGTCCGGAGACAGCAGTACACTCGGTATACCAGACGGTCGCAAGTCTGCATCCAAACTCTCACTACTTGGTGATAAACTAGTTGATGCTACCAGAGCTCTCACAGAGAAAAATGTGAAGAAGAACAAGACTCCCTTCAATATATTCAAGAAGAAGTCATCACGTGATCCTTCACCCAATGAGAGGACCCGTACCAGGAGTACAGAATATCACAGTTTAGACAGGACGAAGGTGGGGTACAGGTCCGGGGGTGGTCGATCACCTAACAGATCCTCCACGCTGCCTATAACACGCATCAGTGATGAGGCAGACGGTAACGGTACCACCGGACATGTTCTCAACATGGAGGCTCCACGAGGCATGATTCCGTACGAGTTCCAGGACGCGCTGGGTCGCAGCAGTCGTGATGTCGGGGGTAGTGACGGATCAGATCCGGACATGTCAGAGACTGATCTACTGGAGCTGAACGCGATGGCCGAGCATGTTGAGGAGTATTACTACGCTGTCCGCATCTTCCCGGGTCAGGATCCCAGTCAGGTGCACGTAGGCTGGGTCACTCCAGGCTTCCACAGCTCTAACAAGGGCTTCGACATGAAGAAAGTTAGGCATACGGTCGTCTCTATACTGGATGAGGACTACAGAATCAAATCCAGGTAAATACGGTGAATTGTTGACAAACAAAGTTGATATTTAATATAGCATTTCCTTTATTAATGATTGTCTATAACTTTAACACACAGATGTTTTATCTGCTGCTATTTTGTACCTTTTTATAAAAAAATAACTTCAATCAAAATTAAATTTCTCAAATTAAATCCACCTAATTTTTCCCGCAATATGATCAATTGTGTCTTATTGATTGTATATGCATTGTGTTGTTTCTTTGTTGCTTGTTAAAGACTTAAGTGAGAGAATTTCTTTTAATATGATATCTATGTATGTGCCTGATTGTTGAGATTGTTATGTATATGTGTTACAGTGTTGGTCGTAAGAACTGTTACATGGTGAATGCTGGAGACCTACAGCAGCGTTACGGAGGCTCCGGTCAGGATCTGTCCAGTAAGCGCGCCTCCCCGGGTCTACTGGTGGGATGTACGATAGATCTGTCTACAGGCATACTGACCTTCACCATCAACGGCAAGGAGGTCGCTAACAAGTTCCAGGTACATGTTGATATACTTGTGATTGTATTGTGTCAACCCTTTCTCAATAACACTACTATAGGCTGGACTAAATTCAAATTATCTAATGAATTGGGAAATATTTAGAGGAAAAGGAAATACTGTCTAAATTTTATCCCTTAGAGGCATGAAAACTTCAAAAATGATACAGCCAATGGAATTTGTTTTACAGGAGACAAAGTGAATACTTTTCCTTCTTTCTACATTAAGTCATACATGATAGCCAGAGCAAGATATGATAGGGGAGTAAGACATTCTAGATTTGTTTGAAATCCAAACCCTATGTTGTGGGTACTCACTTAAATCGTCTCAAGGAGATGATTCCAATGAGTACCCACAAATAAGGTTTGATGAACAATAAATGAAGTATTGCATTTTGAAATGTTTTCACCCCCTCTTACCTGTAGTTCTGTATAGCTGCTAACTTCATGTTTCCGCCATGTTTACAGGTAGAGCCCGGTACGAAGCTGTTCCCTGCTGTCATTTGTGAACCCACCATCAAGGAGATGCTGCAGTTTGAACTCGGAAGTTCTAGGGTAATTGTCTACTTTACATTGCATGGTTCTACTCTATAATTACTTTTGAACCAAAATAATACCCATATATAATTATCAAAGTATTGTAACAGATAAAATGATTTGGCTGCGTTTATGATAGATATATTTGAGATGGGATCTGGTGAAAGGTCCTTTATGGCATTTGAGACCAATTTGAATCCAGATCCATCTGCATTTACAAACAATCTGTTCAAGATCCATGTTGGTCTGTAATAGCTTCTTTATGGCATGTATGGACTGTAAGAGACCTGCAGAGATCCTGATCAGACTGTATTTAGGCACATGCTGATCTACAAGTAATGATATTCTCAAATGCTATGAGGGACCCTTTCTCAGTTCTCAACTCATTGCATTAGACTTACCTTTTTGCTAAGTAAATGATCAATGTCACAACAAAGCATATCTGTACACAAATTGATGGTGGATCAGTACTTATTGAAGACAGTATATTTTGTATGTTACAGACTGGTTTGCCTCTATCAGCAGCTGTATTTAGAGGACGTAAGAGCATCGTGCCAGCATGTCCGCCCAGACTGGATGTTCAGTCTCTGATCCCCGGGTCGTGGGCGCGAGTTCCTCACAACATGACGTATCTGACCTCCATCAAACTGTCGGATACACGAGGATGGAGTGTACTCTCTAACAATGCCAGTATGTAATGGTTATATATCTGACTAATACAAACGCTCATATGATTAACATATTATGTCCCCGTATTGAAAGATCATATCGTTTTACTCGAGTCTGTCCATCTGTCAGTTTATGTGTCCAAAAACTTTTCATTGGCCTTTTCTCCAAACGTGTTTGACATACAAACCTCAAATTTGGTATGTAACATCCTTTCAAGAATACATATCTGTTCCATGCAGTATGGCCTTCCTCAAGGTCATTCATTAACCCTTATCAACCTGTAAAACAAAAACTCAACATTGCCATTTCAGGGGCATGCGAGTCATGTTTCACAAACGCATCTTGTTTTTGACTTATTGTTCTAATACAAAAATGAAATTAAGGTCTGTGAAACACAAAAAATAAGAAATTAAAAGCTTAACCAATTCTAATCATTTTGGTAATTTTCTCAATGAGTTCCTGTGATTAAAGATAACATTGTCTAAACCCATAATTTACATAATTTATCGTATATGATTTCAGTCTCTATGATGTCTGTCTACATCCCAGAGGATGACAGATCTATGGATGTGCTGGATCTGATAGAATATCCACAACTACTCTAGTAAGTCTGGAATACTGGTATATCATAGTCTATTTTAATTTAATCTTCATTCAGTCTAAAGTATAGACAAAAAAGGTCTCAGTGCAAACATTTGCAAATTCATACTCCGTTAACTTACAGTTTTGCAAAAGGTTCAAGCCGAAACTATTGATCAAATACCATATTTTCAAAAAAGCTGTAAATTGTAAGGTTCTTTCAAATGATAAAACAATAAATATTGTTAACCCATTCCCATTCATTGACGCTTTTTGACGCCCCCTTTAGATAAAGGCTTTTGTAAACATTATGGAAAATGAAGAAATTGCTTGTGACAAGCAATTTCTTCATTTCCCACAATTTTTTCTGCAGATAATTTTGTGAAATGTCAAAATATTATCAACTTGAAAATGGCATATATACCATGTAAAAAAAGTTTAGCAATATTGACTTTGTTAATTGAAAACATGTATTTTCTGTGATATCTATTTCACAACCGTCGTATAAATTAAGCAGAACAGAACAGATCTTTATTATCCCCCGCCGAAAAAATTTTTCGGGGGGGATATTGTTTTTGCCATGTCCGTCCGTCCGTCCGTCCGTCCGTCCGTTCGTCCGACATTCGTTTCCGCGCTATTTCTTGGAAACTATAGACCGGATTTCGATGAAACTTGGCACACAGCTTCACTACAAAGAGGACATGCGCATATCGTCGGGGTTTCCCGGTTCGACCATTGAATTCAGAGTTACTGCCCCTGACTGTTTAAGCCATATACATACAGAGTGATATTCGTTTCCGCGCTATTTCTTGAAAACTGTAGACCGGATTTCGATGAAACTTGGCACACAGCCTCACTATAAAGTGGACATGCGCATATCGTCGGGGTTACCCGGTTTGACCGCCGAATTCAGAGTTACTGCCCCTGACTGTTTTAGCCATATACATACAGAGTGATATTCGTTTCCGCGCTATTTCTTGAAAACTGTAGACCAGATTTCGATGAAACATGGCACACAGCTTCACTACAAAGTGGACATGCGCATATCGTCGGGGTTACCCGGTTCAACCGTCGAATTCAGAGTTACTGCCCCTGACTGTTTAAGCCATATACATACAGAGTGATATTCGTTTCCGCGCTATTTCTTGAAAACTGTAGACCGGATTTCGATGAAACTTGGCACAAAGCTTCACTACAAAGTGGACATGCGCATATCGTCGGGGTTACGCGGTTCCACCGCCGAATTCAGAGTTACTGCCCCTGACTGTTTTAGCCATATACATACAGAGTGATATTCGTTTCCGCGCTATTTCTTGAAAACTATACACCGGATTTCAATGAAACTTGGCTCACAGCTTCGATACAATGATGACATGCGCATATCGTCGGGGTTACCCAGTTTGACTGCCGTATTTAGAGTTACTGCCCCTGACTGTTTAAGCCATATACATACAGAGTGATATTCGTTTCCGCGCTATTTCTTGAAAACTGTAGACCGGATTTCGATGAAACTTGGCACACAGATTCACTACAAAGTGGACATGCGCATATTGTCGGGGTTACCCGGTTCGACCGCCGAATTCAGAGTTACTGCCTCTGACTGTTTAAGCCAAATACATACAGAGTGATATTCGTTTCCGCGCTATTTCTTGAAAACTGTAGACCGGATTTCGATGAAACTTGGCTCACAGCTTCACTACAAAGTGGACATGCGCATATCGTCGGGGTTACGCGGTTCGACCGCCGAATTTAGAGTTACTGCCCCTGACTGTTTAAGCCATATACATACAGTGATATTTGTTTCCGCGCTATTTCTTGAAAACTATACACCGGATTTCAATGAAACTTGGCATACAGCTTTCTACAATGAGGACATGCGCATAGCGTCGGGGTTACCGGGTTCGACCGCCGAATTTAGAGTTACTGCCCCTGACTGTTTAAGCCATATACATACAGAGTGATATTCGTTTCCGCGCTATTTCTTGAAAACTATATACCGGATTTCAATGAAACTTGGCACACAGCTTCACTACAATGAGGACATGCGCATATCGTCGGGGTTACCCGGTTCGACCGCCAAATTAAGAGTTACTGCCCCTGACTGTTTTAGCCATATACATACAGAGTGATATTCGTTCTGTTGAAGCCATATACATACAGAGTGATATTCGTTCTGTTGAAGCCATATACATACAGAGTTATATTCGTTTCCGCGCTACTTTATTGACAATGAAAATATGTTCGGCGGGGGATATCAATTCAACGAATTTGCTTGTTGAAACTTAAGCATACATAGCTCATCGTTTACAATATACAAATATTAACATGTTGCGCTGAAATGACATATAATAACAATAACAATATTGAACAATCAATCGAAACTCAACTGTAACATTAAAAGGTGAGACTGTTTACTAGATTTTTGGAGAAGGGAGTTATCAATCGTTTGTCTGTCTTAATTTAAATGCTTTTGTACAGCATAATGCCAAATTATTCAGGATAGTTCTCTTGTCAGAATTTAAAAGCTGTACAAATTTTAACATACTTGGTCTAATTGTATAATAGTTTTTAATATGATTTTTTCTGAGATCATTATAGAATGGACACACTAAAACAAAATGGAACTCATCTTCGACTTCATTTAAGTTACAAAGAGAACAAATGCATTGATTTCTATCGATTTTTTCATGTCTGCCAGTTTCTACAGGGTTGCCACACGTCAGGGAAATGTCAGGTAAATTTAAATTTTTTCAAGGTCAGGGAATTGTCAGGGAATTTTGTGAACTGTCAGGGAAATTTGAAAATACAGGCAAATGTCAGGGAATTGTCAGGGAATTTTGAAAAAATTGGATGCATTGCCACATGTTTAATGATTTCAACGTTGCCTTTCAAAAAATTCTCAAAATGTCACGAGTTTACCGCGACGAAACATGTCAGGGAATTTTCCAATTGTGTCAGGGAAATGTCAGGGAATTGTCAGGGAATTTTATTTCCACTGACTAGTGGCAACCCTGTTCTACTTTTAATACATGAGATGATAGTCTCAATTTAGCTAAAATATTTCTGTATTTCGAGCAGTTTAAGATGTCTAAATAGGACGATCGTTGGAAGGAAGGTTTTAGATTGGTAAAAAGTGACAGTGATGGATAATACTTAACGTTTTCGTGCCAGTTACTTATGTAAATATCTCGTAAACGTTCTCGCAAAATAGGTATAAAAACATTACCATTTACAGATTCTGGATACATCCAAATTTCATGAAATCCCGTAGACTGTAGAATGTCGCGAACTTTGGATGACCAATTAACAATATTTTCAGTACTTTCTATTTGAATCCTTTGTTCTCCAGTAAGTGTTTTTAAGATACAATTTTGAGATTTTTCTTTGTAAAGTTTCAGCCAAAATTTGATTATACGAATGTACCTAGAGATATAAAGGGGGTATCTTCCAAGCTCTGCATATAAAGCGAGAGATGAAGTACTGTTTTTAGCTCACCTGAGCACTAAGTGCTCAAGGTGAGGTATTGTGATCGGTCTGTTGTCCGGCGTCTGTCTGTCTGTCCGTCCGTCCGTCCGTCCGTCCGTCCACAATCATAAAAAAATCTTCTCCTCCTAAAGTACTGGGCAGAATTGGATGAATTTTCACAGATATGATCCTTGGGTCATCCTTTTTCAAAATACTTCAAAGAATTGGGATCGCGGTCAGATTGAGGTCAAAAAGTAGGTCACTAGGTCAAATCTTATTTTTGCTCCAGGAGTCACAGTATTGGCTCAATCATTGTGAAAGTTGACCAGAATCTTTGTCTTGATGATATCTAGGTCATTTCAAAAAGTAGGTCATGCCAGGTCAAAATGTAGGTCACTAGGTCAAATGATTTAAAATCCTTCTTTTTGCTCTAAAAGTGCTACCTTTGGCTCAAATCTTGTGAAAATTGCTCAGAATGTATTTTTGGTGGATACCTAGGTTCTGTTAAAAATTGGGTCATGTGAGGTCAAAAATGAGGTCACTAGGTCTGTTTGATAAAATCCTTCTTTTTGCTCAGAAGTGCCCATTTTTGGCCAAATTATTATGAAAATTTCTAAGAGTGTTTTTTAATGATATAAAGGTCATGTAAAAAGTTTGTCATGCAAGGTCAAAAACTAGGGCACAAGGTCAAATATTAAGAATTACATTTATTAGTCAAGAAGTGCCAATTTTGGCTAAAATCTTGTTAAATGGCTCAGAATGTTCTTCTTTTGGATATTTAGGTTCATTTAAAAAGTTTGTTTTGTGAGATCAAAAACTAGGTCACAAGGTCAAAGGTAATGTGTCCCTTCTTTTTGCTGTGGAAGTTCCAATTTTGGCTCAATTATTCTGAAAATTGCTCAGGACGTTTATTTTGATGATGTCTGTAGGTCATTGAAAACTTGGGTCAAGCAAGGTCAAAAACTGGGTCAGTGGGTCAAATCTTGTTTTTGCTGCAAGAATTTATTACATTATTTGCTCAATCATTGTGAAATTTGTTCAAACCATCACTTTACATGCAAAGAAGCCCTATGTTGTGGGTTAGGGAATTTTCAAGTGAGGAATTCAGACAAATTTATTTAGACCAGGTATCAGCTTATCAGCAATCATTACTTAACCCTTTCCCAAACGGCAAAATTTTAGGGTGATCCACTTCAAAAACTACCACAAATGACAAAATGGAAGTTATTACAGACAGAATTTGTGTAAAAAAATGTACAGAAAATATTGAGACAAAAAGGAGAAACTGCTGGTTATCAGCAGTTTCTTCTTTTGTCTCAATGTTTTCTCAAGCCTTTTCTACTAGGGACGTCAAAACCAGGTCTTGTTTGGGAAAGGGTTAAGTAAATAGTTAGACTGTCTAAAGTCAATGATAGACCCTCCAAAATAAATAAAGCGCTGCCTTATCTGATAATGGAGCTCTTATCTGATAAAGGATAGAGCTACAGATAATCTTAAAGGGGGACGAGCTAGGCTGTCGAAAATGCAATGGCACAATAATTACAAACCAGAAATAACGTATGAAATTACCAACCTGATCATTTATGTCCATTGTTACCACTCGTCGAGCTTTATTAAGTATTAAAATCCAAGTCAATTAATAACATGCTGGTCATCCTTGTTTTTGTTTTGTAACGGCTACATATGCCCAACCTTCAAAAATCAATTACGTCAGAGATACGTCATCTGTGCTCAGCGAAATTTTTAACACACCGTACAACCGGCTGCGTAGAAAGTCAGCGAAGACAGAATCGGCATCTGATGTCATGTGCATGGTAGGTCAAATGAATTTACTTTTATAAATAAACGAAAGGATCTTTGGTATTCTATAGTTGATAAATACGCGTATAAATGTTCAGTGCTTGTACAAAATAAACCTTTTCACGTATTCCTCGCAAATAAGGTCACAGTCATCGACACAGCCGGTTGTACGGTGTGTTAATAACGCGGAGGTGTGTCTCGTTGACCTTGACCTTGTCTTGTTTTGAAGTAAAAATAGAATGTGTAAACACACTTGTAAAGGATTGATCTATAGCAAAGGAAAGATTTTTTTTCGCCGAGATTGAGGTTTTTATGCATTGCTAATTGTTTTTCCATGCACAAATATGAGTTCCGGAACAGTTCGGAAGCATAAAAACATAGAATGAGCCCCTTTAATGCCTTATCCCTTTCCTATGATGTCCCTATTAAAAAAGGCTTGGGGAATTATTGAGTCAAATGAAGAAAAGGCTGATAATCAGCATTTTCTCCTCTTGCCGCGCTATTTCAAAATTGAACAGTCTATTTCTTTTCTGTCTTGGTAAAGATTAAGCCCTTTCCCAGCCAAGGTTTAAGCCCTTTCCAAATTGTTTCAGAACAGGAAGTCCTTAGTTTTATGCCCTTGAATTTGGCAAAATTGCCATTGTCACTCTTGTATTCTTCTAACATTAAAAGATTGATTTCATGGTCTTGCCAGTATCTCAACTATGAATTCAGGTGAGCGATCTAGGGCCATCTTGGCCCTCTTGTTTACTTGTAAAATCCACTTGCAAAATTTTCTATGAATTGCTTCCAAATTTTCAGCTTTTAGATGTCCCCATACTTCACAACCATAATTCAGAACAGAAAGCACTTGTGAATCAAATAAATTAAATAAAATATTAATTGGTGGGTCAATATCTCTTGTACTACTAAGTAGTGAATTCATAGCTCGAAGAGCTTAACTTCGTATTTCCTTTGTCGCATGGACAAAGGAGCCATTGCAGGAAAATAAAATGCCAAGATAATTAAAACTATCCACTTGTTCGATAACCTGTCCATCATATAATATATTAACTTCTTCCTTAATATTAACTCTTTTTCTAAACACAAGGGTTTTGGTTTTCTCTACATTGACCGTTAGTCCCCATTTTTTGCTATAATTCTCTAAACATTTCATTTGTTCCTGCAATGCCTCCCTTGTCTCTGCACAGAGAACTGCGTCGTCTGCAAATAAGAATAGATAAATGGAAATCTGGTCTATTGTAATATCTGGGTTTTCGTTACTTTGCATAGATAGCTCAATATCATTGATAAAGAGAGAAAACATCATGGGTGATGTTATCTCCCCTTGGAATAATCCGACCTCGCTGTTGAAGTACTCTATTAAAGAGTTAAGATGGCTTACGCACAGCTTAACTTCATCATACATTGAACGGATAACAGAAAAAAGTTTACCGTTTATACCCAATTTCAAAAGTTTATACCACAGTGAACTCCGATCAATCAAATTGTAAGCCTTTCTAAAATCCACAAAACAACAATACAATTTACAATGAAATTGTCGTTCAATCAGCATGTATAGACTATAAATTGCATCTACGGTTGAATGATTGTTTCGAAAGCCAAATTGAGAATCGGTTAAAATATCGTTTTCACAAGTCCATTTTTTCAATCGTTCATTTAAAATGACAGTAAAAAGTTTTGCAAAACAACTAGTTATAGTAATACCCCTATAATTACTGGGATCTGAAGCGTCCCCCTTTTTATACAATGGTTTTACTACCCCCGTAGGATATGCAATCATGCATGTGTGACAAGCAATTTCTTCATTTCCCACAATTTTTTCTGCAGATAATTTTGTGAAATGTCAAAATATTATCAACTTGAAAATGGCATATATACCATGTAAAATTCTTTTTAGTGGCCTTTTTTATGCTGGGCAAAGACAATTATGTTCACACATAAATGTTTTCTAGAATTTTGCTCCATGCACATGAATACCAAGGCAGACATGAAAACTGGAAATGCACACCTGGAATGCGAGACGCACGCGATGGCGGTATAAAATTCATTTGTTTGTGTTCTCTAGCTTTGATCTATTGTGTAAACGTTTGATTTCATGTTAAAACAAAACTATTTTGGCTACTACAGATATTTACATTTTGTTGCTAAACTTTTTTTATTATGTATATGTAACATCTTTGATATTGGACCAGTCTAACATTTTGCTGTCTAGTAATTGGATTAAGAGACAATTCTTTCAAAGTCGTCATATTGCTTTGATTATTTCTAGTTTCCATGCCACTACCCTGGAGCTGTATCAAGCAGTGTGTTCCCATGGTAACCAAGTTGTGGCTAACATCTTAACCAATCATGTGGACATATTACAACTGATGTACTGTATACGCAGTGAATGTAAGTTGTACTCTTTTTACATGGTCAACAATAATGTGTTACAAATTCAAGAAAGCACATTATACTACCTAGCATTAAAGATATACCTGAGAAGTATATCCATGATCTAAACCATGAATTGATCTTGTCTAAAATCTAAAAAACAACATAGTATTTTCTGTAGATTTGATGAATTTTTGAAATCTATGTTTGGTATGGTAAATATGTTTTGTAGCTAGATATGGATTCCAAATAATGTAATACAATGTATAATGATATTCAATTTTGAACTGTTTTCCCAAACAAGACTTGGTTTTGACCTAACTTGTAGAAAAGTCTTGTGAAAACATTGAGGCAAAAGAAGAAAATGCTGATAATCAGCATTTTCTCCTTTTGCCTTAATTTTTTCTGAGTTATTTTGTACACAAATCATATCTTTATCTACATCAATTTTGTCATGTGCATCATCTTTCAAATCTCACCACCCAAAATTTTGTTGTTTGTGAAAAGGTTATGATGTTTAGAAAGACAACAAAAGTATTAATTTGATACTATACAGCATACATATGACTATACTAAATGGTGCTATATTACAGATATATCTGGTCCACTGAGGAACAACTTCCATGACTTGATGATCTCTATGCACCTTGACTCACATACCAGAGCTAGGTAGGTAGCTCACATACTCACATATACAACCACTTTTAAAAACAAGGTTTTACAACATTTCAAATTGAAAGGCATATATTTGTTGATGAAAAACAAATGAAACATCATGGAGAAGATGCATTTGTTATGACAAAGAAAGCTTTGATGTAAAAGAAGTAAATGCTCTTAATGAATACAATAGTTTTCTCTATTAGGAATGTCATATATTTTTACCAAATGGCCCACAACTAGATAAATTTCATTTCTTTTAAATGAGTTACAGTGATAACATATTCTTGTCAATAGCAGTCAAATGATTGAGCAATGATACTTTAAAGCTAGGATCTCTTAGAATGTTTATTGTCTCAACAGAAAACTAACAGAGAAGGAGTACATCATCCCGCTACGTCCCCAGTCCATGAAGTCTCTGAGCCTGTACAGACAGCTCAGTCCGCACAGTGATGGGTTCCGTATCAAACATACCATCCCTAACATGGACGCCAGCGTGTCCATCAAACCTCAACTCTGTCTTACCAAGAAGGACATTGATGCAAGGTACTAACACAAATAATCATCTTATATACTTGGTTCTATAGTTCATGAATGTACATAGAAGCTTTCTCTTTGATACTGGATATGTATTTAACTTAATATTTTTGAGCAATAAGAATACTAGTCAACATACTGTATATAGAGAAGTGACGATAGGAGGGATAGAATTTGAGATATTTAAAATCGTTATTGTAATACTGTAAAAGTCTTTATTTTCGCGAGCTCAACATTTCGCGATTTTGCTGTCTCGGATATATTCGCGAGTTTATAAATTCGCGAGTGGCTGTTATAAAGATCATGTGTTTCCGTCATTTTCCAGAAATCTTCGTTTTTTTAATTTCCGTACATGTCCGTTTAAATTCGATAAATACATGAGCGATGTTTGTGTGAAATATTTTTCACACCTTTATTCAATTAACACCTGTTAAAAAGGATAATACAGGTATTGAAAACTTTTGTCCCTTCATAATAATCGATGTTCAAAGTATAAAACGTCCTAACACCTTCATGTTTATGTAAGACTTAAGGCCTACATTGATAACTTAGTTACGTGCGAATATCTACTATTTTTAACATATTATATCGTGACAAAGTCAATAGAACTCTAATATTTAGGTTTAAGGACAGATCCTCCAGTTGTTACTGCGCAACTTACTGCGCATATCCTAAATAACGAAATAAAGCTGTTTCAGTAATTGGCATTTTCAGCAAATGTATTTTTTTACATTTAGTTAATGTTTGGTTGATAAATGACAAGACCCTTTTCGGTTATTTCAATTTTCTCTGTTTGGTCAATTAAAGTGTAATAGTACTCGGATGGTACATTTCGCTTTCTGTTACGCGTTCAACATGTGGCGTTAGCGATAGGAAACGGAGCAATAAAAGCAAAGTGGTGTCTTTATGAGCTAGTCCGCTTCAGATGGACACAAAATACGACACTTTTTATTATCTAAAGCTGGTAATAAGGAAGAAAATTGATAAAAGAAGTGAAACAATTTCGGACAGAGCTGCAAAAAGTAAACCAAATTTTACTTTTAACTAAGAAAAACGCTTGGTTTGATATATTTTTCTTTTTTTGTTTTTGTAGGTATGACCATGTACTATTTCTATACCAAAAAAGAAAAAAATTCTTACCGCTGGAATATTTTTTATTATCAGAAAGGTTGCGAAAAAAGAGAAATTTCAGCTACTTTTGAAAGAATATTTTACTAAAAATTTCAAAATCATCTCTAAATTTTCCCAAATTGATACTCATTTAGACAGATTAAAATATATTGAACACAGTAAAGACTTATTTATGTAATCCTAGTCATTTCGAACACCTTTTTTGTGGGTATTTAAGTGACACCTCATTTTTGCAATTTTAGACAAGGGTAGTCTCCCTTGAAATCCAATAACTTTTTAATTCGCTTGGTGACCTATAGTTTTTAAGTCATTATTTTACTTCTCATATTTTTAAACATCAGTACAGAAAAAATAAAAAAAATCTTACCGTAGGAAATAAATGGAGGATCTGTCCTTAATAGGTATACATTAAAGATGAGCAATTATGAAAATAATCGATTTTGAAGTACTTGCAACAATGATTTCGAAAGGTTCCGATATTCGGCTTACCATCGGTAATCTCCAGCGTTCTGCAGACGGTTATATTCACGAGAATGATGAATTCGCGGGATAACCCATTCGCGAAAATTAGCGAAAATATGGTCCTCGTGAATAAATAGACTTTTACAGTACTATATTTCAATGAATGATTGTTTTGCTTCAAATCACACTTACAATAATACGTTGTATGATCCCCACTTAAGTGTATGATTGTGTACATTACAGAAATGAGAGTCAGGATAGACCCGAGACATCCCCGTTCTTCCCGATGGACAAACTGAAGATCCACATGATGATGGCCCTCACACACGCTGTAGAGAAAGGGGCCGCACATATACGCGATCCTATAGGTGGCAGTAATGCCAACCTGTTTGTGTAAGTAGTCATTCTAAGCTTATTACAGCCATATCAAGTTTTATGATACTGTTTCATTGAACCTTTTAGGGCACATTACTTTTGCAGTTTTTAGTTTTTAGCTCACCTGAGCACAAAGTGCTCGAGGCGAAGTATTGTGATCGGTCTGTTGTCCGGCGTCTGTCTGTCTAACTGTCTATCTGTCCATCCGTCAACTTTTCACAAAAAAATCTTCTCCTCCTAAAGTAGTTGGCAGAATTCAATCATATTTCACACATATGATCTATGGGTCATGCTTTTTCAAAATACTTCAAAGAATTTGAATCGGGGACATAATGGGGTCAAAAAGTAGGTCACTAGGTCAAATCTTCTTTCTGCTCTAGGGGCCACATTTGAAGCTCAATCGTTGTGAAATTTAATCAGAATATTTGTCTTGATAATATTTAGGTCATGTTAAAAAATAGGTCAAGCCAGGTCAAAAACTAGGTCACTAGGTCAAATATTGTAAAATCCATCTTTTTACACTGGAAGTGCCAATTTTGGTCCAAACTTTGTAGAAATTGTCATGAATGTTTATTTTGATGATATCAAGGTCAAGTCAAGAAGTGGGTCATGCTAGGTCATTAACTAGGTCAAGAGGTCAAATCTTACAAAATCCTTTCTTTTGCTTTGGAAGTGCCAATTCTTGTCCAAACTTTGTCAAAATTGTCCTCAATCTTTATCTTGATTATATCTATGAAATGATCAGAAGTGGGTCATACAAGGTCAAAAACTAGGTCACAAGGTCAAATCTCTTAAAACCCTTCATTTTGTTCTGGACATGCCAGTTTTGGTCCAAACTTTCTCAAAATTGTCCTGAATGTTTATCTTGATGATATCTAGGTCATGTTAAGAAGTGGATCATGCCAGGTCATAAACTAGGTCATGAGGCCAAATCTTGTAAAATCCTCCCTTTTGCTCTGGGATAGCCAATTTTGGTCCAAACTTTGTCAAAATTGTCCTAAATGTTTATCTTGATGATATATTGGTCATGATCAAAGGTGGGTCATGCAAGGTCAGAAACTAGGTCACAAGCTCAAGTATTGCAGAATCCTTCCTTTTGCTCTAGAGATGCCAATTTTGCCCCAAAACTTTGTCAAAACTATTCTTAATACTTGTCTTGATATCTAGATTATGTACAAAGTGTTGGTCATGTAAGGTCTAAAACTAGGTCATTGGGTCAAATCTTGATTTTGCTTTAAGAACGGAAATATATACTTAAACATTGTGAAAATTGTTCAGAATGTTTATCTTGATGAAATCTGGGTCATTTTAAAAGTGGGTCATGTGAGGTCAGAAACTAGGTCACTAGGTCAAATCTTGTTTTTCTCTAAGACCCAAAAAATTTACTTAATCATTGTGAAAATATCATCAGAATGTTAATCTTGATGATATCTTGGTGATATGAATAGCAGGTCATTCGATGTTAAAAAGTAGGTCACTAGGTCAAATTTTGTGTTTGCGCTAAGAACCAAAATATTTACCTTACCAATGTGAAAATTGTCCAGAATGTTTATCTTGATGATATCTTGGTGATGTGAAAAGTGAGGCATGCGAAGTCTAAAACTAGGTCACTCGGTCAAATCTTGTTGCTCTAAGAACCAAAATATTTACTTTATCGTTGTGAAAATTGTTCAGAATATTTATCTTGATGATATCTGGGTCATTTTAAAAGTGGGTCATGTGAGGTCAGAAACTAGGTCACTAGGTCAAATCTTGTTTTTCCTTTAAAACCCAAAATATTTACTAAATCATTGTATAAATGTCAGTGTTTATCTTGATGATATCTTGGTGATATGAATAGCAGGTCATTGGAGGTTAAAAACTAGGTCACTAGGTCGAATCTTGTTTTTCCTCTAAGAACCAAAATATTTACGTTATCATTGTGAAAATTGTTCAGAGTGTTTAACTTGATAATATATTGGTGATGTGAAAAGTTGGTCATGCGAGGTCTAAAACTAGGTCACTAGGTCAAATCTTGTTTTTGCTCTAGGAACCAAAATATTTATTTTATTGTTGTGAAAATTGTTCAGAGTATTTATCTTGATGATATCTGGTCAATGTAAAAAGGGGGCCATGTGAGGTCAAAAACTAGGTCACAAGGTCAAATTTTGTTTCTGCGTTTAGAACCATAATGGTATCTGAATCATTGTGACAATTGTTCAGAATGTTTATTTTGACAATATCTGGGGCAGGTATAAAGTGGGTCATGGGAGGTCAAAACCTAGGTCAAATTTTGTTTTTTCTCTAAAAAATCAAAATATTTATTCATCATTGTGAAAATAGTTCAGAATTGCTTATCTTGATGATAAATGGGTCATGTAGAAAGTTACTTATGTTAGGTCTTAAACTAGGTCAAATCTTGTTTTTGTTTTAAGAACCTAAATATTTACTCATCATTGTGAAAAATTGTTCAGAATGTTTATCTTGATGATATCTAGGTCATGTAAAAAGTGGGTCATGCGAGTTTGAAGTTTGCAAGTTGTTTGTCTCAAAGTCCTCTCAGGTGAGCGATGCAGGGCCATCTTGGCCCTCTTGTTCACAAACACCATTTGTTTAGATGCAATCTTACATTCATTCAACAGTGACTTAAGTTCATTTTATGCTCATGATCACTTAGCACAGCTCATTTATTAGCTTTCTTAATTTACCCTATTATTCCAGATCTGTGTTATTTTGATGTGATCCTATATGGCTATTTTCAGTCCTATATTGAAGACCCTGGACAATCTACTAGTGATGGGACTGTTAACAGATGATGACATGCATCAACTCTTGTATCTCATTGATCCAGAAACCTTCGATGACTCCTTCCATAGAGGTGGGTACTCATTCTAAACTAAAAGCTACCAAACTCAGCCAGGATCTTTTTAAAGCAAACAAATTCAAATTCTGTTGGAAAATACCTGGTACAGTGCTTGAAGTAGAAATAGCATGAATTTTGTTGGATACATTAATAAATCAAATTTCCAATTGTAATTGCTTTATCAGCTGATCTACTAGAGCAACGTCGGGTACTTTCGGACAGTTAAGCGATCGTCAGCCATTATTTAGATAGGTGAAGAGAAAAACTGTATCTTATGTAACAATCAGAAAATTCTAAGCCTTTTCCCCGGCATCGGTAATGAGAAGTATGTATTAAGCGTATAAAACCGGGTACCATAAGGAGAACAAAATGAGTCATTAACGGCGGGTTATTTCGGACACATCGGGTCTGATCGGACAGGCCGATAATCGAGCTAGATTTATTTCAAATGATTATGTTTGGATCTATTACCTAATTAATTTGGAACAATCTAAAATTTTGTTTGGAAAGGTTTTAGGTAAGGTAAAATACAAACGAACGATCTAAGATATTTATTTGCATCGAGTATTTCATGAAAAAAAATTGAAAAATGTACGCTGATGGTTGGAATCGAACGTCGGTTCCCCGAGTTTTGAGACTTCGACGTTACCGCTCGACCTCTGATCTTGCAGAACATTGTGTGATATAATCATTATATAAAATCATTATTTGTCCGGTTAGACCCGACGAATCAATTTTCCTTCAGGTCAGATCAGACACCTTTTTTTCCGAAAATAACTAATATTTCTACCATCGACAGATAAAAACCTCTCGAAAACCTCTAATCTTCTTTTTAAACCAGACTAAAAAAGATTTAATCGCAATAATACATTGTCATAATCTTGCGTCTGAAGGTATCTATATATAGATTATTGCTTACGAACCTCTACGGAAATTTTGATTCAGGGAAATTCCACTAAATGTTGAGTATTGGTGGCGAAGAAGAATTTCAAAAGAATAGCTGCGCTGGAACTATTAAAGCATGCACAGAGGACATAAAAATTCACGGGCATGTAGCGTTAAGGACACATGTCCGAGTTGACACGACGTCCGAAAGTACCTGACATTGCTCTATTATTTTTTCCTGGTTTAATAGCTTTACTGTTAGTTACATAATTTTCTTTTCAGATAAGACTGGTTTACGAGGTTTATTACATATGAAACTGTCAGAACCAGTCAAACTTGAGGTGAGTAGTTACCACAGTAACTGTTGTCAAATTTTGTGTTTTCTGGTATTTTGTGCACCAGAGCCAAAGTTAACAAAATAAGTTGTATTTGTTGTGGCTCTGTATCAACTAATGTTGTAACTGAAACTGAGATATTGGCTATCAATTCTTACTCTTCTTTATAAAAATGAATGAATGTTGTTTTAAGGGGGAATGCTCCAGTTTCCTAAATTTTTTCCCAATAATAGAATTTATTTATATTTTGTATGTTGAAATTACATGTTATTACCAATTAAAAAATAAAATAAAAATGGAGGGTCAGCGATCTTGTTTGAATTTTATAGGCATTCGTATCGCATACCCCTACATCGAAAAAATGCACAATTTCTTGCACCTGTCCAAGGTCACTAAAATACTAATAAAATGTTGTATATTCATCGTTTAGTCCTCAAAACGGATTTAAAGTAACGCCTTACATTCACTAAGAACAGAAAACCCAAAATGTGTGCTATTATAAACGCGTAAATGTATTAAACAACATGCTCATGTGTTCGGTTTGATCAATGAAGCTGGAGTGTTTTATGTCAAAATTTGCATATTTTTGGAAATATTTCAAGTTCTACATAATAGAATTTGATAAAACTAGGTCATTGTATTAAGCAACATGTCCTGGTAATAATTCAAAAAGAAAATGTATAGGTCAGCACACTTATTAGTGAATTACAGCAATTTTTATCAGCTACACATGAAGAAAATGACGCAAAACAGTGGTAACTGCATACACACTTACGACTGTCTGGCTCTAAATAATCGATTTCCGTCTTGAGGAAATCAGTTTCTCATAATAAATACACTTTTACCGTCGAAAATGGTAAATTGTAATGATGTGTTATATTATTGAAATTATGGTAGCGAAACATATTGGTACAAAACATTTAATTTACTACAGTAATGACCGAGTGTTCCGAAAAACTGGAGCATTCCCCCTTAAGGCCCATTAGACTGTCAGCATTAAAGTGCCTGTTACTAAAAATGGCTAACCTGCACAATCAGTAGATGATGAACAGTCAGTGCTTTGTTGCATAGAATGAAGTACTTATAAGGCATTTAAAATCAGTAAATCCTTTACTATAAAAATAGGTTCAATTTGACATTCTAATTCTTTATAAAAGAATGCAATGTTAAATGTTCCTGACAGCTTTTGACGATAGTATATAAGAAATGAAAAGAGGTCGGCAAGATTCCTTGAAGTCTAAGTTGTTTGCTGTTGTCCATCTAACATCCACAAACCTAAATTTGATTTAAAAACCTGCTATCACATCCTATATGTTTACTCGTAGGTTTGCAGAATACTTCAGCACCTGTGTGAGCTACAACTACGACACAGAATAGAATCTATTATAGCTTTCTCTGATGACTTTGTCGGATCATGTCAAAATGTAAGTACACAATGCAGAAACAAAAATACTGCCAGGAATGTAGAAATTAGTTATACATTGATCACAGAAATTTAAGTAAATTAAGTCATTTTTTTTTGAAAAAAATACTTAGTTAATTTAGCCATTATCTTTTATACTATCTGTTAATTCAACAGTTTTAAAAGCATTGACAGATTACAAGTTTTTTAGTTGGAAGCAGATGCTATCTGTAGACAACAACTGATATATCGCTTCATAGAAATTGTGAAAAATGGAGTTATAATGGTTAGAAAACATAATGACAAAAGGAAAATGGTTGAGTGTACATGAAAACATGTAGATGATGATGTAGGAAAATAGTATACACTTTGTTCTTTTCAACAGTCTGTTTTAACCCTTTCCCAAACAAGAACTGGTTTTGACGTCCCTAATAGAAAAGGTTTGGGAAAATATTGAAACAAAAGAAGAAACTGCTGAGAACCAGCAGTTTCTTCTTTTGTCTCAATATTTTCTATACCATATTTTACACAAATCCTTTCTTTAATAACATCCATTTTGTCATTTGAGGCGATTTTTAAAGTGGATCACCCTAAAATTTTGACATTTGGGAAAGGGTTAACCATCCACCTTACTTTCAGTTTATTATACATACAGTTTCCTTCCATTCTCTGTTTATCCTGTTATATTATTTGTTATTTAAAACTATAATTTATTGTACCACAGGACCAGTTGAGAAGATACAATGAGATCAAGCAGTCTAATCTACCATCCTCGGTGACGGCCAGAAAAACACGAGAGTTTAGATGTCCTCCACATGAACAGGTGTGTAGATGTCATTAAGTTAACCCTTCTCATGCTATTAGTGTCGTATTCCTGTTGTGAGCAAAGCTTTGGCAGGCAGCAGAGACCAAGATTGGCCTGCACAGATGTGCAGTCTGATCTTAGCCTACACTGCCAGCTTGGTGCTTGATAGTTGTTACAAAAAAACTTACTGGATTTTCTCTTTAATTTGTTTGAACGGAGATAAAATATGACAGGACTATTGTTAATGTAACATGTAGTGACATACGATCAACCTTCACCATCAAATACAAACCAGTTTGGCTGTTATGGTCATAACTATTTGTCCATTGATCGGACATCACTTTTTAAAGGGGTTTAGAAAAGTCAATACACAATGCAACACAGCGCTACTTATTCCTTTAATTTTGCTAAACAGTTAAGGCAGAACTACAGAATAGTAGAGATAAAGACATTCTGACTTTGCTATTTCAATTCCTGACCCAATGTTGTAGGTACTCATTGGAATCGTCTCGATGAGAGAATGTCTTTGAGTGTCTACAATAGAGGTTTTGATGAACATCCTTGTTTATTTCAGATGCGTAATTTACTGGCATTTAAAAACTCTGATGGCGAGTTGTTTGGTTCGTGTCCGTGTCGCGAGGATATCCGTGACATGTTATGGACGTTCCACAACAATCTCCTGACACACTGCTCCATGCCAACAGCTATCCAGGACGACGCTGCCAGCATGGAGGTGGAGGAGAAGGAGGTGCCGACACCGACGATGCGTGAACGACTCCTACAGCTGGTCTGGAGGGCGAAGGAGGAAGAAAAAGTGGATGATGTACCAAAACACGAAAGTAAAATAGGTAAACACATTGTGACTGTTGTATAAATAGGATCAATCAGAGGTCATAGTAGATCTATGATGGTCAAAGCAAATGCATATGATATTTATATAAACTAAGACAAGACTTTCCTTAATCAAATTTCAGGTTACCAAAAAATTGGAATAAGCGTTATAATCTGGCAATAGTAAAGCATAACTCTACCTGCAATATTTGTTGCCAGCATTAAGTTTAAATCTGCCTTTTAAAATGTTCTTTCGAATAGACGTTTTGTAATATACAGATTAATACATCAAATTTTGATCTTTCTAAAGAATCTTGAAATTTCCAGCAGCAAGATTTATATTGTTTGGGAATTTTCTGAAGGCATTGTTCCTACAGATATTCATTCAATTGGTAATTAATACAATAACTACTAAAATAAATAAATAGAAGTTAATTTTAGGCTTGTTAGAATTTTCATTTCTTCTTTCTAAAAATTAAAGGGTAAAATGGTGTTGCTTCCTAATGTCTACTTTGTCCATATTTGAAAATTTTATTTTTTCCTATTTCACTTGTAATTGCCCTACTTGGATCTCCGGTAACCTATTTATTATTTTAGATTTATTATTTCTTTATTATCTGTTTATATGTTTAAATCTTTGATATATACATGTAGGAAAATATGATTGATATTATGTAGCAACTAGAACATAGAAACTTAGCAGAGTGCATAATATTATGTAGACTTTATTTTTGTACCTGATATTTTCTTAAAATCACTTAGGCAATTGTTTTATCTATAGAATTTCTCTAGGCTGTCTGTCTAATTGGTCAAGTTATCTTTCCCAAACCAGACCTGGTTTTGAAGTCCTGAATAGAAAAGGCCTGTGTTAACAATAAGGCAAATGAAGAAAATACTGATAGCCAGCATTTTCTCCTTTTACTACAATATTTTCTACACTCTAATGTACACAAATCCTTTCTCAATTAAAATCTATTTTATCATCTACAGCCAGTTTGAAATTAGACCACCCTAAATTTGTTGGTTTTGAAATAATTTTAGGCATCTACCTTTATTGAATGATGGTTTAAGTAAAATCAATCTGTATAAAAAAAAAGTACGAATACCGAATTTGATTTAATGTAGGATTATTCATGTGACATGCAATTAGTTTGTATTTAGCTGCTTGTTATATTCATCCTTCTGGTACTGTACCAGGCTTATTCACATACCATGTCTTGCTCACTGTCTAGATGTAGGAATTATGAAGGAAACATCATGGTCCTTGTAACATCTTCTGTGATGTCATTGAAAATGTAGTATATCACAACTTCAAAGCATTTTACCTCAAAATAAGAATTTTATTTATGAACACAATCATTGATTCAAACATTAGATTAGATGTAGATCTCTATATGGTGCTCATCCTTTTCTATTTCTGCATGTTTACTTTAGTTGAACTAGTTAACATTCAACACAGTGAAAGCTGTGACAGAGGAATTTGCTGGAATCCAGCATTTATTATTTCGATCGCAATGATTTTTGTATTATTTTGTTTTATGGCATGTTTAATTGTCCATCCATGAAAGATTTGACTTATGCCCATTCTAAATTTTGTTGTCCATTTATTGTTTTAATCATTCAGGCTTTATTCTATTCTCCTATTTTGAAGATGGATTCAAATACTCATGGAAATGGTATTTTCTTAATAATTCTTAAAAACCAAATGAGTGAAAAGTATCCAACAATGTCTTGTTTCTGATAATTACATAAATACTTTTGCAAATGATTTTTAAAACCTAGAAAAAATACCGCAATGAACTGTAGTTATGTCATTTATGCCTAGAATACATTGTATGATTACATATATATTGTGTACATCTTTTCAATAGTGAAAAAGGTGTATGTATATCCATGATTTTAATTTCTTCATAATAGAATGCTGAAGAAACACTGAAAGAAGTGTGAAATGCTAATATGTAACATTTCCACTGACTGCTTTTAAAGTGACATTTCAGAATTATTTTTACATAAATTTTACTTTTATTCTATCTGAAAGAGCATGTTTTCATATGAAAATTCTGAAAATTTCAAACCAAAATATTGAACCGTTTACAAGAAATATATATTTTTGTGCTAAAATTAAACAAATTGTTGTGGACAACAGTTCAGATTTATATAGAATTTGCCATTTCTGTCTCAACTTTGAAGGCGTATTTTTCGCATATAATTAACAACTTCAAAAAACGGATAGCATTTCTACGCATTAGAATAAAGTTAACAATCTTTGCATCAAGACATACTTTTAAAAAATGAAATAAATGTGAAATGTCACTTTAAGGTCTTCATTTAAAAATATACAATCTAAAAAGTTCTATTTACTTTACGTAATATTACCATTTACACAAGTCTGTTATTTTGCTAATCAAAGATGAATACAGTACATAACTATATTTACACAGATTCCCTGCAGAAGTTGATTCAGAAGACCATGATAATGTGGGCAGAAGAAACGTTCATCACGAGCGCTGATCTTGTACGGGAAATGTTCAGTCTTCTACACAGACAATATAATGGTATCGGAGAGGTAAGATGCTTAACCCTTTCAGAAACAGCACCTTGTTTTCATGCCCTTGGTAGAAATAGTTAGGGAAAATATTGAGGGAAAAGAAGAAATTGCTGATGATCAGCAATTTCTCCTTTTCTCTTAATATTTTCTTTACCGTACAGCAAAACATGCACTTTGTCCACATCAGACTTAAGTTATGTTGTTGTCTGCAACTCCTTTCAAATTGGACGACCTTTATGTTTTGTCATTTTGGAAAGGGTTAAACCTTTCCAAAACAACACATACTTTTTGACATGCCTAATAGAAAAGGCCTGAGAAAACAAAGAGGCACCATTTTCTCCTTTTGACTCAATATTTCTTGCCATTTAGTACACGTACCCTATCTAGATCTATATCAACATCCACTTTGTGGACTGCAGCATATTGTACCATAATTGCATAAACTGTTAAAATTGTTAAACTAAACAGTGAAAGAATAAATTTAGCATTCCAAGGAAAAGGTAAAAAACTTCAACTATCTTATAAAGTTCATGTCTTATTGCATTTTCTGCAAAGACTTACATAATTATTCAAGCCGCCTAACAAAACATTCAGAAGAAAAATGTATAACAATGTGACCTATTTATATTTGACCAGTTACTGGAGGGTTTAGAGAAGGCGTATGTGATCAGTAGTGCCAGTGAGGATGACATTAACCATCTACTGAAGGCCCTGGGTAACATACGCTCACTACTCCTGGTTCAGGCTGGCCCAGACGAGGAAACACTCATGAAAAACAGCCTCAGGTTGGTGTCTTATGACTTAATTCATGAACGTTACTCTTACTTATTTGAAGTTACCTCAACTAGAATTGCACGAGTTTCTTACATTTTATCGTGCAATCAGCACGATGTTTTTATTAGATTTCGCTCTTGAGGACAGGTTGGTATTCAGAGACATAAGGAAGGTTCGAAGTGACTAAACTAAGTAAGGATTTCTCGAGGCAAGAAGGTCGGACCTTGAGATAAACTCTTTCTTATTTTCTCCTACATTTTTCAGAATTTTGAAAGAAAATTTACTGGAATTTATTCTTTTGAAACATATTCTTCCATAAAAACAAGTTCTTGTAATATAAAAATATTTTTTACAGTTTTTGAAAATACCAAACGCTTCTTCTTTTGTCACCTATTTAATTTTTATTTTATTTGTTTAATTTTGGACAAGTTCTGTTTCAAATGTGATGCAGCTAACATTATGAATAGGACAAAATGGTATCGGAAAACTTTTAGAGAAAAGAGGAAATTGTTGATAATCAGTAGTTTCTCCTTTCCATCGATATATTCTTTGCTGTAACATAATAATTTTCTATTGAATGCATAAAATATTTTGTCGTGTGCAAAAATCAAATTTCAATTGACAGATTCCAACGTTATCAGCAGAGCTGTGAGGTTCGGCTATTTTGTGAAAACATTATAAGAAAAGACGAGTATTCAAATCCGCATAAGATTTCTTTTCCAACAAAGTTTTCAGAAACATTGTTTTTTGTCAAAGAATTAAAATGTTGTAGTTTGTCTAAATGGATTTACCATAATGATGATTTTCGTATTGTATTGTTTTGTATGCTGTATTGTGTAATCCTCGTGGGTCAACGACCTTCTGGATATTTGCTAATAAACTATGTTCTATGTTCTATGTTTAACTATGAAAACCCTTTTCAAGCAATGTTTCGATGAAACGGGTATGAAGGGTTGTTAAAGTTTTAATCAAATTAAGAAAAGGGTTAAGAAACATTTCCTCTATAAAGAAAAGAAAGATTTTGACTGTGAATACGACTTTGTTACTGAGTCTTTGTGGTCCGGGGATCCCGTGCTAACGGCGAAATCAGTATCTTCAGGCGTCCTTTGTTGAGTTTGACTGAAGTAAGAGTCAAGGAAATGTTCATGAATTAAGCCATTAGTCTTCTATATGTGATATGTCACGGGGAAAGGGACCATCTGGGAAGTGTGAAAATCATTGAATCTTATCACATGTGCAAGTTTTGTCTAATCTCTGTTTCTACTAATGCTATTGCACTGAAACTTTGCACATGCTTTTGTGACCATGATATCAGCCTCTAGGCAATGATTCTTTACTCTGGCATTTGATTTTGAAATTTTTAACTTTTTGGACTTTTTCACTATCCAGCACTTGATAGTAGTGCTTTGCTGTTTTAAGACATCTCTTGTTTAAAGTCATACCTTTGTCTATGTAAGTTGTACTATACAAGTATGTTATTATTGGTTGTAGGGACCTGATGGACAACAAGGTGTTCTTCCAGCACCCAGATCTGATGCGAGCTCTGTGTCTACACGAGACTGTCATGCAGCTCATGGTCAACACCCTGAATAAGGCACAACAACAACAGTCGGCCGCAGCCACGGATGTCGGTGCCAACAACCAGCGACGGACATCAACGGCACCGTCCAGTGCTGTAGACAACATCATGGAGTCCAACAAGGTATGTCTGGTTATCGATATGTGATGTCTTCAGATGTATTTGAAAGTTCTAGGTATGAAGAAATGATATTTTGACTTCTAGATTCATTATTTCTTATCCAAAACCAATGTTGTGGGTAATCATCTGAATCGTCTCTTTAAGATCATGTTTATGGGTACCCACAACATTAGGTTTTAACAAAGATAAACAATGTTTAGCTTTTTCATATGTAATCATTTCCTCTAATCTAGGGCTCATAAGTTTGTAATCCTTAACACAAACTTTATATACCATCAATTCTGTCTTCACTGGCTTCGGTTTGCTTTTTCAATTTGTATGCTTTTACTGACCAAAGTTTTTTAACTAATTTTCACAATTATATCATTCACCTTTTCATTTTTTGTGGATTCTATGGAATGTTGTTTTATTAATTGAAAAGAAACAGATAATCTTGTTACCCTTGATGAATCAACACTATTCTTGTTTAATTGATATTGTGGAGAAAAAACTGACCAAGTTTAGCATCCTAATGAAGAGCACAAGCTTCCCCTCAACATCTTCATTAACCCTTTCCCAAACAAGACCTGGTTTTGATGTCCCCGATAAAAAAAGCTTAGGAAAATATTGAGACAAAAGAAGAAACTGCTGATAATCAGCAGTTTCTCCTTTTGCCTCAATATTTTCTGTGCTATATTTTACACTAAACCTATCTTTATTTATCTTAATTTTGTTCTCTGCTACAACTTTCAAAATTGGACTACCCTAAAATTTTGTCATTTTGGAAAGGGTTAATATCACCGGAAATTAGTATGAATGTCAAACAAGCTTTGTTTGAAACTATTGTAAGTGTATTTATGTTAATATGCAGTTACAAGAGTTGTACATGAAGCCCTTGTTACTTACTGCCAAAGATCATGTAACCAAAGACCCTCCACAGATTGCTTTTAAATCTTCAAATATATTTCTATCAAAGTTTGCATCCTTATAATGCTTGCAATGTAGTTCAATTACTAGACTTCTGTTTAACTATTTGTATGCATATATTATGCACTATTTACAACTAATGTATTGCACTTATTAGAGGGTAGTTGCATCATTCAAAGTGATATGTTTTCTAGGATGTGATGTTCATAAACATAACTCTTTTAATGGCCATAACAGTGTGGACATTTTATCAATTATTCCTCCACAAATTTCTAAACATTAAATTCAGGTGAGCAACATCAGACATATTTAGTCTTCTTGTTTCTAACGTTGGGTTTTAATATGACATATTGTTCCTCTAACTAAGCTTACACTAAAGGACATACTAAGTAAGAGTGGATCAGTCAATAATTTCATGGTAAGTGTGGATCTAGATGTTTTTATTTTGATGATCTCTCTCCATACAAGTTCTAGTGTCTAGTTCAAGACCTGCTGCCATATTCCAAAACCAAATTTAGTCTTATTCTGATATTATACTACAATCAATGTGCTTGGTTGAGACATATGTCTAAGCCAATAAAACAGTTTGTTGTATAATTTTGAATTAGGAGATTAATAGTTGTTGGTGAATTCTGTGTGAGATGTTGTAAGCTGAGTCCTGCAGGGTTCCTGTACTCATGTTCTTTATCCCTTATTGTGTGATGTACATACAGTACTGTGATTGTACTGGAGTGTGCTGGTGTTTGTACTGTATAGTCTGTACTGTGGTTACCCACTATAGTCTAGTCAGGGTCTACATATTGTCTGTCATACTCTAGTCATGCCTTCTGTTGTACTGTAGTGATAACCTACACTATGTTGCATACAACATTCTACAGTAGTGTAATTGGGATCAAACCATCAGCTGATGAATATAATGTGATTGTCACTGTATTTGATATTACAGGATTGTTAAAATGGTGGAAAACGATTTGGCTCTATTATATTTTCTAATTGCTATAGAAGTGGATCTGATCTACCTTTCTTTTGTTTCTACTTTTTGTACTCCCATTCAATGTTAAATTCTTATTTTACTTTGTTTACCTGATTTGTACCTTTGATTTGATAAACAATAAATGCTATTTAAGTTATTTTGACACAAGTTATTTAGCCCTTGTTTAATTTCTAACAAAGCAATGTGAAGAATAAAAGCACCATTGTGTGTGTTGGTATTTACATCAGTGAATGTTTTCTGTAAGGTTTTACAAGTAAGTTTATATATCCCCTCATTAAACTTATTGTTTTGAAACTTTGTACATGTGTATTGAACCACAACTAAGGCTATTGAATATAGCAATTGTCGTAACTCTGACATGCAACCATTAAGTCTCAGTAAACCAAGTGCTCATGGGGAGCTATTGTGGTCACTCACCGTCCGTCGTCCGTCTGTCGGTCCGTCCGTCTGTCCGTTCACATTTCTTTAAATATCTTCTCCTCCTAAACCATTTGGTCAATTCTGACCAAACTTGGCAGGAATGTTCCTTGGGTGACCCTTTTCAAAACTTGTTCGCAGATTTTGGATTCGTCAAAAAATGTGGGCGTGGCAGGGCGTGGCTTATTGGACTTAGAAAATCCTAAGAAAATTCTTTAAAAATCAACCATTGGGCCAATTTAAATCTAACTTGGCAGAAATGTTCCTTGGGTGACCCTTTTCAAAACTTGTTCGCAAATTCTTGATTCGTCAAAAAAAGTGGGCGTGGCAGGGCGTGGCTTATCGGACTTAGAGAAATCCTAAGAAAATTCTTTAAAAATCAACCATTGGCCCAATTTGAACCATACTTAGCAGAATTGTTCCTTGGGTGACTCTCTTCAAAATTTGGTGGTGAATTTTTGATTTGTCATGAAAAGTGGGCGTGGCAGGGCGTGGCTTATCGGACTTAAAGAAATCCTAAGAAAATTCTTTAAAAATCAACTATATTGGCCCAATTTGAACCAAACTTGGCAGAAATGTTCCTTGGGTGACACTCTTCAAAATTTGGTGGTGAATTTTTGATTTGTCAGGAAAAGTGGGCGTGGCAGAGCGTGACTTATTGGACTTGGAGAAATTCTAAGAAAATTCCTTAAAAATCAACCGTTGGCCAAATTTGAACCAAACTTGGCAGGAATGTTCCTTGGGTGACTGTTTTCAAAATTTGTTTGCGAATTTTTGATTCGTCAAAAAATGTGGGCGTGGCAGAGCGTGGCTTATCGGACTTAGAGAAATCCTAAGAAAATTCTTTAAAAATCAACCATTGGACCAATTTCAACCTAACTTGGCAGAAATGTTCCTAGGGTGACCCTTTTCAAAATTTTTTCGCAAATTTTTGATTCGTCAAAAAAAGTGGGCTTGGCAATGCTAGGCTTATCGGACTTAGAGAAGTGCTAAGAAAATTCTTTAAAAATCAACCTTTGGCCCAATTTGAACCAAACTTGGCAGTAATGTTCCTTTGGTGACTCTTTTCAAAACTTGTTCGCAAATTTTTGATTCGTCAGAAAAAGTGGGCGTGGTAGGACATGGCTTCTCTGACTTAGAAAAATCCTAAGAAAATTCTTCAAAAATCAACCGTTGGCCCAATTTGAACCAAACTTAACAGAATTATTCTTTGGGTGACTCTTTTTAAAATTTGTTTGCGGATTTTGATTCGTCAGATAAAGGGGGCGTGGCAGGGCGTGGCTTATCGAAGTTAGAGACACCCTAAGAAAATTCTTTAAAAAACACATTGGGCCAATTTGAACGAAACTTAGCAAGAATTTTCCTTGAGTGACTTTTAAAAATGCGCACACAAATTTTCTTTGTCGTCTAAAAATGTGGGTGTGGAAGGGCAGTGTTATCAGCCAATTTGAACCAAACTTGGCAACAATGTTCCTTGAGTGACCCTTTTCAAAATTTGTTCACGAATTTTTGATTTGTAAAAAAAAAGTGGGCGTGTCACAAACTTCTTTCAGGTGAGCGATATAGGGCCAGAATGGCCCTCTTGTTTTCAATATTAAGCTCTTAGAATAGAGAAATGTGTTGTCCTCTGTCATGGCAAAATAGCAACAAAAGTACAATTTATGATTAAGAATAAGAACTCTTTGAAAGAGAACATGATTATGGATGAGTTTTTAATGATGCATGTTTAGCATAAGACACCATTTTATGTATATTGAAGGCAATTTACATTTTCTAGGTCATATCCCAGTAAAACAAATTTTTTATTTGTGTAATGGAGTTTAGATGTTTTTGTTGCCTTGGACATAGAATGACATTTTTACTGAATTAGTTTGAATGGCTTTCTTTTATTTTCCTTGCAGTTTTACTTAAAAATTTAGTCTTTAGGTCTAAAGAAGTTTTTGCATGTTGCTATTTTCTAATCTTTTTGTACTAAATTAATTCCTTTTGTAAGTTATTTTGAGTATATTGTCATTATTCCATTATAATTTCTTCAACATAGCATACTAAATTGTGTTTCCTGCTTACAATGCTTTAATATCTTGGGAAGCGATGTTACTTTTTAGCTCACCTGAGCACGAAGTGCTCAAGGTGAGCTATTGTGGTCACTCAATGTCCGTCGTCCGTCCGTCTGTCTGTCCGTCTGTCTGTCCGTCCGTCTGTCAACAATTTGGTGTTTACACTCTAGCATCGACAAAAGTTGGCCAATCTTGATCAAACTTGGTCAAAGTAAGTATGGGCATAAGTTCTCGAATGAGTTCGATTATGGGCCTGATCGGACCAGAATGTGCTGAGTTATCTGCCCTTGAATGTCAAAAAATGCTGTTTTTGATTTTGTTTACACTCTAGAATCTACAATTATTGATCAATCAAGACAAAACTTGGGTATAATGTTGGAGACCATAAGATCTCGGATGAGTTCGATTTTCAGTCTGATCTGACCAGAAAGACGAGAGTTATGTGCCCTTTAATTTGACAAAATTGCCGTTTTCGACTGTTTTCGACCTTGTTTACACTCTAGAATCTACAATTATTGATCAATCAAGACAAAACTTGGACACATTGTTGGGGACCATAAGATTTCGGTTGAGTTTGATTTTCAGTCTGATCTGATTAGAAAGACTAGAGTTATGTGCTCTTGAATTTGACAAAATTGCCGTTTTCGGCCGTTTTGGACCTTGTTTACACTCTAGAATCTACAATTATATATCAATCGAGACAAAACTTAGACACAATGTTGGAGACCATAAGATGTCAAATGAGTTTGATTTTTGGTTTGATTGAACTAGAAAGTCGAGAGTTATGTGCCCTTGAATTTGACAAAATTGCTGTTCTTGACTGTTTTCTACCCTGTTTACACTCTAGAATCTACAATTATTGATCAACCAAGACAAAACTTGGACACATTGTTTGGGACTATATAATTTCAGATGAGTTTGATTTCAGTCAAATCTGTTTAGAAAGCCGAGAGTTATGTGCCCTTTAATTTGACAAAGTTGCTGTTTTCGACCTTGTTTACACTCTAGAATCTACAAATATTGACCAATCAAGACAAAACTTAGATACAATGTTGGAGACCATAAAGTCTCAAATAAGGTTGATTTTTGGTCTGATTGAACCAGAAAGTCAAGAGTTATGTGCCCTTGAATTTGACAAAATTGCTGTTTTTGACTGTTTTCTACCCTGTTTACACTCTAGAATCTACAATTATTGATCAACCAAGACAATACTTTGGCACTATGCTGCTGATTGTAAGACCTTGCATGAGCTGAATTTTCTGCAATCAAATGAGAAAGTGGTCAGTCATGCATGTGCCCTTAAATCTGACAAAATTGCTGTTTCGAATGAACAATCAAGACGAAATTTGGATTATGATGTTAATTACGATAAGTTCTTGGATAAATGAATTATAGAATAATCAGAATAGTTATCTGCCGTTCAAACTTTTACTCTAAAAACTTCAAATAGTGACTAATCAAGACAAAACTTGACAAAATGTTATTGACCATAAGTTTGTTTTCAGTCTTAAATACAAAACAGTGGCTCATATCATTTTGGTTCAGGTGAGCGATATAGGACCATCATGGTCCTCTTGTAATGTTCTGACATTTCAGGGCATAGGCTCTCTTGTGCTTGAATTTTGCTTGAGAAATCATGTAAAAACTCTATTCCCACAGTGTTTTTCTAATCTTAATCTAAAGTATTCAGTAACAAGATCCCCTGGTAAAGTTGTGAAAGTTATTATTTTACAATATCAAGTGTTTTGTAGCCATATTAATGGGTTTCTGTCAATAAATCCTTACATTTAACCCCAAAACATTGGAACTTTGTCTTTTCTAAAACATTATAGAATTTACAAGCATAGAGGTTCTGCTCATTAAGCATAAAATTGTGACATGACTTTCTAGCTTGTTACTTCTTTAAAAGTGGAAGTGTCATCTTTAAACATTTTCCAACCATCTGTTCCTAAATTGTTTCTACTAAGGATATCAAAACCAGGTTTTGTGTGGGAAAGGATTAGAAAGTAGACATATAGATTACAATGTACATTGCAGGATGCAGCTGCAGAGATGGTGGTGATGTGTTGTAGGTTCCTGTGTTATTTCTGTCGTACAAGCGGACAGAATCAGCGGGCCATGTTTGAACACTTGAGTTACCTACTGGATAATAGCAGCATGCTATTAGGTACGAATAATAACTATATCATAAACTGTCTCAAAACTCTATATATGATAAGCTTATATTAAGTTGGGGTGTATTGTTTTCAACACTTATTTTAAACACCAATGACATACTTTTTGACATTTTGTATATTTGATTATCTTGCACCTTTTCATATCATGACTAAATTATACCATGCCTATATTACAGCTTGTCCTTCCCTGCGTGGTTCCTGTCCCCAGGATGTGGCATACTCATCCTTGATGGACAACAATGAGCTGGTGCTGGCCCTGCGTGTATCATAACTAAATATTGTGTATATATTACAGCTCGTCCATCCCTGCGTGGTTCCTGTCCCCAGGATGTGGCATACTCATCCTTGATGGACAAAAATGAGCTGGCGCTGGCCCTGCGTGTATCATAACTAAATATTGTGTATATATTACAGCTCGTCCGTCCCTGCGTGGTTCCTGTCCCCAGGATGTGGCATACTCATCCTTGATGGACAAAAATGAGCTGGCGCTGGCCCTGCGTGTATCATAACTAAATATTGTGTATATATTACAGCTCGTCCGTCCCTGCATGGTTCCTGTCCCCTGGATGTGGCATACTCCTCCCTGATGGACAAAAATGAGCTGGCGCTGGCCCTGCGTGTATCATAACTAAATATTGTGTATATATTACAGCTCGTCCGTCCCTGCGTGGTTCCTGTCCCCTGGATGTGGCATACTCCTCCCTGATGGACAAAAATGAGCTGGCGCTGGCCCTGTGTGTATCATAACTAAATATTGTGTATATATTACAGCTCGTCCGTCCCTGCGTGGTTCCTGTCCCCAGGATGTGGCATACTCATCCTTGATGGACAACAATGAGCTGGCGCTGGCCCTGCGTGTATCATAACTAAATATTGTGTATATATTACAGCTCGTCCGTCCCTGCGTGGTTCCTGTCCCCTGGATGTGGCATACTCGTCCTTGATGGACAAAAATGAGCTGGCGCTGGCCCTGCGTGTATCATAACTAAATATTGTGTATATATTACAGCTGGGCAAGTTTAAAAAAAATGTGACCATTCACTTTTTACATGCCAGGGATCTTACAGAGAAACATATTCAACCCAATCAAAGTGAAAAAGATGTGTTATTGTGTCTATATACTGGGTACCAAGTTTAAAGAAAATCGCTTCACAAATAAAAAAGATATGTCATTAAAACATGTAAAAAATGTCAGGAGTGAAACGTTTTTGTGTGACACTTAACACTTGTACCAAGTTTCTAAGCTATGGTAAATAAAAGACAGTGACATGATACTACAATAAGCACTTGTAATTCATAAAACAACATGTGCATCATCATCTTAAAATTACCTTTTCATCTTATCTTCACTGGTTTAGGATGTGGAACCTGTTTTATACAATACCCCTCTGAATTTTATGTCAGGAGTGAAACACTTTTATTTTTCAAAATGTGTTCTCATTTTTGTCTATTCAGCCAGAAATCTACCACTCAAATTTTTTTAGAAAGCCATCCACCTTGTGGGCATTCTGCACTCTACTGTTTAGTGATTCGTGGGTTACAATTTCTCATATTGTGCAATATATATGCTGTCAGGAGTGAATCGCTTTTTAGGTCCGGAAATCTCTTTGAGATTTTCCTAACTATAGCTACGCAACGCTTGTAACGCTTTTCTACAAAATTCTCATATCTGCGGCTTTGTTTTGTGTGCAAATACGAGGTTTTCGATATCACCTGGCCGCCGCATAGTCATTTGTCTTAGTCCGCCGCGAAAAAGTAGACCTACCCTTGAACAATTCAAAATTGCTCAAATAACATAATCATCGTTAATAGACTTTCATTTCCTAATTGTTTTATCAAAACAATGCAGCAGTTTGCTCATAAGTGAGAAAACTATCAACCTTTCTTTTTTTGCGAAAAGGTTGATAATTGGTGTGGCAGACTAGAGCAGACGAGAATTTCATCACCAAAACAAATAACTGCGCCACATTTCGTTTAATCGGACATTTCCGTAAAGCACTCGTAGAGACATGGAAAATCTATTTATATCATGAGTCTAGTCAAGTTCAATCGCTATGCGCATAATCGCTATAGGCATTTTACAACACATGCATTGTATCGGGTTGTACGTGTACACTTCGTGGTGTAAAGCTAGTATATTAGGCCTATGCTTTGACCAACCAAAGTGTTACCGTAACGGCGTTGTAGGAACTTTGGGCCGTCTTGGGTACCTACAACGTAATTTTCGTGATATATTCATCCTTATTTATCCAGGCTTGGGTTTAACGGGTATTTAATAATCTTTCTTCGACCTGGGTTTGAGATATAGGCTATTTATGAGTATACTCCTCCCTGATGGACAACAATGAGCTGGCGCTGGCCCTGCGTGTATCATAACTAAATATTGTGTATATATTACAGCTTGTCCGTCCCTGCGTGGTTCCTGTCCCCAGGATGTGGCATACTCCTCCCTGATGGACAACAATGAGCTGGCGCTGGCCCTGCGTGTATCATAACTAAATATTGTGTATATATTACAGCTCGTCCGTCCCTGCGTGGTTCCTGTCCCCTGGATGTGGCATACTCCTCCCTGATGGACAACAATGAGCTGGCGCTGGCCCTGCGTGAAGCCCACCTAGAGAAGATCGCGGTGTACCTGTCACGATGTGGACTACAGTCTAACGCAGAACTACTGGAGAAGGGTTATCCAGATATAGGCTGGGACCCTGTAGAGGGAGAACGATATCTAGACTTCTTTAGATTCTGTGTGTGGGTCTGTGGTACGTACACTACAATGTTACTGTAGCAACAGCTACAGTGGCTATTTATTCACTGTCAATCCAATTAACAAATGCAAGTCTGGCCGTGATATCTGTGTCTTTCAAATGTTGCATGATTGCTTACAATTTAAATCAAACTTTCGAATTATTCTTACTGTACCATGACTTACATTAGTGGTTTTTGAAATATCCTTCATAATACCCCTAATAGATACCCTTTGAGTTTCCTCTACAACTTGAAGAACACTCTCCATCTTCTCGTCTGTACGCCCTGTGCGTGTTCTCCCGCTTTTTCCAGATCTCGTGTCATTGACATTCCCATTCAACTCAAACTTACACACAAGTCTTCTTATATGCTTTCTGGAAGGCACTGTCGCATTTTGGTACATATTTTGGATTTTTCTTCTAACTAGAGCAGGATATGTACATAATAGGCCTACATAGCAAAGTTTGACTATTTCTGCATTGTCAGCCATCTTGGAATTTTGAGAATGTGATGACGTCATCGATGACGTCATTGACGTTACCATGACGCTAAATGACGTTCTTCTGCACAATCATTACAAATTCTATTTCCTATCCTTTCCATCAATACCAAAACTGAACCAATGCTACCACATTACGCAGATATATTAAACATTGTTTGTGGGACATGTTTTTTGGATCACCCTGTATATGGATTTCAATCCTGTGCCAGATAATAACTGGCTTGATCTCCCAGCACAGAAAAAGGTTTAGGAACCATTGAAGGAAAAAAATATCAGCATTCTCTTCTTATCCTTAAATGATTTTCAACAGTAATGAATAGAAATTTCATGATTTTATGCATTTTTCTTTTGTCCTCAGAAACTCCTTTGAATTTCAATAGGTTTGTATTTTGTAGGCAAAGGGATGATTTAGATTTTGATCTCTGCTTTGAATGCTTTTTGTGATGTGTTTAGCTGTATTTTTCTCTCTGTAAACTTCTTTTTAAATTACACAAATGAATAAACAAGTTGAAGTAAGATTTAGAGCATTAAATCTCAATGAAAGAAAGACATATGGACAAATTATATTGCCATATTGTTCACATTGTGTACAGGTGAGACAGTAGAGGAGAACGCCAACTTGGTTGTACGTTTGTTGATCCGTCGTCCAGAGTGTCTGGGTCCTGCCCTGCGTGGTGAAGGGGGTGGTCTACTTAAGGCCATGAAGGATGGAGTGAAGATGTCAGAGCAGATCGCCGCCGCTCGTGATGGCGCCTCCTGTATGTTTCTGTCTGCCATGAATGATGAGGACGATTCTGGGGGAAAATATCTCTTCCAAAGGTATCTCATTGCTAGAAAGTAGTTATCTCTTCCAAAGGTATCTCATTGCTAGAAAGTAGTTATCTCTTCCAAAGGTATCTCATTGCTAGAAAGTAGTTATCTCTTCCAAAGGTATCTCATTGCTAGAAAGTAGTTATCTCTTCCAAAGGTATCTCATTGCTAGAAAGTAGTTATCTCTTCCAAAGGTATCTCATTGCTAGAAAGTAGTTATCTCTTCCAAAGGTATCTCATTTCTAGAAAGTAGTTATCTCTTCCAAAGGTATCTCATTGCTAGAAAGTAGTTATCTCTTCCAAAGGTATCGAAGGATGCTTCATCATTTAACCTTTTCCCAAACAAGGCCTGGTTTTGACGTCCCTAATAAAAAAGACTTGGGAAAACATTGAAACAAAAGGAGAAACTGCTGATAACCAGCAGTTTCTCCTTTTGTCTCAATATTTTCTCTGCCATATTTTACACAAATCCTATTTGGGAAAGGGTTAAAGATCGGAATATACATGTATTTATGTCTTTGTTGATCTTTTGCTCATTCATTGATCTTAACATATTCCTATAACATCTTACTTATTTCAATAACAAGGAAATGAAGATACTTTTTATGAATAACAAAGTTCTGATGCCAAATTCAAGGTTGTGTGTTAAAGTTAAGTTCAGGTATATAGGTCATATTTTTAAAGCAAAGGTCATTATATTAGCAGTACCCATTCACCATGTTGTTATATTACAGCAAGTTTGATTTCTCCACATTACCCCCTGAGGATGACGAAGACTATGTAGACATGGGCGGAGCTATACTCAGTTTCTATGCCAGTCTGGTGGAGCTGCTGGGTCGCTGTGCCCCAGATGCGGAGTCCATCAAGGCTGGACGTAGTGACGCCTTACGTGCCCGATCTATCCTGCGATCCCTGGTGTCCATGGAGGATCTGGAGGGTGTGCTGGGACTCAGGTTTATACTGCCTGTAGGACAGGAGGGAGATGGTCAGTACCTTGCACACTATTCTTATACTACTCTCTACACTCTGTCTTTATCCCTCTCCTAAACAAGACCTGGTTTTGATGTCTGTAATAGAATTGGCTTAGGAAAACCCTAAGGCAAAAGAAAAAAATGTGGATAATCTTTCTGAAGATGAAAACTTGAACAAGGCCATAACAGTAGCTAATTAAGTTATATGGAAAGAAGTTAATCTTTCCAAAAAAAACATATTTGGTATTACATCTGCCATTGAAGTCATGAATATTTGCAAGCATTTCTCAATAGACCTCAAGGTTGATTTAATTTGTTTAAATGATACTTTATTCTTCATATACCTCATATTAGTGTTAGAGCCTATTGTATATCCCTTACAGGAGGAATGCCGCCTGGATTACTACCTGCCCACAAGTCCTCTATAATCTTGTTCCTGGAGCGTGTATATGGTATAGAGGATCAGTCTACGTTCTTCAGGCTGCTAGAGGATTGTATACTGGCTGACCTGCGAGCTGCCACAACACTAGATATGGTAATATATAACATATACTTCATAAATTTTGTACAAATTCTCAATAATTTTCGTTATCAAACAAGCAAAGACTGTTGAATCTTTTAGTATCACAATTATATGTCACAGATGAAGTAATACGTAGGGATGCTGCATGATCAAATGGCTAAGTTACAATTTCTGTATCTGACATTGTTTCACAAACATATAACGTACACATATTCACCACACGGTATGCTAAACCAAAAGAGAAATTTTTGCAAAGTGTAAATGTAGATATGTTAGTACAGTATCAATCCTTACGTGAAACTTGAATTTTGCGTTGAATAAGGCTTTTTACATAGGAATTAGCCGACAGATTTTGAAAACAGAATGAGTTTCAAAAGCTACTTCCTAAATGTATGTGTGTACATCTAAGTGGTACACTTGAACAAATGGCACATACTTTGCGAAAATTTCTTTCTAGTTCACTATGTTACCCTTTATTGTAGGCCGCTGGTGACAGTGACATGATGTTAGCTCTGAATCGTTATCTGTGTGGTTCTGTACTACCCCTACTCACACACTACAGTTTCTACTTTGTACACATTTGTATGTTACCTATATTGTAGGCTGCGGGAGACAGTGACATGATGTTAGCTCTGAACCGTTATCTGTGTGGTTCTGTACTACCACTACTCACGCACTACAGTTTCTACTTTGTACACATTTTGTATGTTACCTATATTGTAGGCCGCTGGTGACAGTGACATGATGTTAGCCCTGAACCGTTATCTGTGTGGTTCTGTACTACCACTACTCACACACTACAGTTTCTACTTTGTACACATTTGTATGTTACCTATATTTTAGGCCGCTGGTGACAGTGACATGATGCTAGCCCTGAACCGTTATCTGTGTGGTTCTGTACTACCCCTACTCACGCACTACAGTTTCTATTTTGTACACATTTTGTATGTTACCTATATTGTAGGCCGCTGGAGACAGTGACATGATGTTAGCCCTGAACCGTTATCTGTGTGGTTCTGTACTACCCCTACTCACACACTACAGTTTCTACTTTGTACACATTTGTATGTTACCTATATTGTAGGCCGCTGGAGACAGTGACATGATGTTAGCCCTGAACCGTTATCTGTGTGGTTCTGTACTACCCCTACTCACACACTACAGTTTCTACTTTGTACACATTTTGTATGTTACCTATATTGTAGGCCGCTGGTGACAGTGACATGATGTTAGCCCTGAACCGTTATCTGTGTGGTTCTGTACTACCCCTACTCACACACTACAGTTTCTACTTTGTACACATTTTGTATGTTACCTATATTGTAGGCCGCTGGTGACAGTGACATGATGTTAGCCCTGAACCGTTATCTGTGTGGTTCTGTACTGCCCCTACTCACACACTACAGTTTCTACTTTGTACACATTTTGTATGTTACCTATATTGTAGGCTGCGGGAGACAGTGACATGATGTTAGCCCTGAACCGTTATCTGTGTGGTTCTGTACTGCCCCTACTCACACACTACAGTTTCTACTTCGAGGAGGCTGATCATGTCTCCACCCTACTAGAGTCTACACTCAACACTGTGTATAGGCTCTCCAAGTGTGTCTCACTCACCAAGGGACAGAAGGAATGTGTATCAGACTTCCTCGTCGCATTTACAAAGTAAGTGGTCCATTGATTAATGAATATTAGGAATTCTTACTGGAGGATAGAAACTAGGAATAGATAACCTGCAAGCAACTGCTAAGTGCAAATCAAAATTGTCATACAGGTTACATTGTATCTATGTTGCAGCCACTGTGTTTTAATAGTAAATTCATGGGTTGGTAAATGTAATAGGATTGTCTTATTGTAATGAGGTCAGACAGGGATGATGTCTGTCAAAATCAGAATGAATGTCTTTGCAGGCTATATTTAACTAATTTTGCTTTTCTATACCTTATATGCTATTATATTCTGTACAGCTTTAGGAGGGAATCTCACTCTAACATCCGTATTATTTGTGTACATTTCCATGAATCCATGTAAGTCTAGAATTATGCTGTAACCTACTGGGTCTGGTTGTTTCAGTCAATTAAGGCCACCAATGATGGTCAAGCTGCTGAGAAAGATGGCCCTAGATGTACCACAGTTGAATGAAAATACAGTAGTACCACTTAGGGTAAGGCATCATCTTCCTAGATTTACCAAAATACACAGATTTCCAATTCATTTTTCACCAAATTTCTAAATATATTTAATTTTGGTGTAAAATGAAATACTGACTGCCATTCATTGGACAGCATTCTCTTTCTTTCTGGCAATTATCATTGTCTTAGTAAGATAAAAAGCAAAACTGTGATTAGTGTTTGTATTTTTGATTTGACCTCAACTTTTCTATTACATTACAGGTATTGACAGCATACTATGAGAGATGTGGACGTTACTATAGCCATGGTGGGTGGGGTTCATTTGGAGCAGCCAGTGATGAGGAGAAGAGACTCACTATGATGCTGTTTTCTGGTGTATTTGACTCTCTAGCTAAACGGGTAACTATATTTTGTCATGTATATTTTCACTGATAAAGGCAAAAAGTATACTGGTGATGGTTTGATGTAAGAACACAGAAACAACAATGAGTGTAAGATGACCTTTAAAAAGCCCTTATTCTTAATTCATTTTCTGAATTGAGACATATCTTTCCAATGAATTGTAAGAAATCTATCTTATCTTTCCAGTTTTTAAGACCTATGAATATTGTCAAAAAGCTATGTGAAGACTAAACGTATAAAACATTGAAGTTATGACATGGGCTGCAATTTCTACATTACTATTATGCAGGCATATGATCCAGAGTTGTTTTCTAAAGCCCTGCCCTGCCTGTCAGCGATTGGTTGTGCCCTGTCACCTGACTACTCATTGACCAATCAGGATGATAGCTGGTATCAGAGAGCCAGCTCAGAACAAGAGGGCGTCTATATACCCAACCCTGTAGACACATCAAGGTAATTATTGACTATCAATTAACCCTTTCCCAAACAACAAAATTTCAGGGTGGCTCAATTCAAACTGGCTTTAAACAACAAAATAGATGGTGATAAAGGTAGAATTAGTGTATGATAAAGCTCAGAAAATATTGAGGCAAAAGGAGAAACTGCTGGTTATCAGCAGTTTGTTCTTTTGTCTCAATGTTTTCCAAAGCCATTTCTTCTAGGGGCGTCAAAACCATGTCTTATTTGGGAAAGGGTTAACACTCTCCCAAACAAGCCATGGTTTTGGTATAGATCTCCAATAGAAAGGTTTGGAAACATTCATGCAACACAAGAAAATGTATACTGATAAATAAGCACATTGTTGTTCAAATAAGCAGCCCACTGGGGGGTTTCTTGTAATCACAACTTCTCTCAAATGGCATGATGGACTTTGATGAAAGTTTACATGAGCAGTCAACATGACATGAATGTATGAATGTATTTGTTTTCCAAAAGGGGAGATAATCTGACCTTGGTGTTCAAACAAGGCACCAGCAGGGGTATTAGTTTGCTCCACCACAGTTTTTATGTGACTTGCTTTATAGCATTTGTTTGAAAGGGATGATATTGATAATCAACTATGTTCGGTATATTACAGAGTTCACCTGAACCAGTCTCTAGATAGTGCCTGTCAGAAGTTTGCTGAACATTTCCATGACACATGGGCGCTGAAAAAGGTAAGTTTACACAGTCATGAATATGTATAAACCTTAAATAGTTCATGTTCATAAAACATTTGTTGCAAATGATTCAAACCCTTCAACTTTTAATGCTTTTTAAAAGTATCATGTAAAGTCTATTACTCTATTTGGTTATCTAATTCTTATTTACCTTTAAGTTTTCCTAATTTTTCTATGGAATTAACCCTTTCCCAAACAAAACCCGGTTTTGACAGTCTTTATAGAAAAGACTGATAACCAGCATTTTCTTCTTTTGCCTCAATATTTTCTTGACTATACTGTGCACATATTCTTTCCTCATTACTATCGATTTTGTCGTCTGCTGCCATTTTCAATTAGGCCAACCCTAAAATTTTGTTTTTTTGTAGAGAGTTAAGTGCAAACTAACCATATTGTATCAATGTCATTAGTTGTACACCAGACCATTTATATCTGAAGCTTAAATCGGCATCTATCTGGCAAAAGAGTTAGTTGTACACTATTCCTGGCGATATTGCTGTACTGTACACACTATGTAATGTTGTTTATCATCAGATGGATGAAGGATGGCTGTATGGTAACACATTTGATGAGGACAGAAAAACACACCCACTACTGAAACCTTCACACTTGCTGGATGAAAGGGTAGGTACATGTTGTACAGCTTCTCTTGTGTTCAGGTTGTTTGGGAAAACAATGCTGGGCCTATTTCCTCTGTGTCATGTGAGGACATCTACATTTGTGTCAGACATTTCTTTGAAGGTCTGAGATGATTTGTAACCTGCCAAATAACAGTGATGTAGCACACCGGTGTCTGCAGCATTGATTATACACATTTGTGATTATTTGTATTGTTAAATTGGAAAATGTGTGCTGAACTTAATCACTTATAAAATTTGTAGTTGTATATGATACCAGTAAACATAGTTGACAATTACCATCTGATTTTTGGTGTCCGTGGTTTGTTCTGTGATATTTATGTCATTCACAAGTCATACATGTATAACGCTTTTGATAGTAATTTAATTGTAAAACATTACAATACAAGGTATTTTTCCCATGTTATTTCAGGAGAAGAGTAGATACCTGCAGCCTGTGAGAGATACTGTGAGGTCTATGATTGCCTGGGGCTGGTCGTTTGATCAAGATCAGACTAGACTCAGTATAAACAGGGAGAGCATGAAGAGAAGAATGTCAAAGGCTGATGGGGTATGTAGTTCTACTCTAAATATATTTTACTCAGTACTGTATAAATTATGTCATCACATTTTCTAATTTACATCAGCAAGAAGTAACCACATTAAAAATGCACTTGATATGAAACCATTTTTCTATATGAAATATTAACAAAATTATCAATTTCATGCATCTTCTAATTTGATAATTATTACATAGTGACACCTTTAAAAATTTGACACCTCACAATTTAAAGGCCATGGAAAACATTGTGAAAAACGAGGTCATCACATTTAAAATGCAGTCTTGAACTTCTTTCAATTTCGACAAGCTTCAAATTTTGTTGTTTGGTAATGGGTCAAGATATTTAAAGATATTTTGTGTTTGCTGTATTTTAGTATGATCATGGTTACAGTCCACGACCTTATGACCTCAGAAATATGACCTTGACCCGAGAGATGCAGAACTTGGCAGAGAAGCTAGCAGAAAATGCTCATGATTTGTGGGCAAAGAGGAAGAAAGAAGAATTGGAATCCATTGGTAAGCGCTTTTGTAAAAGGATTCACTTCACATGCTTAGAACACAACTTAGACATAAGTATCTTACAAAACATCAAGACATGTTGTCCCTTTGTTAATGAAGGACTGAATATTGCATCTGTGGAAGTGAATCAGAATAAAGATGACTGCTTTTCAACAAAAATCTCATAACTAGTGCTTGTTTTAAGATGTAGTTACGAAGTTTTTGTTGGAAAACAATGGTATGTTGCATCGCATAATAATGGAGTACATCAGAATTTGGGGAATAGACCCTTGCCTCAAAACATTTTATTTCTTTGCTAATTTTCTTTTACATTCTAATACATGTTGATGAGGGCAATGGAATAATTCTCAAATAGAATGAATAAGGTTGAAATAATGTACAATTTTATGCATTTTTGTTGTAAACATGTATAGTAAGCACGACCAAATTGAGCATTGTGATTTGTGAATATTTGTAGGAGGAGGTGTACATCCCCAGCTTGTACCCTATGATATACTGACAGAGAAGGAGAAGAAGAAGGACAGGGAACATGCACAGGAGCTGCTCAAGTTTCTACAGTTTCTGGGCTTCAGGGTACATAGGTAGGTACACTTGCTGCAGTATATAGTCAGTGGTGCAGAGTTACACTCAGAGACCAGACTAGTCTACACTACAATGCTATATACCATGCTTGATCTGTGGTCCTAACATGCTATGGAATGACAAAATTTAGACAGATCTAGGTTCAAAGAATGTAAACAAAAACTTAAGAAAATATAATTCAATAGGGTAGAAAACAAGGCCAAAAGCAGCTATATTAGTATAAGCATCATCTGATTTTCCCTTAATGATTGCAAAATTATCCTGTAGTCACTTTGTTATATGGCTGTATAAAAAGTGGTGATTATTCATAGGTCTAGCCGAATATATTTTGTGTCTGGACTTTAAAATCAGATCAACTATGGTATTGAGTGTAAATGAGTGTAAAACAAAAGTTTTTGCCAAGTTCCTGTTCAAGTTGAAGGTTTACATGTTATGTTAGCTAGTGTTTTACTGTAGTTGATAGAGTGTATGAGAGTTACAGCTGCTGCTAATACGGCTCTGTCCTATCTGACCATCTATACTTGATGCTACTGCTGCTAATGTTCTACAGTGAGGCTTTATGTGTGATGCACCAACAACACTGTAACATTTCTGCTGATATAACCATAACTCATGCATATTTCATTCAGAGTAGTAGTCAACAGAAACAATGCGTCATAAGATAAAATGCACATTTTAGTCAAATCATGGTACTCTATTTATATAATGATTATGGTAGATTTATTTTGATGGGGATGTTTAAATACATTTTGTTCATATTCTTTAAAGATTTATATTGGCAAAAATTAATGGATTTACTTATACAATTGTGTTTATATTTTACAATAAGTTTCTTGTGATCATGGATCAGGCTGCAGAATGTCACACCACCACCACTCCTTGTAGCATGATGTTGTCTGTGTTGTACACTCTATAGCTGTGTTGTACACTCTATAGCATGCTTAATCCCTCTTACTTTGTTATATATGGTGATTTATCGTGATTCATAACAAAAAATATCATATGCTATATCAGTGTGAAAAATGTCAGCTTTTTGAGAAAAGGGATCTGATGAGACTTCTCATTGACCTAGACAATTGGGACAAAATACTGGTGCAGTTCTAATTGATGTTGTATGACAGTCAAAGTTTGAGGATAATAGTCACCATTGTTTGCATGCGTTCTGTCTATCCATGTGAGGTTACTATGTTTGTTACTAGTGTGACTCCCTTCATGGAGTAAAGCTTTTCTATACCATCTCCTGTTATTCTATATGGATAGATCACATAATCTCACCAAATAATAATCTTTTGATTGACATGCAGACATACTCCCACAGGAGGAATATTTTATTAAAGTGACAAATAAGAAGAATAGTCCTGGAACCTATCAGAAGCTTTGTTTTAGAGAGGGTTAAATGATTTATCAGAATGATATTGAGATGGCATAGAAGGTGTAGTATATATCATCCTGTCACAGTTATGTGTTAGAATGTGTGTTTGTTGTAAAGTTAACTTATTGTTTACAATGCGATGAAAAGATTTAATGATTATAACAATGAAAGCTAGCATTCATGTTGTGGCAGATGGCATATTTCTAGCAAACAACAACTTCTTTATTGCTGGTGTTAACATCTTTATACCCAGCAAAACGAATGTTCTATTATACCATGTGCAAAATGAATGTTTTATTATAACCCACAAAACAAATGACTTATGGTGGTATACTGGAATCAGCATGTCTGTCTGTCCCTCTGTGTACAAAATACTTTTCCAAAGCATATCTCTTAAAGTAAAGTAACAATGATCATGAAACTTCATTGGTAGATAGATCTCACTAAGACTAAGAAGAGGTGCAGTGTACAAGGAGCATTAACTCTACCTTGCTTATTTTGTGAGTTATTGCCCTTTGTTTTCGACAAAAACAATTGTCCGGACAAATGTAGTGGCTGGGGTATTTTTATCAACTTTAGTGATAGATTTCTCGTTTCTACAAAGATAACTCTAGTTGAGAGCATTACAAGAGTGTATATGAACTTTCTTAAATATTTATCTCTCTGTTTTTGATTTGAACTTCTAGATACTTTTGTAGTAGACTTAATTTAACAACATTTTGTCACTTAAATTATATCAGATTTTTTTCGTAAATTTACAAATTGAAAGATTTATCTTTGACAATATAAAGATTTGAATAATTACTCATAATGAACACTGAAATAGAATGTTTTGTTTTAATTTCTTTGCACTAACCAAAACATGAACACTAAGCATATTTTTCTGTTTTAAAACTAAAAGCGCATTTTTCAGGATCAGGACATTTAATAGGGATAGGTTGGATTTCAAGTGCCTTTAGTTAAGTTTATTGTTTTCAGTAAAACTGTTGTATTTCAAATTATAACAATTTTGATTTTCAGTTTTTTGACAACACATTGTAATTGTCTTGTACATCGTTTTTGTGTCTATTTGGATATTTTTTATCCTTTAGAAAAATTGGACATTTAAAATTCTGTCTTTCAATGTTTGGTCTGTAAGGTTTATTATTTTGTATTTCCAAAACAGTAAACAGTTTTAAAAACCGGCTGAAAAGTCTTGAATTATATCTATGAAAAGTTACGAAACTGCTTTATGCCAGAACTATTTATTTGTTATCTGCAATATATTGAATTTAAATAAATCATATAGATCTCAATTGTTGTGAAGGAAAATGTTACGAATTCTTCTAACGTTATTGTGTTCTGTAGTGTATATGTTCTGCGCAAAGTAAGAATTAGTACAATTCCGGAATTTGTCCTGCGCAAAGTAGGAATTCTTACTTTGTCGGGCGAAGTAAGAATTCCTAAATTGTGCGGAAAATTCTAGAATTGGCTGTGCGCAAAGTAAGAATCGGGACAAAGTAAGAATCGATTATCGATTTATACTGCCTGTGCAATGTAAGAATGGTAGGTACAAAGTAAGAATATTTCATCTCTTTCAATAAATATTTGCGTATTTGTAATTGGAAAATATTTGAATGCATATTATTGAATAGTTTTTAGCGATTAAATGCATGTAATGAATGACGAATGTACATGTATGTTGAGGAGACAATTCCGTATTATAGTCATTGATCTATCTGATGGCTGTGGCAAGCTTAACTCGTATAAAGATTGAGAAGTTTGCGATAGCATTGTTACGCAATCTAATCCGAAGATTGTTATTAGAATTTTTAAACCCTTACCCCAAAATTCCAAGTTTGGTGTCCCTTAGATAAAGAACCTGAAAGAACTTTGAGGCAAAAGACAAAAATGCCAGCATCTTCTTCTTTTCTTCACTATATTGTACATTATCAATATTTGATTTTTTGACGGAAGAAAAAGATAGGTTTAGCAATAACCAAAACACTGCAAAAGACAAAGACCAGGCAAAGGGAAGAAATGTACGTCATAAATATGATTGATTTATTTCATTTTAAAACTATTGTTTTCACTAAAATGCACCCGATTCAATATTCTTACTTTGTCCAAAAATTCTTACTTTGCGCACAGGACAAAGTAGGAATGCAAATATGCGATTTTCGAGCCCTGCGCAATTCTAGAATTGTCCGGTTCAATTCCGGAATCGGCGGACAAAGTAAGAATTCTTACTTTGCGCAGGACAATTCTAGAATTGTACTAATTCCTACTTTGCGCAGAACATATATATTCATTCAAAATTTCCTTCCTATGTTATTAAACCTTTCCCAAATAAGACTTGCTTTTAATGTCCTTAAAAGGATAGGATAAACTTGGGAAAAGACTGCAAAGGAAGTAAATGCTGATAATCAGCATTTTCTCCTTTTGTCTCAAAATTTTTTGTGCTATATTATAAAGAAATTTTGTCTGCATCAATATCAATTGTATCGCCTACAACAGCTTTCAAATTTGGACTGCCCAAGGTTTTGTCGTCTGGAAAAAAGATTAAGCCTTTCTTAATTTTAAGTAAGTAAATCTTATTGTATCACGTGTAGTTATTATTGTACTGTCTTATATGTTGTATATAATGTAAATGTTTATATATTTTCTATTTTCCCTCTTTCCCTATAATTATTGTCTGTAAACCTAACACTCCCTTCCCTTCCCCACCCATTCTGCAGCGGTGACATGAACATAGAGAAAACACGCCAGCGATCCACTTCCAGACCCTCCAAGGACTCAGAGGCGGACAGCGGGGTCGGCGTGTCTGCCACGGAGAAGAGGTTTGCGTACAGTCTGCTGGAGAAGCTACTTGAGTACTTTGACAAGGCATCGTTCAGCATGACACAGACGAGGCCGAGTACACGCTTCAGTAGAAGGGGAAGTTACTCTACAGCCACAGAGGATGTCAAGTTCTTCGGAAAGGTAAACATTGTCACATGTTTTATAGATCCTGATAAATAATGTAGCAGAGCATCTTTAGCCTATACCTTGAGATGCTCTGCCAGGTCATCCATCGAGACCTATATTTGTAAACATTGTCACATCTCTTATATAGATTTTGTGATGTTACAGAAAAAATACTACAAAACTTGGTGACCTGAAAGCTTTGTGATAAACCACAATTACAGGACTGCTGTGTCATAAATGAAAAAAAAGATAAAATGAAAACCATCTTTCTACGAATGATGACCTAATACCTTACTTTAAAGTTTCCTTGTAAGTAAGCTTGTTTACAGATGGAAGATTTTGGAAACGCCCCACCATTTTGATGTGCCATATTTCAGGTTGTATTGCCGTTTGTCGAGAAGTATTTCCGTGCTCACAGGGAGTATTTTGTGGGCGGACCCAACACACCATCCTCCTCCTCGGTAGCTTCTGTCAAGGAGAAAGAAATGACTGCTAGGTATACAAACTTTACTTCACATTCATGTTCAAAACAGATAGGAAGAGAAAACTTTTGAAGTCATGTAGGAAAATAGATAGAAATGTTGAATTTATATAGAATTTAATTTATTCAATTTGTCTTTTCAGCTATAAAAGTGCTTGCTTTGTTTTGTGTGCTTAACCCTTTACCAAACAAGACCTGGTTTTGACGTCCTTGATAGAATATACAGTCAATCTTGTTTTAAGAGACCACCATGGGGGAATCCAAAAAATGGTCGCTGAATGAAATGGTCTCTTAATACAAAATTTTCATGCTGGTTCTTCTTTAACCACAGTTTTTTTTTATAAAATATGATCGTAGAGAACAATGGCATAATTGATTATTCATTGTGAAATTACAGGAAATATTCCGTTGACATAGGGGAGAATCTTTGATTTAGTCAATTTGTGAAAATAAAAAAAAAAGGCAATTGATGACATACAGGATTATTTTTCACCAATTCTGTGCAAAATGCAACTTAACTTCGAAGTATTTTGGTATGACATTAGAGTGAATTCCCTTTGTTTATTCTTCAATGAGGATTGGACTTGATTTTTTCATTTGTTTATAATTTAATCGAACAATTTTTTATTATACGCCGCCGGAGGCGGACGTATATTGGCATCATCTTCTCCCTCTGTCCGTCCGTCCATCCGTCCATCCGTCCGTCCGTACGTCCGTCCACTTTTCTTGTCAACGCAACTCCTCCTAAGTTTCTGGCTGGATCTTCTTGAAACTTGGTCAATGTTATCACCTCAATTGGTAGATGTGCATGAAGGAAGGATTTTATGGTTCATTGATTTTTGCCTGAGTTATGCCCCCTTAAAACTTAGTCTCTGGAGCGGCGTATATTGTGACCATGGCACTCTTGTTTCTGTTTACTTTAGAAAGGTAAATTACACAAACTCGATCAACCACAGTTGATATTTTGCATTTAGATATGATTTGACAGATTGTTCAATGCAAGATTACTCGTCAATTCAGATTAATGTGTACATAGGCAATGATTGGGAACATTATTCGAAATGAATTATGGCAATCCAGAATACACAACAAACAAGTGAACCAACAATCATCCATATGCTATTTCATCAATATCTACCAATAGATGTTGCCACCCGTCGATTATCATCTATCTATGGTGGGCATTCTGGGTTAACCCTTTCCCAAACGTCAAAATTTTAGGGTGGTCAAATTCAAAAACTGCCACAAATGACAAAATGAATGATATTAAAGATAGGTTTTGTGTACAATATGGCACAGAAAATAATGAGACAAAAGGAGAAACTGCTGGTTATCAGCAGTTTCTTTTTTTGTTTCAATGTTTTCCCAAGCCTTTTCTATTAGGAACGTCAAAACCAGGTCTTGTTTGGGAAAGGGTTAACTACTTTCAAGATGTCAGTGCCCGTAAAGTGCATGCACGTGGTACTTCCTGTCACGCGGCACATTTGCTTCACATGCTTGTATAAAGTAAAATGAATAATCCGATTTGAATTAATTATTTTATTCGATAAAATTGAGACGAAAATCAAACTTTATGTTGCTGCAAATGTTGTTTTTATTTCAATTTTCTGCTTGCTACTCTTTGGCGACAGGATTTTGGAGTTATGCGCACCGCGTAGTGATTTATCCAAAAATGGATAAAGTGATGCGTCAAATTAGTCAGTCCGAAAATAATAAAAAATATAGACTGGAAATTGTAGACTGGCTACTTAGTCAATGGCTATTTCATTGGTTAAAGCTTTTTTTCTTTCGTAAAGCCCCATTGGTCAGCGTCGAGTCGTATTGTTTACAGTTTTGATTGAATCCACAGGTGACAAAATTGCCATTAATTGGGCAAATTTTCACAGCTTTCATTTCGAGTACATGCGTTTGACACCCTTTGCAAATTATCTGTAATGTGGAACGGTCGCTTAAAATAACATTCTATTGTTTGAGGGCCCCGAATATGCCGGTCGCTGGTCGCGTTGGGGAAAAAACGCTTAATACAACAATTTAAAGAAGGAATTTCATCGGGAGGACCCGAGAGTGGTCGCTTCAAGCAAACAGTCGCTTAATGCACGTGGTCGCTTGAGCAAGATTGACTGTACTTGGGAAAACATTGAGACAAAAGAAGAAACTGCTGATAACCAGCAGTTTCTCCTTTTGTCTCAAAATTTTCTGTGCCATATTTGGAAAACATTGAGACAAAAGAAGAAACTGCTGATGACCAGCAGTTTCTCCTTTTGTCTCAAAATTTTCTGTGCCATATTTCACACAAATCCTATCTTTAATAACTTCCATTTTGTCATTATCAACAGTTTTTGAAGTGGATCACCCTAAAATTTTGTCGTATGGGAGAGGGTTAAGACAATACCATTACCAGATAGTTCTGTGTTTAAAAATCATATAGGAACCACCTTCATGTAGAAAGATTGGATTCAAGGGAATGCCAGTTTTCCAATCTTCTGTGTTAATCACTATAAATATTTAACACAAATATGTACATTAAACTGTTAGATTTAAGTATGTTTGACTGATGTTGAGAAAATATTCTTATTCACTGATGTTTGTATTACAGTTTATTCTCCAAGTTGACATTTACTCTGAGAACCAGACTATTGGCATTTGGACATGATGTAAATATATCTGTCAGATGTTTACAAGTACTCATACAAGCTGTGGATGCAAGGTAATATATGTTTATTTCTTAGCATAATCTGTAATATCTGGATTAATACATATGTTACAAAAAATGTGCTCATTTTTAGATGTTGAAAATAGCTTTCAGTTTTAGATAGACTATGTGAAATCTATTTTATGACTATAAAAAGTGATTTATTCTGTATATTGTTTACCAGACACCAAAATTTTATACTGGTCCAAATTCAAAGATGTTGCAGACAACAAATTCAAGCGAATGAAATTTTACATTTATTTGTCTCTCTGGGTAGAAAATGCAATGTTGAAAATGAAGAAACTGCTTGTCATCATTTCTTACGAAGTTCTCCAAAGCATTTACCTTGTGGGGTGTCAAAAGGCATCATTATGCTTGAACGGGTTGTATCATGACACTATGATACTATGTTACAGGACTGTAGTTAAGAACAGCCCTGAGATAGTGAGATCATCACTGTTACCGTTCTTCAACAATGCTGCGGACGACCTAGCTAACCTGGTAGATAACCTACAGAAGGGCAAGTTCAGCCACATTAAGGGTACAATAACGCGGGGTGCCACCAGTATAGACTATGTACACATGGTGTTACTGCCCGTACTCTCATCACTGTTTGATCATCTAGGACGGAACAAGTTTGGTACAGATCTCATCGGTATGTATGATGCAACATCTGTAGTGTAATCTAGTGAGTTCTAGTATTTAAGGGGTTGTCACAAAACTAATGTAAGAGCACTGATGCTATTATTTTGTACTTACCTATGGTATTGGTACCAAAGAGAACTTGCCGTGTTTAATGTTTGTATGAAACTTTGTATTGAGCAATTTGGGTATGTTGTTTTACTTGTGTCTCTCTGTCTGTCTGTCAGAAAACTTCATATTGGCCTTGTCTCCAAAAGTATGCCATATCAGGGGCATTTGTGTTTCACAAATACATCTTGTTTTATATGTATTTCGTCAGATACTAAATTTATGTCTATTTTCACCACTATTTATGTGTGTATGATTTCAGTACAAGATGTACAGTTAGCCTGTTACAGAATCCTCAACTCTCTCTATATACTTGGTACAAGTGGGTCAGAATATATACACAGGTGAGTTTCATATAGTAGTGGAAATATTTCAAAATGACTCAATTTTACAAAGATAGGGGGATTTCCCCTCAAAATAATTAACAAGGTTTTATTTGTATGTGATCTATTACCTTTCCGGCAAGTGTGAAAAGTATCAAGCCAGCTCTAGGACTAGGATCAAATTATTTCACTGGAAGGTAATTTTCTGGATCAAGATTGTTTTCCTTATCTTACTATATGTTCAGTTGCCAAATACAACACACGGTTGACTTTTGCTAAGTCTTATCCGTTTCTCATATATTGGTCTTACTGACTTCGCAGTAGGTCCCTTTCAGTGTGATGGGTCACATTATGTTTTCCTACATCAACAAAATGCAATTTAGAGTGTACTTTTCAATATTTATGTCTACATACATAGGTTTTTCTCCAATATCTTGGACCTCAGGAAAAGAGTTACGCATTTTAAGGTTTAACTTTTTAATGAGTTCAGGAGTTACTGTTTCTTAAAAGACTTTGGCGACTACATGAAAATACATTTACTTGAAAATGTTTATATAAGAGTGTATGCACTTAGAGTTAAAGATTGTATAGAGAATTTACAGGTGTGTGATTATATTTTCCCTTGTAGGGATACACTATCATCTGAGTTATCCAGGTATGGAAGCATGTTTGTTGTCAGTAGTGTGTCAGCCTCACTTCACCATTATTTTTATGAAATACACGAAAAACACAAACTTGTGTGCTTACTAAAACAAAATCACAATTTATACCAACTTGCTATTATTATCAAGATATTGTATTATGATGCAATATTTGAAAGATATACCAGCATGGTCTTATTTTAGATATAACATGGTATTGTTCTATTTTGATGATCAATTTAAGATGTTGTGCAATATTTTAGTTGTTTTATCACACTTTGATTCGACAGGCAGGAGAAATTGTCTATTGTGGGAACCAAGACAAAACTTGACTTGACAACAATTGTTGCTCTAAATCAATAAGGAAGATATCATTGAGGCATACTTATTCACAAAAAAGTAGTGAGATGCCTTGAATGTTCGACTTCAAAAGGATTAACAAAAGAATCTCATATTAGTTGTGTTGGTGGCATACATACAAGTCAAACTTATAGTTCACAGTTTCTTCTTTTTGCCCTGACCATTTCATAACCATATTGTTTTTTTGCTTAATTTATTGCATGTTTTTAATGTCAAGTGTACTTGCTGTATAACATATTATGGCTTACATGCCAATGATTATTACTCGTAAGACAATAATTATTTATCTGGTACATTTTAAAATGTTTTCAATAGACTGATGAGACAATTTTTCTTCAATGTACTGAAATGTCTCTGTGCATTCATTCCCTTAGGCATCATTAATTTCGTAGCTCTCACAGCTGCTTGTTTCACGTAGATTGATTCTCTCCAGTTTGTGGTTAAGTTAATGAAATATAACAAATCTGAGTTTATATCAGACATTCCACATTGTAGCTCAATCTTTAAAGTAAATATGAAATACCATTTTGCCTATTCCTGTCATTTTACTTTAGTTTTATTTATCTTCTTTACAGCAACCTGCGTACAAGACAAAATGGCTAAAACGGCCTTTTTCATCAATGTTCAAAATTTGAATTTCACTGAAGAATACTTGATAACAATTATTACTCTAGACTAAAGTAGATTCAAGTTGTCCTTATGAATAATAATGTTGTAATCTGCATATTTTAGACATCGTCCGGCACTAGGAGAATGTTTGAGCTCGTTTGCTGGCTGTTTTCCGGTCGCGTTTCTAGAACCCAACATGAACAAGTACAACAAATACTCCATCTTGTTTGGCATTGAAGGAAAAATCTCCGAACATTCTCTAGAAGCGCAGGGTAAGTTATATTTCATCACAATTAAAAATATTGACGGAGGAAAATTAACTATTTATTACCCTTTCTGAAATGAAAACAAATGAATATGTTTCAGGGTGGTTCAAATTCAAAGTCGATGCAGACATTTGACAACAAAACATTAGTGATACTAAATGTAGGAAAGATGTTTTATCTCTCATGTCAAAGCATTTAAATCAGCATTTTCTTATTTTCTTGCATTGCTTTTAAAAACTGTATGGACTAGTGACATCAAAAGCAAGGCTTGTTTAGAAAAGGGTTTATTAATTGCAGAAAGGATCAGATTTACACTGCAGAAATCAGATTTACTCTAGTTTCAAAAACGAAAGATGACTATATTGCAAAGAGATTTGGGGCTAACAGAAAATACTTAATGACAAAAACAATACACAAAAACATGAGCATCTTTATGAATGAAGATATGGACTAATTATAAGCTAGAGAAGTGCTGCTGAACATGTCATATTGTTAAACATAACCATAAATGTGTTGAAGGGATCCAAACAGATAAGTTGGAATATTTGGTTTTCCTGTGTAATTATGTGACGTAACCACATTACTTATGAAATAATAACAAGTTTAGCGGTCTTTATTGCGCAAATAAAACCCGATGTGCGACGGACTACATGTGTAGGTAAAGACCGAGGCGCAAAGCGCCAAGGTATTTGCCGTAACACGTAGTCCAGAGCACAGAGGGTTTTATTGCGTAATAAAGACCGCTAAACTTGTTATTATCTCCATTATAACACTCAAAATAACAAAACGCACATTCGTAATGTGTTATTTTGTGGAATTTCTGCCATGAACTAGTTTTCGACGTAGGAAACGCATTGGTGGTCAAGTGACGTCATTTATGACGTCATTTGACGTTACCTTGACGCTACGTGACGTTTTGGCGCATACACAAAGCATAATTACATAGAGTCATTATTGGTCAAATAAAACCCGATGCAGTTCTTCTTTCGCTATATATGGAATTTACGGAAAAGTGTTATAATGTTGTGTATATACAGATGTGATGGACCAGTTAAATGAGACATTACCTCCTCTAGAGAAGATCATACAGGAGATAGATCAGCTCGCAGAGTCCGGGGGCAAGTACATGGAGGCACCACATGTTATAGAGGTCACATTACCCATGTTGTGTAGGTGAGTCACTATAACATACATATGTGTAACATGTAGTGAGGGGGCAAGTACATGGAGGCACCACATGTTATAGAGGTCACATTACCCATGTTGTGTAGGTGAGTCACTATAACATACATATATGTAACATGTAGTCAGGGGGCAAGTACATGGAGGCACCACATGTTATAGAGGTCACATTATCTATGTTGTGTAGGTGAGTAAACAAGGCCTTCAGAAACAACGCTGAAGTTTAAGTCTGATTTGCTTCATACCCAGCTATTATTCATTGGGACCTGTACATGTGCAAAATATTCCTGAAAATTCCATGAAGAATTTGGTGGTTATTGCCCCTTATTGGAAATGTGTATCAAGTCACTTCACCTGTATTTCGTGGTCACTGCATTGACACAACATTGCAGACGCTATTTTCTTACCTGTATAAGTTTTTTCTATCTAGATATTTAAGTTAATACAAGCTGAAAGTGAAAATTAATTATCAGGTAACAAGTAATGAGTTTGTACCTAGGTTCTGGCAATTTTTTACCATACATGTGGGTACTTGTTTCAGCCATAGCCATTAGAAAGTGGATACCTGTCTTTAGAGTAATTTAGTTATATTTTATTCACTATATAACTATTTGGTTGTATATTTTCAGCTATCTACCAAACTGGTTACAGAATAATTCCTCAATACAAGTAGGGTAAGAATACCTATCATTTTATATGTAACATTTCCAGAGCTCTAACCCTTTAGCTTTCATTGTCACTGGAATCCCACTCAAGTGATGTGCAATAGATTATTAAACAACAACCTTAAGTCTAGTTTTCCTGATTTTCAAAATTATAGCATTTCGAATTGAACTTTAGTCAAATTATGTTTAAATTTTAAAGAAATTAATTGAATTTTTTTAACTGCTGACAGATGAATTTTAGTTTATGATACTATGCAACAAAATTTGTATGTCTTTCCTTCATTCCTCATTTCCTCTTAAGACTACACTGATTTATATTTGTAGAAATAATCCAGTAACCACGGTGACTGTAGAACTCATGAATACAGTACTGGGTAATGTGTTACGTCTTATACATAACAATATCGGGGCAGATGATGCCCCTTGGATGAACAGAATTGCTTGTAAGTATACTTACAGGGTGTTTCATAATATCTGTTACCATTACGAATAAATATAAGTCATTGACTTTACATACAATGTAGTTATGTTATACACCTTTCTAAAGGGTACATAATAAAGTTTTGTGTCAATCAAAAATTAAGGGAAAATATTGACGTCATGATGTCTTTTTTGACGTCATCAAATTTGGGCAGTTTTTCAAAAATGGTGCTCTCCGTTGACACATGCACGAAAGCTGTCAAACAGCTTGATCAATTATTTATCGATAACTGTCATCAGATATATGAAAAAATGATATCCTGATGATGAAAATTCAACACATATGCTTAGAGAAATCTGACTTTGTCAGAAAAGGTAATTTCATTCTCACAATTTAGCAGTATGGACGTCCTAAAACCCATTGGTAATAACTGGACCCTTCTTTTTTGAGGACCCGGCCGCGGCTAATACCCTTTCTGACAAAATTGTCACCCACCAATGGGTTTGAATTCGTTAACCTAAGTGGGCGAGCAGCTGGAGGCTCGGTAAGGGTGTTGTGGTAGTACTGGTTTGAGAAACAACAGGAATCCATGGGTAGGTGCTCCAGCCGCCGCGATATGACCCTGGTTGTTGAAAACGGCGTAAAACCCCAATAAACTCAAACTCTTTTTTGAGGACGAAGATTGTGTGGTTTAGACAACTTTAAATAGAGTTCACTATCTGCATGAAATAAAGTAGAAATATGATTTTGCATCTATGCTAAAAGCTACAGACTTTTATACCCTTTGATTCTGGCTGGATGTTGCGGCGCCCCCACTTCAAGAGAAAATATTGTGTGGATTGAGAAAACATTTGGGACACAATAGATTTCGTACAGGTCAGATAAAGTGTGGCTTTCGCACTCCCAAGCCCTCACTTCGCTTGAACTTTTTAGCTCCACTGGCCTTTCAGGCCAGCGGGCTATTGTCATGGCGGTGTGTCCGTCGTGCGTCCGTCCGTCTGTGCGTCCGTCCGTCCGTGCGTCCGTAAACTTTTTCTTTAAAAATCTTCTTCTCAGAAACTACTGGATGGATTTCAACCAAACTTCACAGGAATGATCCTTGGGTGACCCTCTCTCAGATTCCTACAAAGAATTTGGATTGAACCAGAATAACTTGAGTTATCTGCCCTTGAACGTCAAAAAAAGCTGGTTTTGACTTTATTTTTACTCTAAAATCTACAAATATCAACCAATCTAGACAAAACTTGGACAAAATATATATAAGCATAATATCCTGCCTGGGTTCAATTTTCAGCTTGATCGGAATTTTACATCATGAGTTATGTGCCCTTGAATTTGACAAAATTTCAATTTTTGACTTTGTTTTCACTCTAACAACCATAATTGTTAACCAATCAAGATGATATTTGGACAGAATCTTGTTGACAACAAGATCTTGCTTTTGTGTAATTTTCAGGATGATTGCATTACTACAATCTGAGTTATGTGCCCTAGAAATTGACAAAATTTCAGTTTTCGACACTTTTTTCACTTTTGTGGCCACATATATAGATTAATACTGACAAAATTTGGACAGACCATAAGATCTTGCTTGAGTTTGATATTCAGCTTGATTATTGTGGTGTTCAAGACATAAATTATCAAAACAAAATCATATTTTTAGATCAGAATGTATCTTTATTTTCATGACCACTATGTTACATGCACAATGGCAACTTCATGAACTAATTATCATAAAGAAAAACAACTCTTACTGAACTTTAAATTGCTCCTATCAAAAGTTACTTCCCTTAGTCTACCACAATTATTAACTCACATATTGAATTATGTGCCCTTGAATTTGGCATAATGACAGTTTTCAACTTTATCATCACTCTAAAAATCTCCAAAATATTAGTCAATCATTTACCTTCTTTTCTCTTTGACCACATAATTGCTTCTCTTTACTTTGTTTCTGCTCTAAGAATCACAAGAATTTAAAAATATATCGGTTTAAGCATTTAGATAAATTTGTCAAATTTTTTATATAGTAAACCACAAGAAATTCAGGCCTGTGGAGCGACTCAAGACCTTCAGGTCTTTCTAGTTCTTTGATATATCTGACTGAGCAAGTACGTATAACCATGCTGCAATATCCACAAATGCATTTGAATAGCATTTCATTGTGAAAACAGAATATTCCAATGGACACATGCAATTCGGTCATTACAAACATTAAGAAACAGGTTGACATCGTTTTGCAACATAGATGACGTCATCTAGAATGTTTTGTCAAAGAACTGTACTTTTTAATGGGGTTGAATCGGTATCAATCCTGAACGCAAATATAATATTATTATATGTCAAATAAAACTTTATTAGGTCTATTTCCGCATTGTACATTTCATTCAAATTTACATTTCTTGGTTAAAATATACTTGAGATTCGAAATGGTAACACATATTATGAAACACCCTGTATATGCTTGTTAACTGTCCACATAAACATGTGATCCAACATACATGGTAATAATCAGTGGATGGTTCAAGTTGTAAAACTTCTTTCTTGGTATGTTCCTTCTTTTCATGACCAGCTTTCAGTCCAGGAGTGTAACCGGAACTGTTCTGTTTTTTGAAGAAGAAAATCATGTCATTACGTACATTACTATTTTTCATATGTACTTCTTTCCTTCTTGACCAGTTGTTTAAGAAGTTAAATTTTATTTCTTGAAATACAGTTGAAGACATTTTGCAAGTGATACTAAATGTTTGTAAGTCTGCTTCTTAAGGATTACAACCTATCATTACTTACAAAAACTTCATGAATCTTAGGGTGTCATCTGTGGCAAGGGAAATTAATTTGTGATGCGTTGGTGCGTCATCAACTTTTGGATATTACCTGTGGCAACATATATTGACAAGGGATACCCTAGTCAATTCATGTTGCTGTGGATGATGCCTGAAGTTGCACAAAGTGTTTCATAGATAATCATAAATCGAATACTTGAATGATCATGTGTCCTGTATGTTTGTAGCTCGTGTACAGCCCATTATTGGTAACTCACGACCAGACATGATATCTGATCACTTCCTACCCATCGCCAAGAAGATCCGCGACAACGCCATGATTGTGGAACAGAAGGAGAAACAGTTAGTGCTCAGTAAACATCAACAACAGAATGACGATGATTCAGACCTAGAAACTGATGTACAAATGGTAAATATATACTGTACTACAGGGGAATTATTCATATTGACATTGATGCCATGAAGTCACTCCATCTATGCTGTCTGATCTACACACACTTCTTACTGTTGTTGTAGAAATGTTGACTTAATTATTTAACCCAAAACAAATTAAAAACATTATGTATCAAACGATAAATAAAGAGTAACAGTTGTCCAGCCTGCTTCCTGTGGAGAGTTGTACAGATTGATGCATGTGAAACGTCAAAGAAATATCATATACAAAAAGGCAGGTTTTCTTACTTTGATTTTAGAAAAAAACAACTTAAATTTGTTCTGTAATAAGGCAGTAAAATATTGGGATAAAAGAGAAAATATTGGTCTGCAGATGTTTCTTTGGATATTTCTGTTGATATTGTTGATTGTTTGTGTAATTGTATACTATAGGCATTTGGTATATTGGTTCGAGACATCTATGCGTTTTACCCTCTGTTGATCAAGTATGTAGATCTACACAGATCAACATGGCTGAAGAACCCTACTAATGCATCAGAGGAACTGTTTACATTGATCGCTGACATCTTTATGTTGTGGTCAAAATCTATTGTAAGTAGGACATATATCTGCTTGCTTAACCCATTACCAAACAGAAAAAATTTGGACCTTTTCAAATTAAAAAAATGATCCAGACTACTATTTCAAGTGAATGAAATTGTATGTTTGTTAGTCTTTTTTGGTAGAAAACATTGTGCGAAATGAAAAAATTGCTTGTCACAAGCAATTTCTTCATTTTCCGCAAGATTTTCCCAAGCCTTTTTTATTAGTAGCTTCTAAAAGTGTCGCTATGCTGTATTTGGTTCATCAATAACATGGATACAGTTACAGATTTAGATCCATTTCCTAGACATCTAAATTGTAGATAGGTCCATTATGAAAGCTGTAGCAGAACACAAAACAGAAAGTCTGCAACTTTTAGTTAAGGAATCTTTAAGGGCATAAAAATCCAGTAGGGTCATCAAATTCTTAGCTTGAGGGTTTCCTCGAGACTACATGTACTTGTTATTTGAACAATAGTGTTTTTCATGGACACGAATAATATTATTTCTATTGAATGAAGTATTTATAGAGACTTATTTCTAGTTGACTTATTACTACAGTTTTGACTGTATTTTATCATTGACTATATTCCAGCTATACAAGAGAGAAGAGCAGAACTTTGTGTTGTCTAATGAGATAGATAACATGGCCCTCATCATGCCCAGCCAGTCTAAATCTGTGGGTGTAGCACAGACAGACGGAGCAGCAGAAACAAAGAAACGAGCTAGTTAGTATCTTACACTTACATCAAGAGGTAGGGCCATGTACGATTCCGCGTCCATATTGCATTCACATCACAATAATGCACAGGTTCTCTTTTTTAGACAAACTGTGGCTGTGATATGGACGTGGAATGGTGTATGTGACCAGACCTTAAGCTTATGTAGGAATAATAACGACTCATGTTCTCAGTGTAGAGGATGAACCTCCTTATGATTGATGTCTTGATAAATCTTTGCTACATTCAAATTTCTTACATCAAAATAATAATTATGAAAATATTAACAGAATGTGAAATAAACAGAATAGGATGTTGTGTAAGACATCATGTAAACTCTTTTCAAACAAGACTTGGTTTTGACATCCCTAATACTTATAGCTTGGGAAAAAATTGAGACAAAAGAAGAAAATGCTGATAATCAGCATTTTCTCCTTTTGGCGCGATATTTTCTGAGCTATGCTATTCACAAATATTACCTTCGGTAACATTAATTTTTATATGCACGAAGGGTCGTATTATGTTATGGCCCCGCTCGTCCGTCTGTCTGTCCGTCCGTCCGTTAACAATTTCTTGTGTGCGCAACTCCTCGTACAGTTTTGATCGGAATTGGACCAAACTTGCCACAGTGAATCTCCATGGTGTCTAGTTGGCACACTGCTTACGGAATTGAATTAACTCTTTTCATTCTTGAATTATCTGCCTTTGAATTAAAAAATGCACATTTTCTCGTCTGCGCAATTCCTCCTACAGTTTTGATCAGAATTTGACCAAACTTTCCACAATGAATCTCCATGGTGTCTAGTTGTGCACACCGCTTACAGAATCTAGATAGCTGTGTTCTTTCGTGAATTATCTGCCCTTGAATTTAAGGAAAAATGCCCATTTTCTCAAAAATGCCCATTTTCTCCTGTGCGCAACTCATACATTTTCAACCAGAATTTAATAAAACTAGCCACAATGAATCTCTATGGTGTTTTGTTGTGTAAACAAAATTTTGATAACTTTTCATGTTTGAATTATCTGCCCTTGAATTGAAAAAATGGTCAAATTTACTGACAAGCCCATTTGGGCATATATGCGCCGCTCTGCGAAGCTCTTGTGTCTTTTGTCGTAGCTTTCAAATGGAATCACTCTAAAATTTTATTCATATTCTGTGTGTTACAGAAGACATAGGTAAGAGGAGAGAGAAGAAGAGACTGGAGCCCCACAACAGTTTAAATGTGGCCTGTCTAAAACGTCTGCTGCCTATAGGGCTCAGCTTCTTCAGTGGTAGAGAACAAGAGCTCTTACAACAGGTCAAAGAAAAACTCATTCAGGTATGTGAAATCTGGTGAAATATTATTAAACCCATCAGTTCTTTGACAAACTTATGAAATTGCTACCGGTCAAATTTGATACTACACTTGTTTTTTATGCCCTTGTATCTAAAGATCAGGGCATATTGTTTTACTCTGTCTGTCTGTCTGTCCATCTGTCTGTCCAAATACTTAACATTGGCTATTTCTCCAAAAGTGCCATTACGGGGGCATTGGTTTATCACAAACACATCTTGATTTATTGTATTTGACAACATAGATATCACTTGAATACTCAAACTTAAACAATACAATTCTAATTAAACATTGTTTCTATTAATTGGATGATAGAATGTGTCTTTCGCTCTAAGAGTATATTAGATCTACATTCTACTACAGGATCCAGATGCTGATCTAGAGGATTATTTACTGCAAACACTGGAAACAGAGGAAGGGGTGAGTATAACATAGTATATACATGTAAAGATAATGTTTGTGGACAACATAAATGTGACATTTTATCATGTCTGCTTTGATATATCAATCTGAAACTTGGTATCACATTAAAACTGGAATATTGAACTATTTAAAAGGTCTACTATATAATGAGTGTATCATCTTAAGTTTGTCTGCAGGTAGCATAGAGTAAAATGAGTAAATAAATAATAAGAATAAAAATAAGTAATACTGAAATGCAGTCTGACATAATTTTACACTCCTTACTTGAAACATGCATTATCATCTGTATCAAGACTAAGTATGGGCTGATATTATTATACCCCCCACAACAAAGTTATGGGAGGGTATACTGGATTCAGGTTGTCCGTCCGTCCGTCCGTCTGTCCGTCTGTCCGTCCGTGGACATAATTTTGTGTCCTCTTCTCCTCCCACAGTTTTTGACCGATTTTGCTGAAATTTTAGCAGGTTGTTTCCTATCATATGAAGTTGTGCACCTGCAATTTTCATCTTGATCCAGGCAGTTGTTTCAGAGTTATGCCACTTTGAACTTTAGCACTTTTTCAGTGACAACGCGCTAGTGGGGGGGTATTTGTCCGCTTTGCGACAGTTCTAGTTTTATCCTGCCTGCCAACAAAGCCTGAAAAGGTTTACAACTGTTTACCCTTTCCCAAACAAGACCTGCTTTTGATATCTCTAATACAACAGTCAATGGAAAACGGAAACATTGAGGCAAAAGAAGAAAATGGTGATGTTTCGCATGTTCTCCCTTTGCCTCAACTTCTTTCAAATAAGTATGGTCTGAATTCATGTTATTTGGGAAGGGTTAGGTATAAGTTGTTTTATTCGACTATAAGATTGGTCTATATTACAGCCTGTTGATGACAAGATCAAGTGGCAGAAGGTCCTATATCAGAAGATAGGGGGCAGTTCTGGTTCACAGCTAGACCAGAGACGTGTTATAGACAGAATCATCTCCATGGCCAAGGTCATGCATGGACTACATACGGTAAGATCAACACAAATAATTGTCGTCAACCCATTCCCGTGTTATGACACTTTTTAACGCCCCTTAAGATAAAGTCTTCTAAAAGCATCGTAGAAAATGAAGAAATTGTTTGCTATGTTTTCTTCTCCAAAAGACAAAAATTTTGATTCTCTTATTTGTTGTCTGTATCATCTTTTAATTTGAAAAAATTATAAAATTTTGCTGCCTGGTAATGTGATAAGTCAGACAAGATTATTACAATGACTGTTCTATAAGGTGATGGAGTGAAACAGATATTCATTTCTTGAAAATCAGTCTGTGAATTTGTCATGTAATAAGAGATAAATCTTTCCTTATCAATGTCATGCGCGGATCTAGAGTAGGGGTTAATGGGCCCGGACCCCCTCCGGCATAGGCGGAAAATCAAATTTTGACTATATAACGTTTAGTGCAATGTTACATATTTAACACATTTAAAGCCATCATTTGGGCCTGGACCCCCTCCCCCGGAAAAATCCTGGAGGGCTTGGACACCAACCCCCCCCCCCCCCCCCCGGGAACAAATCCTGAATCTGCCCTTGAATGTCTTGTTTTGACTTATCAAATGGAAGATATTTATGAAAAATTGTGTAATAGAAGAGAATGCTGATTTTCTTTGATTAAAATTTTGTCTTCATGTTTTCTACCCCATAACACAATATACAAACTCCATGTTTGTGTGATTGTTCTAATATGGAGGACTTTTAAATGCTGAGATATTGGAAAGGCTCCCGTTTCATAAGTGTTAAGTTCATAGCTTTTATATATTAAAAATAGAGAAAATGCAGAGGGACAATAATGCAGCTTCAAAATAAAGGATCATCTGTCCATGAACAATAGACTGTGCTTCTGAAATTCCATTGGAAAATGATGAATTGTTGGATTGAGAAACCATCTTTGTTGAAGAGAGTTTTTTGTTCATGTATGAAAAAATGTTAGACATAGTTCATCCTATTTCCTATAGGCATTCCTTCCTGAATAGTTATTTTGAAGTTTCCCTAAATATAGCTTTCCTTTTTACCACAGATATAATGCTCATATTAAGCTTTCCTTTTCCTAGCATTTACATATATGATGTTGAGGTTGCAGTGATTTCATTGAACCCATATATTTCGTTGATTTAGCAAGAAACAAATTAGATAGGATGTTTTCTGGTGATTTTTTTATCCATGTTTATATCAATTTTTAGCTCGACTTTTCGAAGAAAATGAGAGCTTATACTTTCACCCAGGCGCCGGCGTTGGCGTCGGCGTTGCAACAAAGGTTAAAGTTTTTTCAAACATCAATAACTTCCATACTATCAAAGGGATTCAACCCAAACTTGGAATACTTATTCACCATCACACCCTCTACCTTACTAATAGGGCCCATGACCCTGGCTCCACTATATTTGGAATTATGCCCCCTTTATACAAAGCAACTTAGAAAGTCGAGCGCGCTGTCTTCGGACAGCTCTTGTTTAACTTATTTCCAAGCTATATATCTCTGAAATAAAGCAGTTTCAGGGAACAGAAAAAATAGTTGATTAATCATATATACCAGAAAATATATTCATGAAAAGATTATACCAATATTTTCTTCTTGAGCTTCTATGTTTTCAAAGCTTTATAATTAGAAAGTGGCCAAAGAGACCTTGCTGTGAAATTCTGTTTTAGAATTACGAGTAGTAGAGACCATGATACCTTAGTTTCAGTTGTTAGTCACCTTAGCTTTGTGTGTGATGATTCTTTTAATTAAGAGTAGGATACATAGCCATATGACAATAACGATCCCACTCTATGACCATGTTATTTACTGACATTGTGTACCACCATGTGTACATGTATTAACATGTAGATGTCTGTCTCGTCCCCAGTTTGTGATGTTAGATATAAAGGGGACAGATTTCACTAAAGTCAGTGTAAGTCACACAAGTTTGCAGTTGTTCATGAACGGTGCTACTTGGTTGTTTCTTCAGCAACTCTCAAATCATTCATCCCACTCTACAGAGCTACAGATTAGAGGCTGTAAAGGCTTTTCATAATGAATCTGGAAAAAGGGCCCTTATAGCACTTTGGGTAATTGAGTTTCAAGATAAGACTCTGGTTAAATGTAGTGAAAAATGGATCCATTCTACTGACTAACAATTGCTACTGGTCATAAACAAGCTATTGGAGGACAGCATGGATCTTGATCAGACTTTGCGTATGCACAGGCTGATCTGGATTCAGACTGTTTTCAAATGCCATAAAGGGCGTTTTTTCCAGATCCTGGCTCAATTATATTGTATCTCAGACTGTATATTGTGGATGCTCATTGGAATTGTCTCATTGAGACAATTCAAATGAATAACAACATACAGTTTGAACTTGAATTCACAGAATTATAATTCCATTGTTTTGAGCTCCTCTAATGTGTTGCTCTGTCCTCTCCCAGTTCCCCATTATAACTGTCAGTCTCTATAAATCTGCTCCTCTTTTATATATCAGCATCACAAGCTGTGTGTGTGTGCACATCATTCATGTTATACTGCAAGATTTCTTTTTGTGGGTAAGGGAAGGAGACCGAGGCCGCAGGGCCCTTAATTTGGGGAAAATGTGTAGAACAAGCTGTTACAGGGGAAAAATGTTCAGTTTTGTATTTTACTTGAAGACTGAATTTTTTTGAAAATATATCATTATACATCAAGAAAACAGACTTTGTTAATAAGAAGATGATAAAGATCTTCAATAATTGCTAACATAAATACCTGCAACCATCAGACATATACTCTTGAAATCCTTTTTAATTGTTGCTCATGACCAAACAATCAATATGTTGAACTGTTTTTGTATCAGATAGGTTAAAGGTCAAGGTCACAGTCAATCTAATAAATCCAAATTAGTTATTGTGTAGCAGAGCGACAGGTAATAGGTGATGAGGGCTTTCTAAATGTGTTATTTCAAATCTAAACCCTATGTTATGGGTATTCATTTGAATCATCTCCACGAGACAATTCAAATGAGTACCCTCAATATAGCGTTTGATAAACTATAAGTAAAATGTTGAATTTTGAAAAATCACCCCCTCCTATCTGAAGCTGTGGTGCAGGTCATGATTGTGACATAAGGTTGGTGTGTAATTGGGGAAATAAGTGTGTGACAGCTATAATTTTGTTAACGGTAGATTTAGTTTGATTTGGATTGTAGAGAATTTATTCTAATTTTTGCATGAACATCAGTTCTGAATGTTCTTTTGGCTTTAAGTTACTTTTTCAGCATGCACATACATGCTTTCTTCAATATGCTGCATAAGTTTTCAATATTCATTATTGATTGTTATTTTTTCACAAGCAAGTCTTTGATTTTATGTGTATGAAGTAAGAAATTTATATAAAAAAATATATTTGATGACTGGTTTATTACTTGTTTCAAGCAATTATGCTTAATTCCCTGCAGTGTTTTGAATCCTTGTTGAGATTTTTTAAGGATCACTCTATGATAAGTCATTTGGGAAAAAGATCACAAAGGGATGAGATTCTTTCAATTTTTGGCTGATTTCCATTTTCTTATTATTTCAAAAAATGTTTTTAAAAGATATTGGATATCATCCAAAATGAACAAAATATAAGGTTTTTGGTAATGATGTTTGGGAGCCCTGTTTCCAATATTTTCATGAAGAGTTCAATCACAGGCCTGATTATTGAAACAGCATGGACTTGCAAAGTTAAAAATATTGTGTTACCAATTTTTAAGTTCATCTCATAAGTTTAGGTGAAATTTATAGAAGTAATATTACATTCTGTGGAGAACATAATTACTTTCACATTCATGATTTGGGGCTTATGAGAAGAAAATGTTCCCTTATCCTTTGACCAACAGGCTAATTTTGTTTGTTTCTTAATCATACTTAGAATTAATACTATTTTGTTATTATTTGGAATAGTATTATTTAGGTTCTAGTGTAGAATTTTTATTTTAGTATGATTTTCAAATGAATGAAATTAAAAAAAAGAAAAAATGTCTTATGTGTTTTAACCACTAATTTTGACTTAGGAATATGTAATAGCCTTTGTGTGTTTAATCTTCATATGAATTATAATGTTCTCTCTTGGAATATCCGGTTTGGTGTGTTTTTGAACAAATTTGTGCCACATACATAATTGTTTGTGTAACTGACATGCCTATATAGTATATATTTGATACTCCAGGTTGAGCACCCGACCGCCCATCACAAGAATGTATGGAGAAAAGTTGTATCTACACAGAGAAAGAGAGCAGTGATGGCCTGCTTCAGGATGATCCCATTACATAACCTACCCAAGTAAGTGTACCTTCAAGATACTTTGGTATTGACAGTAACAACACAAGCTCTTTCTAGCTTTTTGTTGCACTTGAAATAGATGAGCACTGCTGTAATTCTAGAGATCTTGTTGTTTTTCATCTGAGCATAAGTACTGCAAGATGAGCCATGGTGATCTGTAAATGTTCATATGTCCACCTGTCTGTCCACAATTTGTTATGAATACTCTAGCACCCCTGAATATTGACTATTGGCAAATCAAGACCAACATTTTACAGAATGAAAATTACAATAAGTTTGATTTTTGGTCAGATTTGGCATAGAATCAAGAGTCATTGTGCCCTTGAATGTCAAAAATAATAATATGTTCTTTACTTGAATATTTTAGCATCCACAAACATGACCAGAGAATCTTGACAGATTATGTATGATATCTGAAAAATATCCTGAAATATGTAAATAAATGAGTTGTTTGTTTTGATTTACAGACACCGAGCAATCAACCTGTTCCTGAAGTCGTACAGAGTACAGTGGTTAGGCTGTGAAGAATATGAGAAGAAGGTGCTCATTGAAGACCTCACTGTAAGTAAGACAAAGTGATTGTGCAGAACAGAGAATCAAGGCAAGCTGTAGAATATCAATCATATTTAACCCCGGTCTCAAATATCTATATTTGAGACAGGTCTGCAAATGCTGTGGATGATGAAAAGGGGTGAATAGAAATTGATTATATATAAATTCAAGCTATGAAAATATTGAGTATAACGGAGATGATGTTGGTTATAAGCATTTTCGTCTTTCCTGTCAATACTTTCTTAGACTGTTTTTCTCTTGTAAGTGAAAAACATCTTTTGATTGAGAAAGGCATAAATTCAATCAACATTGTTTGTGCATGTAAGATTCATCTAAACTAGTAGAAACAGCATATTGTTTGAATGAAAATATAAAAAAAAAAGAAATATTAAGAAAGCTTTATAAGATTGGACTATACTAGTCCATCAATGATCACTGCTCTACCGAGGGTTGTTGAAAAGGAATTTCTTCACAATATATAGCTGCTTAAGTAAGGAAAATGTAGCTTTATATTGCTGCTTTTCAACAAAAACCTCGTAACTGCAGCAATGAAATATATGAGCAATATTGTTTGTTTGTTTACAGAGAGCGGATGAGTCGGAGGAAGAAGCTGGGGAGAAGAAGGAGCTAGAGGAGGAGGAGAAGCCAGATCCTCTCAAACAGCTCATCACGTGCCTCTCACGTGCGGCCACCAAGGAACAACAGAGTAGTATGCCCGAGGACTACATCTATATATCATATGCACAGATTATGAGTCAGGTATTAGCTGTAACACACTTTAATGCTTCCCCCACCTACGAAGTAGATGGCAGTATATTGTTTTAACCCTGTGCCTCTATTCTGTCCTTCCATCTGTCTGTCTATAGACTTTTATTTCCACAATCTAACTCAAGAACCATTTGACCTAGGACCATGAACCTCGACAAGGTTTTGGCCCTTGGCCCATAGATGTACACACTAAGTCTTGGTTTGGGGTTACGTAGTTCAAAGGTTAAGGTCTTTATTGGACTTAGTTTTTAAATCATTTGGCATGCTCCAACTGAAGAATTGTTTGACCTATAGCATTTTTCCAGTGACAAGGAGCTCGACTGTGATGTGTATTGTAGGTCTTTCAGTTCAGGGAGTAAAGTATTTAAAAAATAACTGTTTGTTACATAACAAGTGTTAAATATTAGAACATTTATATGGTGTGTTTACTATAGAGTTGTGGCGGTGCTGATGAAGATGATGATGATGACGATGGCGGTGACGATGAAGAAGGACCAGGATCATCCTTCCAGGTATATCTCATACTCATCTCACTTATCTGTCTGTTTATGTTCCTTGTTTTTAACCCACATCATCTTCTTACCAAGCTTTAACACTTTACTTCACATCTTAACATTAAAGAATTAGAGATAAAGAGCTTAACAACTTCAGAAAACAGAAAATGCAGTGGGGATTCTGTGCCTGAATGTTTTCACAAATGTTTTGCTTCAATTTTTCTATCCTTACTTATCAATCTTTGCTTCATGTTGTTTATTTGTCCTTTTAATCCTCTCCCTCTTTGCTTTTGGAAAATGATTGAAATGTTTCCCTTCTGTATGTGATAAGGTTCATTTATAAAATGACCAATGATATAACCAATATGGATCTGCTCAAATACACACAAATGTAACCTAGTTCAAATATGTACAAAGCTCCTATACAGCAATATTTTTCAAATTTGTATTTGCATAAAACTTCATCCAAGTTTCCTTTTTAAGTAAATAAAATCTAACCAGAACAGGTATTTAACCACTTGGTTTACACTACCCGAAGTTTGTACAAATGAATAGCACATAATCAGATACATTGTACTTTGTAAAATTGATCTTGTCCTTCTTCCCGTTTTATGTCATGATCAATTTTTGTTACCATTTTTGTTTTAAAGTGTTGTCTGTTTTGTATTTCCCTATTCACCTTCATTATTATTTATTATGCATTCACATTTATAATATTTCTCCTAATGGCAGAGCATTTTGTTTCACAGTTGATATGCACCAATCTATCTTTCCTTAAACATTTAGACTTTTTGAGCTCTTAAATTAATTCTGTTAATTGGCATAACTATCAGAAAGATGGATGTATAAATAATTATCTACATATTATAAAGATTTATCAATGTTTTCTGGTAAGCTCCTGTTATGTCTATGATAAATACCATTACATTATTTCTCTATTATATCTTTCTATCTTTATGGATAAACTTTACATTGAGAAATGAGACAGTAGGGTTACTCCCAATTAATTTGGTATCAATTATTGTGAAAAAAGATGGCATTAACTAAGTTTAAAAAGTTTTTTTTAAACAGACGATACCTAGTGCAGATGTTTTATTTTGTTTCCTCATTATTTCATTTAACCCAGCTACTGTGGGACTAACCCTGGACGCTGCAGTTTGAGTTTGTGCTGCTTGTTTTACACGTTTCTGCTATTACTTATACACTTTGATTGGTTACTCTTTAACTAGCTCCACCTGGATTTGCTCAAGGTAGACCACTAATGTGTAGCTAGCTTTACCATCTCATTGAACAAGTAAAGAACTGTGCAAATTCACATGGATGCGTTGATTTTCAAGCTAGGGAAGTAAATGAAGCAATCATATAGATGGCATAAAAAGTCAATGAGAAATAGAAAAAATATCAGAACAGAATAAATGCAAATGAAGTGATAGCCATTATTTGAAAAGTAATTTGAAATGAAGCAAATTTTATCTCAGAATCCATGTCATGAAGATGTCATGCAGATATTTTGTCTTACCAATTTGTGGCAGCCAACCCTTTGGCCTGCATAATCATACATTGGTGTATGTGTGCTAGCTGTTTATATGTTTGTCTTGACAAAGACAGCTGTTTCAACATATTTATAAAGTCAAATTTAGTTTGAATCATTATTTCTAGATCTACATTCAAGCATCAATTTCTTTTGAAATATTTCATACAGTTACTCTCCTAAATAAGTAGAAGTATTATTATAGCTGTGGGGGTAATGTCAAGGTCACACATGTAGGATTCACCTCAGTCATTCATAAACTCTAGTTTGTAAAGCATCCATGTGAGGACAGGGAGGTCAGGGTAAAGGTTCATAGTTTATCACATTTATAACTTTTGTATCGTGGAGAAATTAAATAAATGACAATAAGAAATACCAATTATGACATTTGTAACAAGGTGATAGGGATCCTATTTATGACATACAATTGAATCAATCTGGCCAGAATAATGGATTGGGTAGAAAAGTAAAGATTTTGTAATTTAATAAAAACATCATGTATCATAAAAACAATACATTTTGAAATATCATCTTCTTCCTTTTAATTCTGTATTTAGTTATGAACAAGAAATATATATCTGGCTGTGATTGTAAGCTAGATCTCATGTGAATTTGTCACAATTGCTGGTATAGATAGATAACCCTACTGTCCCTCTATTGTATGCTTGTTCTTGTGTAGCTGATGTAGTTATGTATGTACATTTGTGTGTACACCAGTCCTGTGTGTGAACTGGAGACTTTGTCAAACATATTAGATATGTCAGTAATAGTAAAGGAATATTTTGATTATTGTAGGCTTTATGACCATGCCATGTTTTTACACACATATGATTATAAATGATAGACAAAATCCAAATCTGAGGTCATTTGCATGTTTTACAAATATCTCTTGTTTTATCTTATTTCAATGTAAGCCTGTAAAAAATATTGTTTGAAAAGAAAATTTCTTACAAGTACATCTGTGTTTCATTGTTAATGTGTTTCATTGTTAAGATATTATTTATAGAATAAGATGTCTTTGAAGAGTCAGGTGAATTTGATTACTGATAATTGCTATGCAGATGATATAAAATCTATACCTAGGCATAAAATCAATATTTGTATCACTGGCAGTAAAAGATGTATGCAGTAATAACTGTTAGAAAAAAAATCTGTTATGTTTCTTATTACTGATCTAGGTACTCTTTTGACCATGCAAGGTAAACATAAAGAATATGTGATTCTATATAGAATTAATAAAGTGAATGATATCTCATTGGGACTCGCTGTATTCTCCCCTTAGCCACAATGATTATAATGATATGTGTTTGTCGGTAATTTGTCAGTCACGATGTTTATTGTCCTATAAAGGAGGCATACATAAATTTCACTGCTCCTATATAAGTGTATTGTGTGTGTTATGTGTGTTGATGTTATAGGTCTGTGTTATGTGATGTTGTTTAGTCATGGCCCCCTGCTGTATTATGTGGTACACAAACCCACATCACCAGTCATCATAGGAGAAATACAACATCCACTGCTTATATATACTGAATCTTAACTTTTATACAGCCAACATTTATATAATCTCTATAAAATTTGTTATTGCAAACTCACAAAACTTGAAAAATATAAATCACCTAGAGAATACTAGACAAAGATTTTTTGAGACAGACAAATTTCTTTTTGTCCTGTTTCAAAGCTATGATAATTCAGGGAAAGTTGGGAAACAATTTTGAAATTGTATGTATCCTGGCTTATCAACATTCTGGGGATTTAGTCTAAACACATCAAATCAGTGCTATTTGTCTCTCACCAATCAATAAACAAGAAACAGTTCATGTGTCCATTTGAAGGGCAATCAAGAAGTCCTCAACAGAAATGGCCATTCTGGAGATAGTTTGAATGTTACCATCTATACAAAACTGATGTGATTTATACTCCAAATTAGTTTGCTTGATGTGTGTTTTTAGTACAGCAGTCATTCAATGTGATTATAGTTCCCTATATATCAACCCTACCCTACTGTTGTGATATAAAACAAATCACCAACAACATCATAACTGTCAGTGTTGTTGAAAACAATCATTTGTCTTGCAAGATAGGCACCATTATTTTAGGGGGATATGTAAATTCATTTAACATCAAGCAATTTCACTTGTACTGTATTCAACATGCGCAATAAGTGATGGTCATGATGAAAATGTGACAAACAAATGTAATTTACAAATACTAATAACAAGAAATGGTAGTTGTTTCAACTACATGCTTTTCAAAATTTTATGGTGAGTTATTATTGAAATAGTTGTCAGGAAATACTAAGAATTAATTGGTAACATAAATCAACTGTAGCCCTGTGATTGGGCAGCTAACTAAAAGTATAGTACTCAAAACTTCGTGATTTTCTATAGCATTAAAAGTGGTCATTTTACATGACTAGCGTGGAGACAATTACTCCTGAAGGCTTAGTTCCATAGCTGTGCGCTGACTAATTCATAAAGTCTGATTAATCAGCATCAACTTCTATCCTTGCCAGATAGGCTGCGAATTGTCCATTGACTATGTTTGTTGAAACTTGCAGGAACAAGAGATGGAGAAGCAGCAGTTATTGTCAGAACAAGCGAGGTTGGCTGATCGTGGTGCTGCAGAGATGGTGCTGCTGTATATTAGTGCTAGTAGAGGTAATTACAATGATGGGGTTACTTGTGGTTTAAGTTTAGCTCAAATTGTAGTATTTTCAAAGCAATGAAAAAAAAAGTCATTTCCCCTAAAGACTTGTGTTGGGAAAAATTGAGGCAAAAAGTTTATTGTGTTTCAATATTTTCTGTGCTTGATTATTCATAAATTCTATCTTTGGTAGCCTTCATTTTGTCTTCTGCAGCAGTTTTCAAATTGAAGCAGTCAAAAATTGGACATTTTGGAAAGGGTTAAAGCCATGAATCTTTATTTAATCATTCAGGCTCTCAGTCTATCAGTTGCTTCATCTCTAAGTCATATATCAGCTTTCTGTGAAGGGCATTCAAATACGGAAATAGGGAGGTTTGTTTTCCTAGAATTACTCAATTTTTGAATTTGTGCATGAAAATGAAATAATCAGGCTACATAGGGTTTGTTTGACCTCCTCTCCAAACTCCTTCTGGATCTGCTACTGTATTTGTACATATTTTGCAGGTTGTGGTGGACCAATGATAGAAGACACAATAGATTTAGGTATATCTCTTCTGCGAGGTGGTAACATTGATGTACAAAAGGTGGGTACAATACTTGTGTGTGTGGAATTTTCATGTAGTGTTGATTTATAAAATAAATATTCAGCTGTATGGTTTAACTTGTGCAACAAACTTAAATTCATTGACCTGTCAAGAATCTGACCTTTCAAAGTAGCACATTTTAGAATGTTCCTTCACATGTTCTTTAGTAAAAAGATTTCAGGTTGCAAGTATTGTAGATCTAGACATGTCTCACTAGTTAACCCATTCAAAACAATTTGTCAAAAAAGGCTTATAAGCAGTATTTCCTCCTAACACTCTATCCTATATGGTATGTTACAGAGAATGTTGAAGCATCTGAAGGACAAGAAGGATGTGGGATTCTTTACTTCTCTAGCTGGTCTGATGCAGCAGTGTAGGTAAGTCACATCTCAATGTTATCTATATACATTAAAAGTTGTTCACTTGTATCACAAAGTCTACTCCCAATTGGAAACATTCCTCTTTAAAGATACATAGAGAAAAAATTCTAGTAGTAATTTGATAATTTCATTTGTTTAGATGGTTTGGTGTATGATTTAAAAAGATTATGACTGTTTCTTAAAAAGCATTATTCTAGAATCACTCAACAATTCAACAATTAAGTATGAACAAAGCCATAAAAGTATCCTTCAGTAGCTATGAACTCATCTTTGCTAGCCAAGGTTGAACCCACCTATGTTTGTATTCACCCTGGGCGGATTTAGTCTGATTTTCTTGAAATCGCGAAACGCCGCCTAGTGGTTGTCTTGCTGGTTGTTAACGTTATTTCATCCATTATTGATGACATCATTAGCGCGCATTGTCTTTTGCGTCATGCGAATTAGGTAAAAAGTTAGCTGCTTCTTTAGTCGAGGTGTTGAAAATATAATAATTTGTCGATTAAAGATAGGGAATTCCAGCCTATTGCAGTGAAATTCTTAGGAAAAATCGCCCATCTTCGAGTTTTTGATTTGCAAATGCAATGTTTTTTTCTGCCCGTTGTCATGAATTGGTTACTCATAACAAATACATCAGTCGACAATCTGATTGGTTCCAGCGAGATCTCGCTGGAACCAATCAAAACGTGTTCCAGGAGACCAAGAAAATCGGACTAAATACGCTAAGGGTGAATACAGAAACGACGTTACATCGTAGATGTCACCCTTGGCTTGGAAGATGCTATGAACTAAGTTGATACTGTTTTTACTTGTAGTGTGTTAGACTTGGATGCATTTGAGAGGATCAACAAAGCAGAAGGTCTGGGTATGAGTTCAGACTCTATGCCAGGAGAGAAGAATCTACATGATGCTGACTTTATCTGTAAACTGTTCAGATTTCTACAGCTACTCTGTGAAGGTCATAATCTAGGTATGTACTCATCTTACTGTATATAGTGTGCTCATATGTTACAGATCATATCACATAAAATGTAGAACCCATTTGAATAGAGCTAGACCTGTAACATTCACACTGAAGTGTTTGGGTATGTGTTGGTGTATGTGTACTCGGGTGTCACCATTTACTTATATGTGGGTTCCAAAGCTTCTACATTGTAAACTAATGCATTATAAAAATGATGTTAAATATACATTCCACTGAAGGAATAGAGTGTCATTGTCTATGTTTGAAGTGCTAAACAATATTTATTCAGGCTTATGTGTGTCCTTGTTTTGATCTAGGTCTCACTACAGAGACAGTATCTATTGTCCATGACTATACCAATGACATACATGTAAACATAATTACATATATTACAGAGTTCCAGAACTATTTACGTACCCAGGCTGGTAACAACACCACCGTGAACATTGTCATCAGTACTGTAGACTACTTACTCAGGTTACAGGTTAGTTCTCATACATTTTAGATTCAATATATCTCGTAAACTTTTCAAAGTGCAAACATCAAAGAGGCTGCTTAGAAGTTTGAGTAGCATATTATATTGTGTACCAAATGTGTAAAAAGTCACATACACTCATAAATAAACATGCAGTAAAGCATGATGCAAGAAATATTCAGTTTAAGAAATCACACCGATATTCCCTTATACAATTATTTATGTGTACGAGGGGTGATCCAGAATTAGCGGTACTGACTTTATAACTTCATTATGAATCCATCTAGGTCAACCAAATTTTTACAACATGAAATGTTATTTATCAATGATCAATTGACCAAATATCATCAAAATCGGACATAAAACAAAAAAGTTACAATAAAACTAGTTTTGTATACAACGCAAAGGCGGGGCAGGTAGGCAGCGAACGTCACGACGTACAATTTCTCAACATTAAAATAATGACGTTACTCATCTGCATAGTCACATAGAGTTGCAATAATTTTACTGTGACATTCATTTCACCCACTTAGTACGTTCCTGTACCATTGCTAGTCGATGGTAGAAAACATCCATTGAATGTCTAGAGCTAATTCACATAAGTCCTTGAAACTGTGACATTTAAGTACAGATTTCATACAGAGAAATACCCGAAATTCCACTGAAGCTTTCACTGATGAGAAGGAACGGCTTTAGCTTTCTTGGATTGGGGATGAGAAAGATGATGTCCGTTTGTAAGTATCCTTTAGCCATACAAGTGAATCTAAATCCATCTATTGTTAGAACATTATCAAGGAATTTGCGTCTAAATGAAACCTTTGCTCCAGAATTTCTTCGGTGTCCGAACACGTTTTCCCATAATTATCTGTATTAGGTAGATATGGAATCCGCTGACATCTGAGTCTATTTGTGTTTGAAATGATCCGTCAATATTCAAAACTCACAACCATAAGTTAGTTCCGACTTGTAACAAATGTATTTGATGGTGAAGCAGTGATCTCAAGTGTTGACGTCCGTAACATCTTTAGTTGACGTCGCGTCCAGACTGCTTCTCTAGCTACTACCCCCTTTCTTTTCCTACAGCATTTTTTTCCTTTTTGAAAATTCAGTACAATCAATTGTTTGATGTCTATATAAAGAATGTTTTATGAGTTTTTCTAATTTATTTTAGTATCGAATGGGGAATATCCACGATCTAAGCAAAAACTTGAAAACTGCGCACATTCGAATATTCTGCCAATGTCATAGTTGACTCTTATCGCCCATGCGAACTGGTCCATAGTTTTCCCGTTCAGCCAGGAATAACATTCAAATTTTGGTCATAGAATAGCATGAAGTTATTTTTAATGTTAATAACGTGTCAGTAAAAATGGTGCGTTAAAAAAGGTCGAAAAAACATTCAGAATATTAAAAAGCTAATTAATTCTACCCCTGCCCCGCCTAACCATACCTTGGTTGCTATAGACACACTTCCAACATGGACGCAATTGAAAGACAATGCCAATTTTTTCATTTCATGTCAAATACGTAAAGTACTTGTAGAATACCAAATTGCATCCAGAAAAACACACAAATATTAATTTTAGAACATCAGTACCGCTAATTCTGGATCACCCCTCGTAGATAGATATTTTGTGTATGAAGTTTGTTTTGAGTTTCCATATTATTTAGAGAGACTTTCGTGTACATGTTGTATATTTGTGGATATTATAGGAATCTATGATGGATTTTTACTGGCACTATTCTGGTAAAGACACAATAGATGCTGCAGGCAAGGAGAACTTCTGTCGTGCTATAACAGTCTCTAAACAAGTGTTTGCTTCACTCACAGAATATGTACAGGTAAACTTATAACTTGCTGGTATGATTCTTTCTTACACAAGAAAAAAATAAAATGCTGATTATCAGTATCTTTCCCCCTACCTATCAATATTTTCTGTACTATATTATACAGATTGCCCATCAGCACTTGTGAAATTGATTTTTTTGTTTACAAAACCTTCAATTTTGACAGAAATTATATTGTTTAGGAAAATGCTATGATTATTTAGAAACTACCAGTAAGAAAACAAATAATCAAGGCAATTTCATGCTCCAAATTGAAGGGAAAAAATGAATTTATTTTGTTTCATTTTGATAACTGAAATTTGTTAATATTAGACTGATGATACCTAGTGTTTATGTAGATGTGTTGTATGTATGTGAGTATTGAATGTTCAGTCGACACTCGATGTGTCGACATCGGATAAGTGGAATTTCCGCTTAAGTTGAAGTTCAAATCTGGTCCCGTCCTCACCTATTTACATAATTTTTTTCAAAACGAAATAATTTCGAACTGACTATAGCCATTGAAATATAGTAGGAAAAGGATAGAAATTGCTCGACACGAGCAATTTCTTTCCTTTTCCTTCTATATTTCAATAATATTCGTACTTGATAAGTTTCAAAAACGGTCAAATATCAAATATCTCGAAGCCAAACAAAATCGGATGTGTCGAACTCTGGATATGTCGAGGTATTTTGACGGCCCCTTCGACTTCGACACAACGAGTGTCGACTGTATATGATTATGTGTGTGTTACAGGGTCCGTGCTCCCAGAACCAATTGACATTAGCCCACAGTAGATTGTGGGATGCAGTCGGAGGATTCCTCTACATATTTGCTCATATGCAGGAAAAACTGTCTAGGGTAAACTCTCTATCATATCTCTGTCATATTTAACCATAGACTTGTAGGGCATGCGCGATCATTGGAAGTATTTTGATTTGTCAAAATCTGTGAATTTCATGTCAATTTATAGACATGAGATTAAGCAAGTTAAATTTACTGAAGTATTGCTAAGAGGAACCCAATATTATGTTTTCTGAAAGAAGTTTTTTCCTTAGAATCACAATTTATGGATAAGAAATGGTTTCTTTTTGCTTTTATAAAATCTTTATGATCTCTATGTTGTATTCATGACTGACATAACTTTTTTTACAAAATGGAGTATGGTCATTTATTGAAATCATCCTATTTTACAGAGACCTTGCTTTGAATAGGCTGATTCTCAGCTAAGAATAGGATGGACACTTATTAGAATTATAGTTATATGTACAATATCTAGATGAGACTGTGCCTTTTCTAGATGCATGTTGGTTTCTAATCTGATGAAGGCTGGTTTTGTAGATCCTGACCGATTAATTACATCATTGTTATATAACTTTTTGTCTTTCTATATACAGGACTCTGATCAGCTCGAACTGTTGAGAGAGTTTATGAAGTTACAGAAGGAGATGATGATCATGTTATTGTCCATGTTAGAAGGTAGGCCTCTAGTACTGTCTATAATGATAGTTTATCTTTCTCGGAGAGGATACATCAGTCTTGAATAACCCATCGGATTAATCCTTGTTCTAGCTGCTGCCTTTAACTTTGTTTAAAAAAAACGCCAATTTCAGAGACATTTCAATAAGTTTATCCGAAGTTTTTGCCGCAATAAATGAGTAAAAAGTAGAAATTGTGGGATAAGATCAGACTGCATGTTCCATACTTCAAGCAACTAGAAAAGAAATAAAGAATAATTTCTCAATAACTGGGAGACATTTTGCTGAAACATGCTTTGTAAATGACCACATTTGTTTGTTTTAGTTTATTTATTTCAATTGTTTTTAGAACCTCTGATAATCCATTACCATCTTTTTGTTATTTTTACAACTGTTTATTTTAGACAGCATTAATAATATCATGATATTTCATGTATTATACATTGTTTCCTATGTTATTGTCCATAAATATTGACCTGAACCTGTGGAATATGCAATGAGTAATTGTAATGCAAAATAATCACTCACAGACATATATTGGCACGAAAAACATGTGCAGAATATAAAGTCACAATGCTTATGGAAACTATCGACTCTGCTCGACAGTGAGGATTGCTGGTGGGTATTGATTATTTTATGTCAAAATTACTCATTGCATATTCATCGGGTTCAGGTCAATATTTACAGACTGTACTAGGTAATATGATTGTACAATATCTCCTATGTTACTAGGTAATGTTATGAATGGACCAATCGGTAAACAGATGGTAGATACACTGGTCGAGTCCTCCAGTAACGTAGAGGTGGGTAAAACACAGAACAAAATATGTCGCTAAAAATGTGCCAAATCTAACTTACTTGCTGCAAAACAGTATGCAAATTAAGAGACATTTACAGTCTAAAAATATATTTTTCCCCCAAAAAATTAAATTCCATCATCAAATTATGTAGTCATTATAGAAGTACTTCACCCAGTTTTATTATGCCCCCGATAGGGAGGCATCATAAATTTGACTTGTCCGTCCGTCTGTCCGTCCGTCTGTCTGTCCGTCCGTCCGTCATTCCGTCCAAAAACTTTAACATTGGCCATAACTTCCTTATTACTTAACATATTCGCTTCATACTTTACCACAACATTCCTTGGTACATTACCTTTCTGTAGGCACATACTTTGGTGACCTTGACCCCTGGATGACCTTGACCTTGAACATAGATTGGCCATAATTTAAAATCAAAGCGGTGTCGGGGGCATTGTCATCTTACAGTGACAGCTCTTGTTTGATATGAACTGTCACTGAGTTTGCAGTTTTTGACAATAAAATCACAATAATAAACGCCTACTCCATAGCTACTTTTTTCTTTGGCCATGTTCTTGCTAAACAACCAGGGGCTTAAAAGAATAAATACGATAAATAATATTCAAGTATGTGTTAACCCATTCCCACATATTGACACATTTTGATGCCCCACAAGATTAAAAGGCTTTGGAAACAATTCTGGGAAATAAAGAAATTGCTTGTTACGGGAAATAAAGAAATTGATTATTTCCCACAATATTTTCCGCCTAGAAATACAAAGTTGTAAAACTTTATTGACTAGAACTTGTCATCTGTAACACCTTTCAAATTAGAACAGTTCAAAATATTGCCGTCTGCTAAAGTGTTATATAATGTGTTGTAGATGATTCTGAAGTTCTTTGACATCTTCCTAAAGATGAAGGACCTGACAACATCTGAGGCATTCTTGGTAAGTCAATATTTACTGTACCATAAGACTACAGTCACTATACTTGTGGTTGATATCAGTCAAATGCTCTGTTGATTTCTACAATACTTTTCTTCTATATTAAGATTATTTCTAAAGATAAAAGACTTCAAAACTTAACCGTTGCCATGCAGATCATGGAATACTCTGACTGCTGTGGCAGGCAGAATAGAACAAGACCAGCCTGCACATATGTGCAGTCTGGTCTTATTCTATTCTGCCTGTTTCTTTAGATTTAGTATGGCTAGGGTTGATAAATCCATTGATGGAAGGAACCCAAATGCCAACATGAAGTTGTACTAGATCTTTTTAATCTATTTCATATGTCTGTTTGAGCTCTTGTATCATGAAATGTTTTCATTAATAGTTAATACAACTCGTAATAATTTATTGTAATTCTCATACACAGCCAGATTTACAAGACTGCATTACTGTGCCAAGCAACGGAAGCATACTTATTTGTTTTGTATCACATGATAGATCGTCTATTGTGCAATTTGGTAAATGACTTTATTGTACCTAGCAATCTTGGTATCAGCTTTGAGTAGACTAAGCGTAATGCGTCAGTTTACATTTCTACCTCTGATCAGTATATTTCATGTGTCATATTTTTAGCTCGACTTTTAGAAGAAAATGAGAGCTTATACTGTCACCCGGGCGTCGGCGTTGGCGTTGCAACAAAGGTTAAAGTTTTTTCAATCATCAATAACTTCCATACTATCAAAGGGATTCAACCCAAACTTGGAATACTTATTCACCATCACATCCTCTACCTTACTACCAGGGCCCATGACCCTGGCTCCACTATATTTTGAGTTATGCCCCCTTTATACTAAGCAACTTAGAAAGTCGAGCGCGCTGTCTTCGGACAGCTCTTGTTATATAGATCAGATCTACTTTCATGGTAATAAGAATAATTCTTTTCAGTCCAGGTAAATGTTTCAAAGCTGGAAGAGAGAATATAATTATTATAAAAACAAGTTATAAATAATACGCTACCATTTATTTTGCTGCTCATTGAACTATAGGAGTTTGACACCAACAAGGATGGTTATATTTCTGCGAAGGAGTTTCGACGTGCCATGGAAGCCCAGAAGATGTATCAACGGTGCGTGCATGTCACATATATATATACCCTGATGTAGTGGATCTGTCTGTCATATGTCTGTGTGTGTGTGTGTTAGCAGACTGGCATTATACTTACATGGTTGTGTATAACTGGGGTTGTATTCATCAACATATAAATTACAGAACAATCCATCTGATTTGACAAGACTTATGTCTTGGCCAATCAGATTGATTGTTGTGTAATTTCAAAGGTAAAATGGGAATTAGACCCATTTGTTAATACCACTCCAGGTCTTGCTCTTTGTCATGCTGATATGGAATCAATTTGAGTTCTATAACGCAGCATAGATGCAGTCTAACTTTACTGTTTACTGTCTGCTTGTTTTAAATTGGCATTACATGCCTAAAATTATTTCAATATGTCCTTTACTATTTAGAACCTTGCACCATTATATAGATGAAACCTGTACATTTTGAATCTGTAGATCTTTGTTTAGCCACATTATTCTAGAACATCTATAAAAAATGGAAATATTTCTTTGCACATACATCTTAATGTTATGGATTTATTTTGTTAATTTTCAAATGACCGACAATTTGGGCCTTGTATAGACCACCATCTAGTATGTGCCAGTCTGTTTCAGAGCTACAGATAAGAGGGAGTCATTGCATTTTATAAAAAAAGCAAAATATCATGAATTGTTGATCAAATTCTATGTTGTTGGTACTCATTGGAATCTTCTTGTCCAGGCATTTCCTTTGAGTACCCACAACATAGTATTAGTAAAATAACAAATTTAGAATGTCTTCACCCCTCTTATATGTTGCTCTACTATGTTGTATTGTATATTTGGGTACAGTGATCATATAGCATACAGAAGTAACCAGGGTGATGTAATGTGATATTATGTATGTGTTGTATTGTACACAGTTTGTGGCAGCAGCAGTTAACATGAAGTAAACAAATTCTTTTCTGCACAGAAAAAAATGAATAGTTTGATATTGAGTATTTAGCATTCAATAATGCCTTATTGCACCTTCAGGAAGTAACAATAATTACAGTTTGTATATTCAGAGTATGTTGTCTTTATAAACTTAATGAATCATGTCTAAAATTCTTGGACTAATTTCCATGACATGGTTGAAAAGCAAATTAAGTCAGCCTATACTTTCATAAATCATCAGAATTTTGAATGTTTAAGAAGACTGCACAGAAATTTTATTTAATTACTTTAATTCTGGCTATTTATACACAAATGAAGTTATGTTGTTGCTGCTGTTGTCACTTCTGATGTGATATATTTGTGTTAACCATTACCCAAACAACACCTTGCTTACATGTCCTTATAGAAAAATCAGAGTAAAACATTTAGGCAGACAAAGAAAGTTCTGACAACCAGTATTTTCTTCTTTTTCCTCAATGTTTTCCCAAGTCTTCAAATAGGGCCGTCAAAACTGTTTGGGAAATGGTCTAGAAAAGAAGTACATTTTAGCTTTCTGTTTCAGCTGTTGTTGATATTCAGCACTACACTATATCTATATGTTCTATCTCTCTACTATCTGACTCTGTCTAAATCCTCTGCTCTACTGCAGGAGTTTGACACGAATCAAGATGGCTGTATTTCTCATAAAGAGTTTAAAAATGCTCTGGAATCACAAAAGTTCTACTCGGAGTAAGTCGGACCCCGACATAACCTGGTTCATGAGTTATCTCCCCTCCTCCATGTATCATGTTGATTCCTGTAGTTAACTTTCATGGCTACATGTAATGCTTCTGCTTACATCAGATGTTTAAAGATCATATGTGGGCAGTATCATTTGTTGAAGTAAAAACACATAGTTTTGAGTTTGAGTGTTGTCTGTAATGTTCAAAGGATGATCTTACATGTAGTATGCCATGAAAACAGTAGAACCATTTTATTTCCAGTTCATTATGACACCTGATAGTTACTGTTTGTTACAAGTTTCATTCCCTCCCACCCCCACCCCCTAGAACAGTCACCTAGTTTCTTTCAATCTCTTTCTTCCCAAAGCCTAATGCACTGTTATATAGATAAACCTTAAGATACGAATTATGCATGAAAATGGGTTTCTGGGACGATATTTAAGGGTTTGTTCCATGATATCTTTTAGAAAATGGTATCATGATGCGTTTAGAGTGTGTTTGCCTAACATCTGCAAGGATTGTATTTTTATTTCCATGTATCAAGAGATCAGGGGCATATTGTTTTACTTGTGTCCATCCATCCATCTGTCTACCTGTCTGTCCATCTTTCTGTCCAAATACTTATCGTTTGCCTTTTCTCCAAAAGTGTTTGACGTGCAAAGCTCAAATTTAGTATGTAACCTCATTTCACTGATATCTATCTTTTCAATGCAATATGACCTTCCTCAAGGTCATCCTATAACCCTTATCAACCTTTTACACAAAAACTGAACGTTTCAGAAAAATGGCCATTTGGGGGGCATTCGTGTTTCACAAACACATCTTGTATTGCTTTGTACTCTCAGCTAGGTGTAATTGTAAAAAATACATGAATTAAATTTTGGAATAAATTTAACAAATTTATTTATACCTTATTACTTATGGATGCATGTTTGACATTGATTGCTGATAGCATGGTGTAGTGGTTGTACATTGGTCACTCATATCATCTCTATCATTGTTGATTCCATTGTCATGCTTTAACCCAGTAACACAGACGACAAAATTTTGGACTGTTCCAATTTAAGAGGTGTTGCAGACGACAATTTCAAGTTGAAGAAATTTCAAAAATCTTTCCATTTTGGATTAGAAAACATTGTGAAAAATAAAGAAATTGCTTGTGTCAAGCAATTTCTTCATTTTCCACAATGTTTTCCCATGCCTTTAAAGTCAAAAGGCGTCATTGTGTGGTAATGGGTTAAACATGGACAGTAGATCAGTATCAAACTGCACATAGTTTAACCCTTTCCCAAACGGCAAAATTTTGGGGTGATGCACTTCAAAAACTGCCACAAGTGAGAAAACGGATGTTACTAAAGATAGAATTTGTGTAAAATATGGCATAGAAAATATTGAGACAAAAGAAGAAACTGCTGGTTATCAGCAGTTTCTTCTTTTGTCTCAATGTTTTCCCAAGCTTATGTCCATAGGGACGTCAAAACCAGGCCTTGTTTGGTAAAGGGTTAAGTGTAAAAAGATTTTGTTCGATGCTGCCTGCTTAACCCTTTCCCAAATAAGACCTGGGCCCCGTATTACTAAACATCTTACGATCAAGTTTTTGTGTAAACTGTGTAACAAGACGTCTGATTGCACGAGAAATCCGACTGAGCCAATCAGGGCTGTTGTTACAAGTAATTATTGAAAAATCAAACATACGATCGTTAGTAATACGGGCCCCTGGTCCCTATTAGAAAAGGCTTGAAAAAACATTGAGGCAAAAGAAGTAAATGCTGATAATCAGCATTTTCTCCTTTTGCTTCAATATTTTCTGGGGCTTCATTTTACACAAATCCTATCTTTATCAACACAAATTTTGTCGTCTGCAAATCTTTCAAATTGGTCAAATTAAAAATTTGTCGTCTTGGGAAAGGGTTAATTAAGTGACAGGAACATGACAAGAGATCTGCACATTAAGGGTCAGGTTTTGTTTCATGAACCATCAAAATGATTCTACTGAACATCAATTATTAATGTTATTTGATTTAAACTTAAATATGACATTAATGCAGCATTTGTATAGCTCTAAAATTCCTACCTGAAATATATTTCATGCCTTGAATATGGTCATTTGAAAAAGAAATGTGACCCGTCACGCTAAAAGGGACCTTATCCGAACTCCAAAAATTTAAATTTAGACAAATTTGTCAGACTCAGCACAGGTCAACAAGATCCCGTATGCAAAAAATGAACGTATAGTAAGATAGGGAAAACATTCCGGATTCAGAAAATTACATAAAAGAGAAAAGTGTCGGCCCTAGTCTGGCTGCGCGGACTGCGCAGACTGACTAGGGTCGATATTTTTCACACACCCGATAAGGTCCCTTTTAGCGCGACGGGTCACAAATATATAAAGTCATATCAAACAATATTGAATGTCGATATTTGTATCACTGAAGGTATTAATCAAAGTACAACAATCTATTTTAAAGTTCTTGAAAACTTATTTCATTACGAAAATATTTTATGACATGTTTTCAAGGATCACATTATATAAGAGGACTCATTTCAAAATCCGCCGCGATGTGACCATAGCAGTAAAACTGTTGAAATCGGCATAAAACCGCAACAAAAACAAGACAATAATCATTGAAAATCCACCAATGGAAACATGCAGTCAAGTTGACACAGCCAAGTCAACTTGCCTGCATGTTCCCATTGGTGGATTGCTACTTTACTATTATTGGATTGAGCCATCTATATTCATGAATTATGTATTTGTGCAGGGTAATTGGTAGACAGGTACCTGGGTAGAAATTTTGTACCTCTTTTAACCCTAGTTACATTTGCTGTATGACATTGTAGGGAGGAGATAGAGTACATTATGATGTGTGTGGACGCCAACCAGGACGGGAAGGTGGACTTTAACGAGTTTACAGACAGATTCCACAACCCAGCCAAGGATATCGGCTTTACTACCGCTGTGCTACTCACTAACCTGTCTGAACATATGCCAAATGATCCAAGGTCAGTAGTTGTAGGCCAAAGTGTGTTAACTTTTTTTTAACAAGCCCAGGTTTTGACGTCCCATACAGAAGAAGACATTAAGGAAAAAGAAAATGCTGACAGACAACATTTTGTCCTTTTGTCATGATATTTTCTGAGCTCTATCAAACACAAATTTGTTATTGGAATGATTTGTCATAAAACATGTAAATGTGATGTAGACTAGTTATGACCCATGTTATAAAAAAAACACAAGATATGGTAGCACACTTCTAATATTCCCTCTGGGAGCATTTTCATAAGTCTGTGTAAAATCTCTTCAAGCCAGTATGTTTTTGATAAGAAAAGCGTGAATAATAACATAACAACAATGGTAGAACAAAAGTATTAGAATCATTGTTTCTTTAATCCTAATTTATGAAGCTTTTCCTTACAAAACAGATTTTGATTCGATTGAACTTTTTACATAGTTTTTAACATGTTTACAGATTAGAGAGGTTTTTGGAGAAGGCTCGCTGTGTATTAGACTACTTCCAGCCATATTTGGGTAGGATAGAAATAATGGGTGGAGCCAACAGAATAGAGCGAGTCTACTTTGAGATCAAACAGTCACATATAGACCAGTGGGAAAAACCACAGATTAAGGTATGCTGTTGGTGATGAAAAGTTTTAGCTTTTTGATAAACTCTTACATGTGGACTCTTTTTTATCGCAATTCAGATGTTTCAAGTAGATATTAATAAAAAAAGTGGAATGATTGTTATATATGACGGTTAAGATGACTCAAGATGAATTTGACATTATGTGATGTTGATAGTCTATGTGAATTATTGGAGTGTATTATAATACAACAAGATTACCATGATGTATGTTAAAGGAACAAAGGAAATGAGGCAGTAGTTTTACATGACATAGTTTATTATTTGGGTAAATCATTATGCTACATATGTATGTTTTGTAATGTTTTTAGCTCACCTGAGCACAAAGTGCTCAAGGTGAGCTATTGTGGTCACTTTTTGTCCGTCGTCCGTCTGTCTGTCTGTCCGTCCGTCTGTCTGTCCGTCCACAATTTCGTGTTTACACTCTAGCATCTACAAATATAAGCCAATCTTGACCAAACTTGGTCAAAACATGTATGGCCATAAGATCTCGGATGAGTTCGATTTTGGGTCAGATTGAACCAGAAAGTCAGGAGTTATCTGCCCTTGAATGTGAAAAATACCTAGTTTTGACATTGTTTACACTCTTGCATCTACAATTATTGATCAATCAAATCAAATCTTGGACATAACATTGCAGACCATAAGATCTCAGATGAGTTTGATTTTCAGTCTGATCTGACCAGAAAGACGAGAGTTATGTGCCATTGAATTCGACAAAATTGCCATTTTCGGCTGTTTTCGACCTTGTTTACACTCTAGAATCAAGAATTATTTATCAATCAAGACAAAACTTGGACACAATGTTGCGGACCATGAGATCTCGGATGAATTAGATTTTCAGTCTGATCTGATCAGAAAGTTGAGAGTTATGTGCCCTTGAATTCGACAAAATTGCCATTTTCGGCTGTTTTCAACCTTGTTTACACTCTAGAATCTACAATTATTCATCAATGAAGACAAAACTTGAACACAATGTTTGAGACCATAAGATCTTGGAGTAGTTTGATTTTCAGTCCGATCTGAGCAAAAGTCGAGAGTTATGTGCCCTTGAATTTGACAAAATTGCTGTTTTCGGCTGTTTTCGACCTTGTTTACACTCTAGAATCTACAATTATTGATCAATCAAGACAAATCTTGGACACAATGTTGGGTATCATAAGATCTAGGATGAGTTTGATTTTCAGCCTGATTTGATGAGAATGTGGAGAGTTATGTGCCCTTGAATTTGATAAAATTATCGTTTTCGGCTGTTTTCGACCTTGTTTATACTCTAGAATCTACAATTATTGATCAATCAAGACAAAACTTTGACACAATGTTGGTGATCATAAGATCTTGGATGAGATTCATTTTCAGCCTGATCTGATAAAAAAATTGAGAGAGTTATGTGCCCTTGAATTTGACAAAATTGCTATTTGCGGCTGTTTTCGACCTTGTTTATACTCCAGAATCTACAATTATTTATCAAACAAGACAAATCTTGGACACAATGTTGGGCACCATAAGATCTTGGATGAGTTCGATTTTCACGTTATTGACCATAAGTTTGTTTTCAGTCTTAAAGTTATAAATTTAAATTTACTGAATTGAACAAAAGTGTTGCTCATATCATTTTGGTTCAGGTGAGCGATATAGGACCATCATGGTCCTCTTGTTTTTGTGTACTATAGGAATCTAAGAGGTCCTTCTTACACAGTATAGTAAATGAAGGAGGCGATAAAGAGAAACTGGAGAGCTTTGTCAACTTTTGTGAGGATACCATTTTTGAGGTATTACAACACACAATCAACATAACTTATCATATCTGAACATTGATCTGGATAATGACCCCTATAGGCTTTTGAGCCAAGATGGTTCCAGATCAGCCTACATATAGACACAGTATAATCATGAACCACATTGTTCTTCAGTAGCTTCTTCAAAACCTGTAAGAGAGCAGCATAGATCTATCAGACTGCAGTAAGACTGCTTGTCTTAAATGCTATAAGGACTCTTTTCTAGATTCTAGATTCCTGCTCATTTATAAATGATTATTAGCCATATCTGTTTTGTCTTTTGTTACATCTTGTCTTGCAATTTTTAACAAAATGAAAAACAAGCATGATCTTATTTGCTATCAAATTTTTCCATGTTATTTGAAAAGAATTCTCTTGATCATGAATGATGTTCAACTGCTTTCAACTATGACGGGATTATATTTCTTCATCTTCTATACTGTAAATGTTTATATCTGTTGACGTACAGATGCAGCATGCTACCAGTATCAGTGCTGAAGAACAGAGAATGGCTGCCTTACGTAGTGGAAATATTCCTAGTGAGAGAGGAGGGTATGTCATACTTAGTGTATTATATTGAGTTACAGATAAGAGCAGTTGATGGGTTTTCAAAATTCAATATTTCACTTATTACTCACCAAACCCTATGTTTAGGTACTCATTGGAGTACACACTACATATGGTCTGGATTTAGAATAACCTTTCATCTGTTGCTCTGTTACATTGTCTGATTGTTTGTATCTATTTGTCTGATATTCAAGACTTGCGTTGCTATATCAGGAATATTCTGGCTGTTTTAGGCAACAATTAGTCTGTCTATGTATGTGGTATGATTCTAGTCTTATCAGAACTTGTGTTACTTTCAACCCATTATTCTTTACAGGATTAAGCCTCACAACTAAAATAAGAAATATTGAACTTGTAATTAGTACTTACAATTCTATCAGAATTTTAGGGCACATTTAAAAAGACTTAACTTTAACCTGGCTACCATTAAAACTTTTAAATTGACAATCAAGCTGAATAGAAGGTTTGAATGTATAGCAGTGTAAATGTCATGTGTTCACCAGTTATAGTTGTATTTTCAGTGTATTAGAGCCTGTAAGACTGGGTAATAACTTTATCAAGGACGGTATAGGCTCATTCCTGTCTCTGTTTACGATGTCCAACATCAAGAACGCATACAGGACATATCGTAATCAATTATAGTTGTATTTTCAGTGTATTAGAGCCTGTAAGACTGGGTTATAACTTTATCAAGGACGGTATAGGCTCGTTCCTGTCTCTGTTTACGATGTCAAACATCAAGAACGCGTACAGGACGTATCGTAAGATGACATACTGGCAGCTGTTTGTGGCCCTCCTCAAACTCAACTTCAGGATTGCCTTCATGATCCTAACTGTCCTCTTCCATATTGTATGGTAAGTCAATGAATCAAAACATTAAAAGTTTGGTCAAGCTGAAAAGAGATGCGGACAACAAAATTTTATGTCAGTAAAAATAGGAATTGTGTAGAATATAACACAGAAAGTATTGAGGCAGAATGAGAAAAAGCTGATTATCTGAAGTTTATTCCAATATTATTTAAATTGTTTATGTGTACTTCCCATTGGCTTTGAAACTATAAAACATTCACAAAAAGATTTTATTTATTCATCAATACATGGCTAGATCCAGGATTTTTGGGTATGGGGATGGTTTCCACTTTCCTAATAGGAGGGATGTTGGTGTTGACCTGGATCAGTAAAACTGATTATTCCTTACTAAATAACGAATAAAAAATAACTGAGGGATGGGCTTAACCCCTTGATCTGACAATGTCCTCAATACACCAGTTTTTATGCTCCCCGAAGGGAGAGCATATAGTCGCCGCTTTGTCTGTCCGTCCGTCCGTCCGTCCGAAGCGATTTCTCCATAACCCATGGGCCAAATCAAATGAAACTTGCCATGTGAACGTCCTATGACATAATGCTGATGTACTTTTCCCGGTTTTTGGATTTGAGGCCTCGTCATGGGAAAAGGGGACTTAAAGGTTAAATACAGTTTTTCTCTAATTATACCCCCCACAACAAAGTTATGGGGGGTATACTGGATTCAGGTTGTCTGTCCGTCCGTCTGTCTGTCCGTCCGTCTGTCCGTCCGTCCGTGGACATAATTTTGTGTCCTCTTCTCCTCCCACAGTTTTTGACCGATTTTGCTGAAATTTTAGCAGGTTGTTTCCTATCATATGAAGTTGTGCACCTGCAATTTTCATCTTGATCCAGGCAGTATTTTTAGAGTTATGCCACTTTGAACTTTAGCACTTTTTCGGTGACAACGCGCTAGTGGGGGGTATTTGTCCGCTTTGCGACAGTTCTAGTTACTCCTAGTCTAATGGTCAGAATTTGATGAAATTTCATATTTGAGTAGCAAATCAGATGCCCTTGACAGTAAACTATTTAAAATTTGTGTATGAAAAATATGTCATGGAAAAAGGGGGCTTAACATTTGTTAGCTTTATATTAGCTCTGCATTGCATATATTTATTGTGACAATGCCTTATTCGGGGAGCATTGTCCGTCTCTGACGGCTCTTGTAGTACATCAGAGCTGTAGATAAGAGGGAGTTAAGGCATTTTTAAAATACAATATCCATTTTTTTATTCAACAAACCCAATGTTTGGGTACTCATTGGAATTGTCTCATCACATCATAGTGTTAATAATTGAAATAGCAAGATAAGAATGTCTTTACCCCCACCCCTCTGTAGCTCTGCTACCTGGTGCATGTAGTGTATGTGTTATGTGTTACAGGACACTCGGTATATTTATCACCAACATGATGATGGGTGAGCGCGATGACCAGCCTGACATGCCACCGGAGCCACTGGCTCTACCAGGCCCAACCCAGGCTGCTATACAACATCCAGTCGTAGCTCCAGTACAGATGGAGACTGCTGACCCAGTCATAGCTTTCGGAGTCGCCATCACAAAGGAAGAAACGGAAGAGGGCGCTACGTAAGTTTTTTAGGCTTTATACAAAATGTTTTAGTAGATCAGAAGAAAGTTACTCTAATAAACCCTTTCCCAAACAACTATATTTTATACTATAAGTTGAAAGGAGTTGCAGAAAAACAAAACCATTACTAACTCCCATGGAAAGTTGTCAGGAATAGCAAAGAAAAACTTGCTTGCTGGATATTGGCATTTACTTCTTCTTTTCCTGCACCTTATAAATATCCACTGGTTGTTAGGGCATTATAATGTCTGGATATATCACTATTTACCTATTGACTTATCTCTTGCCAGACTTACACTTGGGGAAGCTCCAGCCCCAACTTTATCTACACAGAGCAGTATGGAGGCAAGTTTCGACACCAGCACACAACCAGACACTGTGATTGGTCAACCCACAGTTACCATGGACAACAGCCAATCACAGACAACATCACTCGTATGTTTATAGTATTACATTAATTGTTCTCAATAAGTATTGCAATTTATATAATAATGAACTGTTTTTAAATTTCAGTATTATAAAAAACAGAGACTGATTGAAACATGGATGCACAAAGTTTTCAAACACATCTGAATGTTAAGTAGTGGATAAAAAATATTGTTGACCGTAGTCATTAGTGTAAAAGTTATTGATCAGTTAGCTCATTTGTTCTATCCGAAAAAGCATTGAAAAAAAGAATTTCAAATAATAATTGCAATGAAATATCTGCTCAATTCAGCATATATAATATTTGAAGTGTTAAATTTAGAGGACCCTTTGAGATGTGTAATCTATGAGGATGTGATGTATGTATGTATATGTTACTGTGTTATCTATAATGCTGTGTGTGTGTATATGTTACAGGGCGAGGCGGCTGGCAGAAGAGCTGAGGAGACAACATACACCCCACCTGGAGCTCCCTCAAGGTGAGTACATCTACTTTGGCGAGGCATCCCGTACTGCTCTCGTTGTATTACATGTATAATGGAATGGAATATGGCAGGGACTAGCTCTTAGTAATTTCAGTCCATATCACAAGACTAGCATAAATATAGTCTATTAGAGAATAGTCACATATTCATATAAGCCTATCTTGTATGCCAGCCAGAGACAGGACATACTTGATTTGCATGATTGTAAAATTGTGCATAAATTTCTCTGACTTTAAGGCACTGTATAAGAACTTTCTGTAAACAAGGATAGTCTTAATGTGCATCACTTCTGACTACTTTATATGACATATCTTCTTATGTTAATGATGCCAGTATGTTGTATAATCACATTGTATAATTACAGCGGTGGTGTGCCTGGTGGCCAGCAGACAGGAGATGCAGAGTCTGATGATGTCCCTTACGAAACAAAGGGATTTGACTACGGAAAATATGCTCTCGTAAGTTGAATAGAGTTCTGTAAAACACTCCATTTAAGGGTTACAAACTGCATACTTCAAATTCTTTTGTTTCTTATTCACTGGGTCTTAATCCATTCCAATTGTACTGACTCTTTGACACCCTACAAGATAAAGGCTCTGGAAAACATGGAAAATGATGAAATTGGTTGTCTTGTGGGGTGTCAAAAGGCATCACTGTGAGGTAATGAGTTAATCCATTTGAAAGACAATGTGTGCTTGTGGGGGTTACTTCAATTTCATTGTGAGTGATTTTAGACGTTACTGATTTGGTAGAAATCACAGAAATTATTCACATTCTTAAATATACTGGTAATTTATTGTTTAGACACAAAATTTGATGGTGTATGCAACTAACTCTATTTTATAGATAGTATTCATGTGTATTATCATTGTGATTATTATTACTAGAAAGTTAGTTTTAGCTTATCTTAGTGTTATTTTTTCTTTACTTTGCTTTTGTAGTTGTTTGATTAGTTTGCTGTAATTATCTTATGTTTTATAGAGATATTTTAGAGAATGGCTTCATATTTTAGAATTTATAATAACCCTCGTCATACTGTTTCTAATGTAAACAAAAATATGTTAGAAATTTTGTTACTATATATGGAAAAAAATCAACCTCTAGAAATGTATTGAAAGGAGTTGCAGATGACAAAAGTTCAACTTAGATCATGAAATTTTAAAAGAGTTGACAACATGAAGGGAAAAGGTTATGCTGATGATTTTCCTTGATATTTTGGAATTCTTTAAATTTTTTTCAAAAACATAAATATTATACATGCCTATAGTTATGATGTTTTTTCGAAGCATGAGTATCCTGTACAGTATGATGTTGGTTATACAGTATGTGTGTATGTTGTACATTACAGGTTATTTTACAATCCACCGGGGTAATGTGTATTCCTATACTCTCCTTACTAAACAGACACACATCATAACTATAACTCTTCACCACGCAATAAAACTGTTATCAATTATTGAATATTCTTTAATGCTTTTCAGTAGATTATCGGGAAATAACGGTAGATTTTAATTTGAAAAACTCATCACCTATCCAGTGAAATTATCAAAAACTTGTGCCCTGCTTTCAATCATTTCACCCTATCCGACGTTATATAAGCAGGACCAAATAAGTGATGTAATCATAAGCGTTGCATAGCAGTCACATGCAAAATGACACACTCTCAGAAAATTTGTCATAAAATCTTTGCATTTTATCTAATTATTGCATTAAAGAAATAGAATAATCGTTTGTTTTTCCAGTAAGATCGATTGATATTTCGTTTCGTGAACAACGAGAGCACAAGAGCATAGTACCTTCTCTCATCAGGGAGTTTTGGGGGACCTTCCCTTTAAAAAAACCCCCTGAAATTCTAAATGTCTAAAGAAGGGATCTTATGTGTTCAACTTATACAATTTCCCTCTGAATGAGTTAAAATTGGCATAATGAATTCTCATTTTGTCTAGTTGTGTGTGTGGCTTTTGAAACTCAGATAATTTTGGGCATTGTTCAGTTATATCCCATTAAATTTGTAATGGCCTTAATTCTGACATGGTCTGACTTAGCATATTATTATCCATTATGTACATGTAAAACAATATTTTTGACTGGTGAAGAGTTAGGAGTTTTATCCTAGTTAGGTGAATGAATTATTTATGATATTTCATTCAATCATTATTCTATGCCAAACATCACAGTAACTGTGTTGCATGACATATAGTGGGGACTCTATGACAGTCTACAAATAAAGATTGGATTTGTGTACAATATACTATAGACAACATTGAAGCAAAGGGAGGAAATGCTAATTATCTTTTGCTTCAATATTTTCCCAACCCCTTTCCACTAGGGACGTCAAAACCAGGCCTTGTTTTGAAAGTGTTCAAGAAACAATCTAAATCGGTATGAACTGATAACATACCAAACAATCTATTTTCAAGTCATTCACCTTCATGCACTTTTCAAATTTTATCTTTTCCATACAATCTTTGGAAAACAGACTTTCCAACAAAGCAGAGAAGAACTCAAATAACCTGTAATATCCTTCTCTTCTTTTTGTTGCGACTATTCATAGAATAGGGGTGCAATTTTAGACACCCGTGCATTAGCGTCGGCAAAATACTTTGGTTGAATTTTCATGTGCAAGTTTCTCAAAATTCATCTCTGTTTCTACTAATGCTATTGCTTTGAAACTTTGCACATGCCTCTTTGACCATAATATCAGCCTCTAGACATATAATCTTTTCTCTTACATGCCTCTGGGCAAATTTTTGTTAGTCTTACATGTAATTTAGTGGAAATTTATCCTTTTGACCTAAAAATTCTTGGTTAAGTTTTTGTGTTCAACTTCCATATATCTGTGATAACTTTTTTCTGTAACAGCTATTGCTTTCAAAATTTGCACTTGCTTCTGAGACCATAATATCAGCCTCTATTCTATGACTATAATATTTGCGTCTAGCCAAAGATTTGTTACTCTGACATTTAATGTAATGGAATTTTTACCTTTTTGGGACTTTAAATTTTTCACTATCCAGCACTTGATAGTCGCGCTTTGCTTCCTGAGACATCTCTTGTTTTTCTCTTTCACTATTTAGTTTTAGCCTATTTATATATTTACAATGTTTTTTTATGCTCCCCGAAGGGAGAGCATATAGTCGCCGCTTCGTCTGTCCATCAGTCCGTCCGTCCGTCCTGTCCGTCCGTCATTCCGTCCGTCCGTCCGTCCGTCCGAAGCAATATCTCCATAACTCTTGGGCCAAATCAAATGAAACTTACCATGTGAACTCCCTGTGACAAAATGCCGATGTACTTTTCCCTGTTTTTGGATTTGAGGCCTTGTCATGGGAAAAGGGGACTTATGGTGAAATATAGTTTTTCTCTAATTTCTCCTAGTCTAATGGTCAGAATTTGATGAAATTTCATATTTGAGTAGCAAATCAGATGCCCTTGACAATAAAGTGCTCTCCATGGCATACATTTATTGTGACAATGCCTTATTCGGGGAGCATTGTCCGTCTCTGACGGCCCTTGTGTTAGTTGAATTTGATAAAACTTTAGCATAGTCCAAAATGTATGCTTTTTGAGACAGAAAAACAGTTACATGAACAAGATAATGATTTTAAGTTACACATTTCCAAAACGACAAATTTTTATGGTGGTCCTAATTTGAAAGCTACTGTAGACAAAAAAAGTAAGACCGTAATAGGAATGGTATTTGTGTCCTTTGTAGCACAGAAAATGTTGAGACAAAAGGAGAGAAATACTGATAAACAGCATTTTCCTCTTTAGTCTCAATATTTTCCCAAGTCCTTTCTGTTAGGGATGTCAAAACCCGGTCTTGTTTTGGAAAGGATTAAAGCAATGAAGTAATTGAAAGAAGGGGGCAAATATACTTGTCACTCTGAGCTTGTAAGATTTATCGTTTTGAAAAAGAAAGAATGGACACCTGATTGAAATTCTTTATCACTCTCACAACTTATCACTCTCAAATGCTTTATCACTCTCACATTTTATCACTCTTGCTTTATCATATTTGCTGTTTTCAATAATCTCACAAAACTCAATATTCATAGATATATCCTTTACTGTTTCCTACGAATAAAAGCTTCTACTCACAGGTGTTAGATTCAAATTTATGACATCAATGATCTAAATTGGCAATAAATGTACCGCAAAAGCATGGAAAGCATGATTTGAATAAAAGATGAAAATGGTAGCAATCTTTCTTTTTTTTCTCAATGCTGTTAGTAGCATTATTGTCTAGGAATGTCAAAACCAGGATTTTTGTCTGAAAGGGAGTCAGAGGAATATCCTCGTCTAATATTTATATACGTGCTTAACCTATCCATTATTGAATTGACGACCTCCCAAGTTTCAGCCTTAATATCCTCAGTTTTTGTAACCTGAGATGTGTGCATACAGCTTTCTGCCTTTTGATACTGTACCGGAGATACATTAAATAGGTGTACTGATCAGCTCCAATGTTACTATCCTTCACCAGTTAATGTCCTGATAAAATATCCAAGCTCTGTCCTTTTGCTCACTTTTTAACCCATTACCAAACGACAAGAATTTAGGCTGGTCCAAATTCAAAGATGTTGCAGACAACAATTTCAAGTGAATGAAATTTAACATATATGGGTCTTTTTACGTAGAAAACATTGTGGGAAATGAAGAAATTGCTTGTCACAAGTAATGTCTTCATTTTCCACAATGTTTTCCAAAGTCATTATCTAACAGGATGTCAAGAGGTGTCAATGTGTGGGAATGGTTTAATCTGCTGTACTAATAACCTTCAAAGGAACATAAGAACTAACATGTGGTATAAGATGTTTGTCAATCAGATTCTATGTTATGCTTGACAATGACGCATTTACATCTTGCTTTCTTCCTATGCTTACACAATTACATTTCAGGGTCAGACAGATTTTGTCTGTCTGCAGAGTTCAAACCACAACACACAAAATAATGCAGGGATTTCAAACCAATTTGGAACAACCATCTATGACATGGATGTCCTATTTTGACCATCTTATCCAAAGGAAATTAATTAATTTGTTTCTTGTGCTGTTCCTCATTTTGAGTCCACATTTGAATTTATATGCCAGCAATTCTAACTGATTGTATTTAAAATCCTAAAAACTGGACAAGTTTGAAAGCTGCTTTGTTTAGTTGAGAAATTTTTATTCATCACATTTTCTATGATCTTTTCTTATTAACAAAATGTGAACATTGTATTGATGACCATTCCCTATGAGTCTGTTATCAATGCTGAGTAAATTGTATTTATTGTGTGTGTATTTACAGAGTTTGTTTGCCCGTAACTTTTACAACTTCAAGTATATTGCCTTGGCTCTGGCCTTTACTATCAACTTTATGCTGCTCTTCTATAAGGTAAGAAATCTTCTCTAACACTTTCCCAAACGCCAAAATTTTAGGGTGATCCACTCCAAAAACTGCCATAAATGACAAAGTAGATGTCATTTAAGATATAATTTGAGTGAAATATGGCACAGAAAATATTGATAATTGAGACAAAAGGAGAAACTGCTGGTTATCAGCAGTTTTAACCAGCAGTTTCTTCTTTTGTTTCAATGTTTTCCCAATTCTTTTCTATTAGGGACTTCAAAACCAGGGCCCCGTATTACTAAACATCTTACAATCAAGTTTTTGTGTAAACTGTGTAACAAGACATCTGATTGCAAGAGAAATCCGACTGAGCCAATCAGGGCTGTTGTTACAAGTAGTTATGCAAAAATCAAACGTACGATCGTTAGTAATACGGGCCCCAGGTCCTGTTTGGGAAAGGGTTAACGCTTTCTCAAACAAGACTTGGATTTGATGTCCCTAGTAAAAAGGCCAGGGAATACATTGAGGCAAATGAAGAAAATGCTGATAATGCTGATTATCAGCATTTTCTTCTTTTGTCTCAATATTTTCTAGGCTATATAGTACACAAATTCAATTTTTATCAACAACTATTTTGTCGTCTGCAGCAGCTTTTGAATTTGACCACCCCTAAATGTTCCCTTTTAGAAACAGTTCCTTCATAAAGTGGGCTTTTTCATACAGTACTTTGAAATAAAGGAAGATTTGGAACAGTTAGGCCTATGATTGTGTTGATGATGTATTACTATTACCATTCTTACTTTACCATTATCAACCATCGTAAATGCCATTGTTACATGTACTTGTACGTGTACCTTTATATTTCATTTCTTGCAATGAACATACAATGTATTTGTTCATGGCTTAATCAACAGAATTTTGTTGTTGTTCTATAATTCTGACTTGACGTCATCGGTGTTATTGTTATTGAAGGTGTCCCGGATTACAGAAGAGTTTCTGGGAGAGACTCCAGAACCTACAGACACGGCAGCGGCAGACATCCTCAATGTGACGGTGGACGGCGGTGGTGAGGAAGAGGAGGAAGATGTAGAGGAGTATGTTTCTATGGAAGATTCTGGATATTATATGGAACCCATCTTACGATTCCTGGCCGTGTCACACAGCCTGGTGGCATTCTCCATGTTGATAGCTTACTACTGTCTGAAGGTACCCCTGGTTATATTCAAGCGTGAGAAGGAGATCGCACGTAAACTAGAGTTTGATGGAATGTGGATCGTAGAGGAACCGACCGAGGACATCATGGCTCAGTGGGATAAACTTGTCCTCAGTACTCGCTCCTTCCCTGACAGCTACTGGGATAAATTCATCAAGAAAAAGGTTAGTTGTGAGTCTACTCAACTCTATGGACTAGATTTTTAATTGGTCAAATATAAGATGAAATGAAAATTACAGAATTTTGTATTTACTATTTTATTAGATAGAAAAGTTTGTGAGGAAGGTTTGTAGGATCTTAAGTATTCATTTCACATCGATTGGGAAACAAGTTTTTACAACTTAAATTAATCCCTTTGGTTTCTGCTTCCTAGAAACTGCATCAGTACTGGCACTGAGTATGTGGGCTAATGAAAAGTCTAAGTAAAACCTCCCTTATCGGGTATCAAACTCCAAACCTCTTTGCGGCAAGGCTGATGCTCTACTTCTCGTCTGCCGACATCAAAAAGGTTTTTTAGAACTGGTCAAGAAAGTTTTCTTTACTATACTCTTCATGGTGTAAATAATTTTTTGCCTACTGACTTCTACACAGTTATTGTTTAAGATATTCCCACATGATGATGCTTTTTGATGCCCCACAAGATAAAGGCTTTTGGAAGACATAGCGAAAAATCAAGATATTGTCGAAAAAAGGTCGAAAAAATTCAAATTTCATTCATTTGAAATTGTCGTCTCCAACATCTTTGAATTTGGAACAGCCTAAAATTTGCCGTTTGATGATGGGTTAAAAGTGTGCATATTAACAATGATACATGATTATTGAATTATTTGTGATGGTATGCTGCGTGTTTTGTACAGGTGCGTAACCGTTATGCAGAGCAGTATGAGTATGAAGCCATCAGTAACCTACTGGGTATGGAGAAAGGGGAGACAATCACTATAGATAAAGATGAAGGCAGTGGAATATTCAAATTGTGAGTACCCATCTCTCATACTGTCTTAACCCAGTTACCCCATGGTGAAGCTTCTTAATGCAAGGTAAAGGCTTTGGAAAACAATGTGTAAAATGAAGAAATTGTGACAAGCAATTTGTTCATTACCCACAATGTTTTCAACACAGAAAGATCAATACATGTAAAATTTCATATACTTGAAATTGTCCTCTGGAATATCTTTGAATTTGGACCAGCCTAAAATGTTGCCGTCTGGTAATGTGTTAACCCATGTCCTGCTGATCCAGGGATATTGTTTGTAGCTTAGTATGGGCAATATCAATCTGCACAGTCTGACAATGCTCCTTGCTGTCTGCCTGATTTGGTCAAACAGAAATTTTCAACAACAAAGAAATATTGTTTATCCTTTTGCAGAATTTCTCCAATAACATTGTAAGTTGTTGTACATGAATTATAGTAGAATTCATTTTATTTGGGTTTTATGCCGTTTTCAACTGCTTTGGTCAATTGGTCATATCGCAGCGGCTGGAGCACCTAACCCTGGGTTCCTGGTATTCCTCGCACCAGTACAACCACAGTATCCAAACTAAGCCTGCAGCTGCTCTCTCACATAGATGATTCATACCCATTGGTGAGAGACAATGACTTTTGTCAAATGTCAGAATGGATACTGGCCGGGCCGGGGTTCAAACTCGCAACCTTGGTTTGACATACTCCGGTGTAACCTACTGAGCTATCGGGGCTCAGCCATCAATTATGCTAGAAATATGGTTGTGAAAATGACTTGACAACCCTTTCCCAAACATGACCTGATTTGACGTCCCTATTAGAAAAGATGTGAGAAAATATTGAGGCAAAAGAAGAAAATGCTGCTGACCAGCATTTTCTCCTGTTGCCTCAATATTTTCTGTGCTATATTGAACACAAATCCCATATTAGTCAAAATCTGTTTTATCTGTTGAAACAGCTTTTGAAATAGAACTATCTTAATTTTTGCCTTTTGGAAAAGGGTTAAATTTGACTTGTTTAGTTGTATCTACCACTCTCAATGACCTAACCTGTACATTGCTTGTTTCAGTTTACGGAATGTAGATTGGCAATACCAGTTTTGGAAGTGGGGAGTCATCTTTACTGATAATGTAAGTCTATATTTATAGTATCAATCATACATGTATGTACATCTTTAATGTGCTTCTTTATATATAAATCATCGTTGTAAATGCAAAACCTTGTATCTCGTTTTTGGAAAATTTTAACGGGGAGGGAAAATAGTGTAATAACTTTTCCAAAACTAAAATGTTTTACTTGAAATTTGGACATATCATTCATAAACAATCTGTCATAAACCCTGTCCCAAACAACAACATTTTGCGCTGGTCCGATTTGAAAGCTGCTGCAGACGACAAAATAAATGTTGATAATGATAGGTCTTGTGTAAAATAATGCACAGAAAATATTGAGACAAAAGGAGAAACTGCTGAGACAAAAGGAGAAACTGCTGGTTATCAGCAGTTTCTTCTTTTGTTTCAATGTTTTCCCAAGTCATTTTTATAAGGGACGTCAAAACCAGGTCTTGTTTGGGAAAGGGTTAATACTGAATAGTAAAAATATTTCAAAACCTGCGAGAATTGTCTAAACTTAGCGCACAAGTTTGTATTTGAAAATCACAAAGATCGACATACGAGGTTTTGCATTTACACAGACGATATATTCTTCAAAAATAATGTACATGTATAATAAGCTCAAAAGTATGGGATATTATAATTTTCGGATATTTCAACACATCTGAAACTTGATGAATAGAATAAAACTGCTTATGTTCCCTTTAAGATTTTCAGACCACCATGAATCCAGATCAGCCTGCATATACACACAGTTTGATCTAGATCCATGTTGTTCTCTAATAGCGTCTTTTTAAGCTTCAGCAAACCTGAGAGAGCTACATGGATCCTGATAAGACTGCACATGGCCTCGGAATAATCTTAAACCCATGATAGTCTAAAATGCTGTTTCCAGAGGGTGACTCATGTGTACATTTGTTGAAAACAAAATCTTTGTTTCCTTTTCAGTCATTTTTATACATCGCCTGGTATTTCCTATTTTCTTGCCTTGGAAACTTCAACTTTTTCTTCTTTGCGGCCCATTTACTGGATGTCGCTGTCAGTTTCAACACACTCAGAACTATCTTACAGTCTGTAACACACAATGGAAAACAGGTGATATATTGTCTCTTTTACTTTGTAAACCATACCCTTACTGGAACCTATTTCAACACAGTGACACTTGTTGATGCCTCTCAAGAAAAATCCCTGTGAAAACATTGTGGGAAATTAAGAAATTGCTTGTCACAAGTTATTTCTTTATTTCGCATAATGTTTTTTACCTAGAAATACTAGAAAAATTAAACTTTTGTTCACTTGAAATTGTTGTCTACAATACCTTTCCAATTGGAACAGTCCAATACCTTGCTGTCTGGTAATGGGTTAATCTATTATAAATTACAGTCAAATCTCTCTATGTCGAACTTCGTGGGACCTACGAGAAAACTTCGACGTATAGAATGTTCGACGAAGAGATATTTTGGAGACAAGCGGCCATCATCGCTTTTATGGGCACGTCATGTCATGTCGGAGTTGCTGGATATCCCCCTCCCCGTGTTGACCCAGGTCCTTTACCAAACAAGTCCTGCGTGGAATAAGCGTTAGATGCTTCTGTAGTCATTGTGGAAAACAAATCGTCGTTGTAAATGCAAAACCTCGTACCTCGTTCTTTGAAGATTTTTAAGGGGAAAGAAAGAAGAGCAATTACTTTTTCCAAACTGAAAGGTTTACTTGATATTTGGACATATTGTTCACTAATAAGGTGTCATTTATATCGACCAGTAAAATATCTCAAAACCTTCAAGAATTGTCTTAACTGGGCACACAATGTTTTACTTTGTAAATCCCAAAAATGTACATCCGAAGTTTCGCACTTTCACCGACGAAATGTTACGCTGTATACAATTTCCCAGGCCTTTTTATTTTGAATCATTAACTCACCCACTTTTGACGTCCTCAACAGTAATAATTACAAAAAATCAAACACAATCAGGTAAAAATCAATATTCAATAAAGGTAAACACTTGTGTTGATTGCTCGAGATGACGGATCGAAAAGTGTGAAAAACTGACTTGAATGCAATTATCATCGTATAAGTTTGAGGTTCGTCGTATAGAGGTGTGAATGTGTGCAAATTAAGGCGGTTGGACTTCGAAATTGGTTCGACGTAAGGAGGAAGTTCGTGCAAGAGAAAACGACATAGAGAGGTTGAAATACATAGAAATAAAGAGCAAAAGAATCGGGACTTGAAAATTACTTCGACGTAGGGAGAACTTCGGCTAAGGGAGGTTCGACATAAAGAGATTTGACTGTACTATAAACTTTAGACAGATGGACAACACATATGATAAATTGATTCCTTTAAAGCTTTTCTTTTAAGACTTTGGGATGTTTTTGAATCCATATTTCAGACATGAATTATCATTAAAACAGGACAAAAATTTATCTAATCTAAGAAAATGTTATAATAGAGATCTAGTATTCTCATTTATGAAGTCAGCGTTGAATTAAATGTTAAGAACAGAATAGAGAAAAGAAGAAAGTGCTGATAACCAACATCCCCAAGATTCTGTGTTATATATTATACACATAATTATGTAACATTCATTTTGTTTTCAGCAACAGCTGTCAAATTGGAAATATCTGAAATTTTGTTGTTTGGGAAATCAGTGATTTGATAATTTCAGATGCTGAAATCATTTATGATACAATGGTCTTACATCCAAGGACTTAAGTTCCCAATAGAAAAGGCTTGGTAATATTAATATTTAGGGTAAAGAAGAAAATGCTGATAATCAGCATTTTCACCTTTTGCCTCAATATTTTCTCTGCTATATTGTAGATAAATGCTACCTTACCAGTATCAATTTTGATGTCTGCAGCAGCTTTCAAAATGGATCACTCTATATTTTTACTGTATGGTAAAGTGTTAATTTTGATATGCCTTGTGTATTCCAGCTGGTGCTGACTGTGATGTTATTGAGTATCATTGTGTACATATATACCGTGTTTGCCTTCAATTTCTTCCGAAAGTTTTATGTGAAAGAGGAGGACGGATCAGTAGATTACAAATGCCATGATATGTTAACTGTAAGTATAGATCTTATTCAAGGGTACAATGTCAGAATCTCTTTCCTATATACTTCAACACCTTCACATACAAAGCATGGTTCTATGTGTCTTTTAAATGACAGAATAGGTTTTGGTTTAGATAAACAGCAGTTTCTCCCTATCCCTCTGTAGCATTTTATGTCTACTATAGCAGAATTACAAAGTCTTTGCAACATTTATTTGTCTTCTACAACACCTTTAAAGTTGGACTAGTCAAGAACTTTGTCATTGACTGACTATGTATACCCTGCATTGACTGACTAATCTACTTGAAAAAAACAACATTGTAAAGCCTTAGAAAAAGAAAATGTTTTTATCAATGAGTGCATGTTCTTTGTGTGATGCCATGGTATTTCACTGTATATGACCATTCATGCCAGACACTGGCTCCATGTTTCCAAACAGTTTCAAAAGCTCAGAAAGGTGTATGTAATAGAATTTTTACTTGAACTTTAACCCTTTCCCAAACAAGACCTTGTTTTGACGTCCGTAATAAAACAGACTTGGGAAAATATTGACGCGAAAGAAGAAACTGTTGATAACCAGCAGTTTCTCCTTTTGCCTTAATATTTTCTATGCTATAATTTACACAAATCCAGTGGTTTTCAGTCTTAATTTTGTCGTCTGCAGTATCTTTCAATTTGGAGCACCCTAAAATTTTGTCGTTTGGGAAAGGGTTAATAGAAATGTTACATTTTAATGTTGTCGAGAAAGGCTAGGGAAGATATGTTTGAATTGACAAGATTTGTGGTTTTCTTAACAAATTTGAATAACTAATTTCCTTTAATGCAAAAGTAGAATCTAGAAACATTATTTTATTTACTGTTTAATGATTTAAAGTTTTCAGGCTAAATTCTTAGTTCTCAGAAAACAGGATTTCATGGAACTTAAAATTGCCTTTAATACATAGACCTTCAGTAATCAAAACTATACTCTGCAACTGGACTTATGTGTAAGTAACATGACATGTGTATGTGTTATTTCAGTGTTTTGTGTTCCATCTACACACGGGGGTCCGTGCTGGCGGAGGTATCGGTGACGAGATAGAGCCCGCCGACGGTGACGCGTACGAGGGATTCCGTATTCTGTTTGATATCAGCTTCTTCTTCTTTGTGATTGTCATATTGCTGGCCATTATACAGGGTAGGTGGTTATGATTAAACAACACTTAAATATAAGCATGTAAAGGCTCACTTGATTATGATTATGTTTAAATGCTCGACACAGATCCATTAACAAAACGCCTCCACAATATTGAGGATTTGGAAGAAATTTAGAAAATGAGGAAATTACTTGTGACAACCTTTTATCTTCTAGATATTTTATCCTGTTTATTTTACATGTATCATTCACCCCTTTGTTGTTGTATCTTCAAACTTGTAAGAGCAAAACTTATTGCAGAGCACCAAACCCGGTTCAGTTCAGTTATATTAACCCATTACCAAACAACAAAAATTTTGGGTTGGTCCAAATTCAAAGATGTTACAGACGACAATTTCAAGTGAATGACATTTAAGATTTTCTTGTCTTTTGTGGTAGAAAACATTGTGGGAAATGCAGAAATTGCTTGTCACAAGCGATTTCTCCATTTTCCACAATGTTTTCAAAAGCCATTAAATTGTAGGGAGTCAAAAAGAGTCAATGTGTGGTAATGGGTTAAGCTGTGTTGTTGAGCTATATTTTGATGTATACATGGTTGTTTCAGGTTTGATTATTGATGCGTTTGGAGAGCTGAGAGATCAGTTGGAGCAAGTGAAAGAAGACATGGAATCTAAGTGCTTTATTTGTGGGATAGGGAAGGACTATTTTGACAAGATTCCTCATGGATTTGACACACATGTTACTAATGAACACAACTTTGCTAACTACATGTAAGTACAAGCTGTTTGTATCATTATTACTTTCATTCTATCTTGAAGTGTACTTACTTTAGAATAAAACCAATTTTATTGTAGCCCTTGTTTCTAGAAAGAATGGAAAGAATATTCTAGACAGAACAATGACGAGGAACAAAGTTTATGAATTCTACATTTGATAGGTTGACGCCATATTTGTGTTTTTGTTCCAATAATAAAATTAAATTAAATTTTTAATTAATGAAAAGAAATATTTTCAAATAAATTAAAGCAAAAGCTAAATGATTCATTTTCCAATTAATACTAACCCCTCCATGAATGTTAATCACCTATAATTGTGTTTATGTTCATGTATGAAGTACATATGTACATAATGGCATATGTGTGTGTTTGCAGGTTTTTTCCGATGCACCTGATCAACAAACCTGACACAGCGTACACGGGTCAGGAGGCATATGTGTTGGAATTATATCATGTATATGTTGTGCCGATTTTAAGATTCTTGCCTAAATTCGAAATTGGGCATGCCCAATTTCGAAATTGGGCACGGAACTTTGCCCAATTTCGAAATTGGCCATCCATTTTCGAAATTATGATTCAGTAAGTTCCGTGTGTCATGCAGAACTATTTCTGTCGATCTTTTTCGACGATTTATTGATAATTGAATCATACAACGCCCGAAATGTTAATATTATTTACGGTTTACTGCGAAACTGTCATGCAGAAATATTTCTGTCGAATTATTCTCGTTTTTTTCCTCACTGATTTATTAGTAATGAATCGAACAACGACATAATGATTATTTTACGGTTTACTTTGATTTTTGATACTTCCTACGTACTCCTTACTGCCGCGGATCCAGGATTTCTGTGATGGGGTTCGAATTTACAAATAGAGAGGTTCGTTTTCCCAAGTATTACACAATTTTGACCGAATTTCTGCATTGAAATGAAATAATCAGGCTGCGGAGACAGTGGCAGATCCAGAGGGGGGTGCGGGAGTCAAACGAACCTCCTCTGAATCCTAATTATTTCAATTTCATGTAAAAATCCAGTCAGAATTTTGTAATAATAAGAGAACGAACCACCTACTTGTAATTTCGAACCCCCTTACAAAGTCTGGATCGCCGCTGAGAGGTGTTTCCTTTGAACCTCGAAAACTCCCCTACCCTTTGGATACCCCGCTGCATTGTAAACGTGTACACCAGAATGTAAAAACTTCATCTGCGAGTCCCAGTCGATATCAAAATCCAGTCCATTTTAAAACGAAAGTACAGTGCCATTCAAGGATAAACGAAACCTGTCTCATGGTGTATAGATATTTATCCACATGCGAGAAAGAAATACGGCAACATTTTAACTGAATTTTCTGATAGAATTAGGTCACAGGATAAAATTAATGATGTCATTATGACGTTGCGAGGTCGTACTGTAAGCGGAATCATGCATACTTATTAAAATGATTATAATAGTAGTCTATAAGATCCATTTCTCGCTCTGATTTTATTATCATTATTGTTCCAATGCATTTAAGCCGGGCATTAAATCAACAATTTACCAATCATTTATCTCTCATAAATCATTTTTGATTTCAAATGTGATATACACTTTTGGGGTATTTTTCATTAATTTAAAAAGTGGGCCTTTTTTGAACTGGGCCTTTTTGGTCATTTACACTAGAACTAGGCATTTCTGGTTTCAGGGGATCAATTTGTTTGTCTAGGTTGGTCGCTTGTTCTGGCCGGCATGGTGGGAAGAATCGGCTTGTTCGGCTGGGTTGGTCACTAGTTCTGGCCAGCACGGTGGGAAGGATCGGTATGTTCGGCTGGGTCAGTCGCAAGTACTGGCCAGCATGGTAGGAAGAATCGGTTTGTTCCTCTGGGTCGGTCGCTAGTTCTGGCCAGCACGGTGGGAAGGATCAGCTTGTTCAGTCGCTAGTTTTGGCCAGCACTGTGCGAAGGATCGGTTTGTTCCTCTGGGTTGGTCGCTAGTTCTGGCCAGCACGGTGGGAAAGATTGACTTGTTCGGCTGGGTCGGTCAGTAGTTCTGGCCAGCACGGTGGGAAGGATCGGTTTGTTCCTCTGGGTCGGTCAGTAGTTCTGGCCAGCACAATGGGAAAAATCGGTTTGTTCCTCTGGGTCGGTCGCTGGTTCTTGAGAGCACGGTGGGAAGGATCAGCTTGTTCGGCTTGGTCAGTCGCTAGTTCTGACCAGCACGGTGGGAAGGATCGGTTTGTTCCTCTGGGTCGGTCACAAGTTCTGGCCAGCACAGTGGGAAGAATCCGTTTGTTGAGCTGGGTTGGTCACTAGTTCTGGCCAGCACGGTGGGAAAGATCGGCTTCTTTGGCTGAGTCGGTTGCTAGTTCTGGCCAGCACGGTGGAAAGGATCGGTTTGTTTGGCTGGGTCGGACACTAGTTCTGGCCAGCACGGTGGGAAGGATCGGCTTCTTCGGCTGAGTCAGTTGCTAGTTCTTGCCAGCATGGTGGAAAGGATAATCGGCTTCTTTGGCCAAGTCGGTTGCTAGTTCTGGCCAGCATGGAAAGGATTGGCTTTTTCTGCTGGGTCTGTTGCTAGTTCTGGCCAGCACGGTGGGAAGGATCGGTTTGTTCGGCAGGGTTGGTTGCTGGTTCTGGCCAGCATGGTGGGAAGTATCGGCTTGTTTGGCTGGGTCGGTCGCTTGTTCTGGCAAGCACGGTGGGAATGATTGGCTTGTTTGACTGGGTCGGTCGCTAGTTCTGGCCAGCACGGTGGGAAGGATCGGCTTGTTCGACTGGGTCCATTGCTAGTTCTGACCAGCATGGTGGGAAGAATCAGCTTGTTCACCTGGGTCGGTTGCTAGTTCTGGCCAGCATGGTGGGAAGTATCGGCTTGTTCGACTGGGTCCATTGCTAGTTCTGGCCAGCATGGTGGGAAGAATCAGCTTGTTCACCTGGGTCGGTTGCTAGTTCAGGCCAGCATGGTGGGAAGTATCGGCTTGTTCAGCTAGGTCAGTCGCTAGTTCTGGCCAGCACGGTGGGAAGTATCGGCTTGTTTGGATGGGTCGGTCGCTTATTCTGGCCAGCACGGTGGGAAGGATCTGCTTGTTTGGATGGGTCAGTCGATAATTCTGGCCAGCACGGTGGGAAGTATCGGTTTGTTTGGCTAGGTCAGTCGCTAGTTCTGGCCAGCACGGTGGGAAGTATTGGCTTGTTCGGATGGGTCAGTCGCTTGTTCTGGCCAGCACGGTGGGAAGTATCGGCTTGTTCGGCTAGGTCAGTCGCTAGTTCTGGCCAGCACGGTGGGAAGTATCGGCTTGTTCGGATGGGTCGGTCGCTTGTATTGGCCAGCACGGTGGGAAGTATCGGCTTGTTCAGCTAGGACAGTCGCTAGTTCTGGCCAGCACGGTGGGAAGGATCTGCTTGTTCGGATGGGTCGGTCGCTTGTTCTGGCCAGCACGGTGGGAAGTATCGGCTTGTTTGGCTAGGTCAGTCGCTAGTTCTGGCCAGCACGATGGGAAGGATCTGCTTGTTCGGATGGGTCGGTCGCTAGTTCTGGCCAGCACGGTGGGAAGTATTGGCTTGTTTGGCTAGGTCAGTCGCTAGTTCTGGCCAGCACGGTGGGAAGGATCTGCTTGTTTGGATGGGTTGGTTGCTAGTTCTGGCCAGCATGGTGGGAAGTATTGGCTTGTTCAGCTAGGTCAGTCGCTAGTTCTGGCCAGCACGGTGGGAAGGATCTGCTTGTTCGGATGGGTCGGTCGCTTGTTCTGGCCAGCACGGTGGGAAGTATCGGCTTGTTCGGCTAGGTCAGATGCTAGTTCTGGCCAGCACGGTGGGAAGGATCTGCTTGTTCGGATGGGTCGGTCGCTTGTTCTGGCCAACACGGTGGGAAGTATCGGCTTGTTCGGCTAGGTCAGTCGCTAGTTCTGGCCAGCACGGTGGGAAGGATCTGCTTGTTCGGATGGGTCAGTCGCTTGTTCTGGCCAGCACGGTGGGAAGTATCGGCTTGTTCGGCTAGGTCAGTCGCTAGTTCTGGCCAGCACGGTGGGAAAGATCAGCTTGTTTGGTTGGGTTGGTCGCTTGTTCTGGCCAGCACGGTTGGAAGTATCGGCAGACGGCTTGTTCGGCTGAGTTGGTCACTAGTTCTGGCCAGCAGGGTCGGCAGGATATGTTTGCTCGGCTGGTTTGGTCGCTTGTGCCGGCCAGCATGGTGGGAAGGATCGGCTTGTTCGGCTGGGTCGGTCACTAGTTCTGGCTAGCATAGTAGGGAGGATCAGCTTGTTCGGCTTTTTTGACAGTTTGGCCTCTACAGCTTATGCAGGGAAAAATGCAGGGGAAAATGCTGAATATGGTATTTTTCACAGAAAGGGATTCTCCTGTTTAAATGGTTTTAAAATCAGCTCACTATTTTGAGTTAGTTATCTTCAAAGTCTAAACGAAATTAGAACATATCAAATTAATTAACATAAGTATGCAGATCTATGGTAGATCACATATATTTAGCAGATGAAAAGCTTCATAATAAATCTTGTTTGCTTTAAAAGAACCATTTCTAAAATGTCGATATTTAACTTTAAGTAAGTTAAACCATTTTAATTTCGGTGGTTACTGGTTAGAAAGCCCAAAGCAATGGATCTAATTCAGGCTCCGAAAAAATATGGAACTGCAACTTTTTGAATAAATAAATGAAATTGAGTGTAGATATGATTTTTATGGCAATATTATCTATAAATTTGATGTCCTGCTGAACGTGTAAACGAATTGATAAAAGCAGAGACATATAATATAATGTTTATCTATGTCTCTGATAAAAGATAAGGTGCGAATTGCTTAGGGTACGAATCAACTTCTGCGCAAACGGAAGAAGAATGTTCCGTATGTTCTGTTCGGTACGGAACTTTAGCTGTTCCGTACCGAACTTTTATTGGACTAAAAACGGCTTAAAATGATTTTGTAAGTGCTAACTGTGATACCTCCCTAAAAACAGATATTTTGAAGATGAGTTCTGCACAGAAAATGGCCCGATATACCATAAAATAATTATAAATAAGCTATTTCGCCGAGTTTCGAAATTAGGCAAATGAGTTCTGCAGGGATTTGCCGATTTTCGAAAATAGGCAAAAACAAAAATCGGCACAACATATACATAATGGCATATGTGTGTGTTTGCAGGTTTTTCCTGATGCACCTGATCAACAAACCTGACACAGAGTACACGGGTCAGGAGGCATATGTGTTGGAATTATATCATGTATACATAATGGCATATTGGCATATGTGTGTGTTTGCAGGTTTTTCCGATGCACCTGATCAACAAACCTGACACAGAGTACACAGGTCAGGAGGCATATGTGTTGGAATTATATCATGTATACATAATGGCATATGTGTGTGTTTGCAGGTTTTTCCTGATGCACCTGATCAACAAACCTGACACAGAGTACACAGGTCAGGAGACATATGTCTGGGAGTTATATCAACAACGATGTTGGGACTTCTTCCCCGTAGGAGACTGCTTCAGAAAACAGTATGAGGACGAAATATCGGGAGCACAGAAATAATGCCAGACTCATGAATAAACATTGAATATTAAGAGTGCTTTAACTGCAAATAGCAAAGTGTTAGTTTAAAGTTAACCATAAGTTAATTAAACTATGATAAGTTTATGACTTAGTCCAGGTTAAACCTTAAACTACCATTGTGCAATTGTTGTGTCATGATTTTGTTGTGTCATGATTTTATATAAAACAAACACATGACATTTTGTATTTATTATATCTATTTATTTATAAAACCCAAAACAGACATAATATATAAAGTACAGCACATTATACCACCAATTCACTAGTTAGTTATGAAACTAGAACTGTACAACAATATATGGCCATTAGATGACTAGTAGTGGTAGGACCTTATAGTTTAGTTTGTTAATTATTACCATTGAGATTATTTTAGTGCAACAGTAACTGTTACAGCTATTTAACATTACCCTTTCCCAAACTATCCCTAGTTTTGAATTAGCTAGGGGAGAGTGATTTAGTGAATGAATATAGAAATGAAGAAAATGATGGGATGGGAAAGGGTTAAAGTAATCAGCGTTTGTCATGTTTTATCCATAATCAAAGTCAAATGCCTTTCTTCTTGTTTTGATATTTAAATGGTACATACAGTTTCAATGATCAGATCTTGCATAATTTCGTTTGTTAAAATGTTTTGTTTAGGGTTTGCAAGACTGATTGTTGATTCACTATCGCTGGGTACACCATTATTCACAACCTCTCAAGTAGAGCTCAGACTGTATCACCAGGATAAAATGTACTTGTAGAGTTGTACCCTCTCCCAAACAATGCTAGCTTATCATATCTCTGTAAGCTTTGGAAAACATGGAGAGAAAAGAAGGGAATGCTGATAATCAACAATTTCTTTTTTTCTCTAAATGATTTCCATGCAATAAGATGCAAACTTCGTAGCTTTGTTGATTCTTATGTTGCTGTCTCCAGCTCCCGTCCATTTAGACTGATGTTAAATTTTGTCTTTTGGGAATGGATTAAGTGAAACGCGAATAAACCAAGCATGTCATACTTACTCAACAGATATGAGAAAAGAATCAAAACACACATGTGCATCTAGATATTTAGAAAATCTAGTGATCTGTGTATTTAATTAATCTTAAATACACACGAAGCAGGATCTGGAAAATAGGCACATTAAGGCATTTTGGCAAAAATTGTTTCTATATCAGCCTGCACTCACAGGCAAAATTTATTTTAGATCAACTTGGATCCTGATAAGACTGTGAATATGCAGGTTGGTCTAGATCAATGGTGGGCTCAATTAATGCCATATCATAGCTCTTTCCAGGTCCTAACATTTCTCATTCTTTACAACCATTGCAATAGTATTTGTAAGTCTACTAGGTAGGGAGGATAATTTTCTTTTTTTTCATTTTGAATTTCAGTAACTGTTGTCTCGATGAGACTTTCTTGTTATCCTAGTTAGGGCATAAAGTGTGCAATACTTTGGTTTTGAGCTTTTAATATCTTTTTTATTAACCATTTTACATATGTGATACCAAGTTTTTTTCTATCAATTTTAATTGTCTGTGTTGAAGTTTTCAAAGAAAACATTGATGTATTGTCATAGCCTCTTGTTGTCTGATAGTCACAGAGGGTGTAAGACTTTATGACATTGAAATAATGAACCCTGTACCTTGAGCATTGATGCTTGTATATGGTGATCTTATCCTTTAGTATGTGATAGCAAAATAATTACATCAATTTTATCTCCTTTTTCTTGCTGTCCGCTGGATTGTTCAATAAAAAAGTTGAATAAAATAAAAAAATACTACAACTTTGTTATGTGATGCTTTGTGTACCAATTCCTCACTTTGGCCCAAACACTCTTCGCCAAGCCGTTGTATGGTATAAGGCTTGTGCCTATATGCATTTTGGGCATATAGTTATTGCTGCCTGTCTGTTTCTCTATCTTGAATATTGACAATATCTTGAACAATTAGTAAAAAGGCTTTCATATGACAGTGTAGTACTTCATGCAAGATACTTGCTGCAAGGTCGAGGCAATTTATGTGTGCTGAATGTCAAAGTAAATTTTGTTTCAACAAATTGCCATTATTAGGCATTTGTGCTCCACTTACACATCTTGTTTGGTGAAAATATGCAAGTTCTATCTTATTTCACGTTTCATGCAAGGACGATTGACCTGTTTACATAAAATTGGTGTCACATTTCCAGCTTCTCAAGTCATAACGCAATGCACGATACTGTGTACGGAAAATCCACATTTATAATGCCCAGACTACTGATTTAGCGAAAATTATTCTGATAACCGCCCGACTGTTTACAAGAAAATTGAACAATGGAAAAGTCTGGGTTGGGCAATTATTATAAGTATTTTCATTTTGATGGTTTACAAATTCAATATCAATTCATGGACTCGAGATTAACCATGCCCAGCTTATCAAAGTATTGTAAAAAGAGTTGTCCGGCTCCCCTTTACAGGAGCTTGTCACAAAAACAGCTTAACTTGAAGGTCATGAGGTCAGAGGTCATGGCCCAAAATGAAAGGCCTTGGCAAGAGGTATGCATGTATGAAATATAAAGGCTCTATCTCTTATAATGCCTAAGATATAGGTCAGGTTAATGTTTTTTAAAAGTAGGTCAAACTCCAAGGTCACTCGTTCAAAAGTCATGGTCTCAGATGGAAGGCCTTGGCAGGAAGTATCCATGTGTGAAATATCAAGGCTGCATCTCTAATAGTGCCTGAGATATAGACCGGATTAAAGTTTTTGAAGATGCGACGTCGACACTGACACTAGGGTTGTGAGATGAGCTCCGCGGACATAAAGTCCTGGCTCACTAAAACAAGAGTCTGTGGACAAGGTAGCTCGCCTATACGAAAGCTTGTCACAAAAAAAGGAGTCAAAGGTCAAGGTCACTAGGCCAAAGGTCATGGTCTCAAGGTCAAGGTCATAGCATGAGGTATCCATATGTGAAATATCAAGGCTCTATCTATAATAGTGCATGAGATATATGCCAGGTTAAAGTTTTTCAAAAGTAGGTCAAACTTCAAGGTCAAGGTCACAAGGTCAAATGTCATGGTTTCTAATGAAAGGTCTTGGCAGGATCCATGTGTGAAATATCAAGGCTCTATCATGAATAGCGCATGAGATATTGGCCGAGGGCAAGCGAGCTAGCTATTGTCATGGTGTTGTGTCCGGTGTGCGTGCGTCCGTAAACTTTTCTTTAAAAATCTTCTTCTCTCAAACCAGTTGGCCAATTTTGTTCAAACTTGGCAGAAATGTTCCTTGGGTGGCGCTTCACTTAAATTGTGAAAAGAATTTTGATTAGTCCATAAATGTGGGCGTGGCAGGGCGGGGCTTATCAGACTTAGAGAAATCACAAAATAATTCTTAAAAAATCAACCAGAGGGCCAATCTTGACCAAACGTGGCAGAAATTACCTTGGGTGGACCTTTATCTAAATTGTCTAAAATTTTGATTGGTCCATAAATGTGGGCGTGGCAGGGCGCGGCTTTTCAGACTTAGAGAAATCGCAAAATAATTCTTTAACCCTTTCCCAAACAAGACCGGGTTTTGACGTCCCTGGTAGAAAAGGCTTGAGAAAACATTGAGACAAAAGAAGAAACTGCTGATAGCCAGCAGTTTCTCCTTTTATCTCAATGTTTTCTTTGCTATAATAAATACAAATTCAATGTTAATTTAGGTCCATTTGTCGTCTTTTGAAATGCTTTTGAAATGGAAATTTTAAAAATTTGCCGTTTGGTAAAGGGTTAAAAATCAACCAGAGGGCCAATCTTGACCAAACTTGGCTCAAATGTAACTTGGGTGGACTTTTATCTAAATTGTCTGTAAAATTTTGATTGGTCCATAAATGTGGGTGTGGCAGGGCGCGGCTTATCAGACCTTACGAAATAATTCTTTAAAAATCAACCATTGGGCCAATTTAGATATAATTTGGCATAAATGTTCCTTGGGTGGACTTTTATTAGCTCACCTGAGCACGAAGTGCTCAAGGTGAGCTATTGTGGTCGCTTTTTGTCCGTCGTCCGTCCGTCTGTCCGTCCGTCCATCTGTCCGTCCGTCCGTCCGTCCGTTCACAATTTCTTTCAACATCTTCTTCTCCTAAACCATTGGACCAATTTTGACCAAACTTGGCAGGAATGTTCCTTGTGTGACGCTTTCCAAAACTTGTTCGTGAATTTTTGATTTGTCAAAAAATGTGGGCGTGGCAGGGAGAAAGGGGCTTATCAGACTAGAAATCATAAGAAAATTCTTTAAAAATCAACCATTGGGCCCAATTGAACCAAACTCGGCAGGAATATTCTTTGAGTCACTCTTTTCAAAATTTGTTCACAAATTTTTATATTTGTCAAAAAATGTGGCCGTGGCAGGGAGAAAGGGGCTTATTAGACTTAGAGAAATCATAAGAAAATTCTTTAAAAATCAACCATTGTTCCAATTTGAACCATACTTTGCAGGAATGTGCCTTGAGTCATTCTTTTCAAAATTTGTTCACAAATTTTTTCATTTGTCAAAAATTGTGGCAGTGGCAGGGAAAAAGGGCTTATCAGACTTAGAAAAATCATAAGAAAATTCTTTAAAAATCAACCATCAGGCCAATTTGAAGCAGACTTTGCAGGGATGTGCCTTAAGCCATTCTTTTTAAAATTTGTTCACAAATTTTACATTTGAAAAAAAATATGGCCGTGGCAGGGAGAAAGGGGCTTATTAGACTTAGAGAAATCATAAGAAAATTCTTTAAAAATCAACCATTGGGCCAATTTGAATCATACTTGGCAGGAATGTGCCTTTAGTCATTCTTTTCAAAATTTGTTCACAAATTTTACATTTGAAAAAAAATATGGCCGTGGCAGGGAGAAAGGGGCTTATTAGACTTAGAGAAATCATAAGAAAATTCTTTAAAAATCAACCATTGGGCCAATTTGAACCAGACCTTGCAGGAATGTGCCTTGAGTCATTCTTTTCAAAATTTGTCCACAAATCTTTTCATTTGTAAAAAATTGTGGCCTTGGCAGGGAGAAAGGGGCTTATCAGACTTGGAGAAATCATAAGAAAATTCTTTAAAAATCAACCAATGGGCCAATTTTAAGCAGACTTTGCAGGAATGTTCTTTGAGTCTCTCTTTTCAAAATTTGTTCACAGTTTTTTTCATTGGTCAAAAAATGTGGGCATGGCAGGGAGAAAGGGGTTTATTAGACTTAGAGAAATCATAAGAAAATTCTTTAAAAATCAACCATTGGGCCAATTTTCTATTTCCCTTATCTGTTGCTCTCAGGCTGGCCCCATGTTCATCTTATGTAAACAAATAAAGGATTAGCTTTAGCTTATCAGATGGTAATCTTTCACTATATTCTATCAATCACAGACAAAATCTTATTAATTGAGCCTATCATGAATGATCAATCTCTAACAGATCAGTATGCTTTGAAAATTAGCCTTATGTTGTATATTGCGAAATCATGAAATAATTGTTGAAAATGAACTAACTCAACAATTGTGCTAATTCATACCCAACCTTACAGGATCGATTGGAACAAAATTATTACTTAATTTTTTCCAAACAGAAAGTCCTTATAAGTTTCATGCCTTTGAATTTGACAAAATTGCCATAATCACTCTTGTCATCTTGATTCAGGTGAGCGATTTAGGACCATCATGGTCCTCTTGTCTAAATTTATTGTAAAATTATGTTTGGTCAATAAATGTGGGCGTGGAAGGGCGGGGCTTATCAGGCTTGGGAAATCACAAAATAATTCTTTAAAAATCTTCTCCTCTCAAACGATAGTGCCAATTTTGATCAAACTTGGCAGAGGTGCTCTTTCAGTTGTGCTTCACTTAATTTGCGAATAAAACTGATTGGTCAATAAATGTTGTTTTTAGGGCAGGGCGGGGCTTATCTGACTTGGAGTTATCAAGAAATAATTTTTTAAAAATCAACCAATGGGTCAATTTAGTCCAAACTTTACAAAAGCATTTTTTTGGTTGCCCCTTTACTTAAATGGCACAAAAAATTTATGTGGGTTTTTACAGGGTGGGGTTTATCAGACTTTGAGAAATCATAAAATAATTCTTAAAATATCAACCATTGGACTAGTTAAGACCAAAATTAATAGAAATGTTCCTTATGTTGCCCTTTACTGAAATTGTTCATGACATATTGATTGCTCCATAAGTGTGGATGTGGTAGGGAGAGGTTTATCATACTTACAGATATTGCAAAATAATTCTTTTAAAGTCAACCATTGAGTCAATTAAGACCAAACTTTGTCAGAAAACAGGGTATGGCAGTCGGAGGTTTACAAGAAATAATTAGATAATTCTTTTAATTAATCAGCCAGTGGAGCGATTCAGACCCTCTTTGGCCTCTTGTTTAAAAGAAGGTCAAACTCCAAGGTCAATGTCACTAGCTCAAAGGTCATGGTCCCAAATGAGAGGTCTTGGAAGGATGTATCCATGTGTGACATATCAAGGCTGTATTTCAAATAGTGCCCGAGATATAGACCAGGTTAAAGGTTTTTTTTTTCAAATGAAGACGGGACGGGACGGCACGCCGACACTAGGGCTGTGACATTAACTCCCCGGACTGAAAGTCCTGGCTCACTAAAAAAGGACCATGAAATGCGGTTTTGAAATTACATTTCTTTGTTAGAAGTAGGCTGGTGACTGAAAATATATTTTTCTTTTCTTTTAAAAACAATCCTTGCTGGTGGCTGACATTATTCTGTTTTCTGAAAAGGGGGGTACGCATTTACTAGAATCGCCCTGTTTTGCTGGAACTGGGCTTGAAATATGAAGAAAGTTCAGAATGGATTCCACTGGTCCTCAGAATGATTGGAGCTGCGTTGAAGACTTTGCAGACAAGTTCGACCCTCATTAAAGGAAAATGGGACTATAAAATTGATGGTGAGTGACGACGATGATAGTGGTCGTTTGATCACACAACTCTTGAAATTTAATAAATCGCCGAAACAGAACATATATTAAAGCAAGACAAAATTATTCTCATTTAGATAGCTGGTTAGAAATTTCGACTGGTACATATTTATGAGTTAATGATAGTTACCTGCAGCGCCATGACATATCTTGTCAGTGTAATTCTAAAACCTCTTAAAGTTTTAGGCTAATCAAGCTGTACTGTAGTTACGAGGTTTTAAAATTACACCGACGATAATTTGTAGCCTAATTCTATCTGAATGTAAACTATCTGGTCGCCCTTGTGAGAGAAGAAACAAGTCTATGTTACCCAATACCAGACGGCAAAATTTTAGAATCAATTGATCCATGGAGAATATTTCTACTGAATTTGTGAAGGGGAGCCATGCTTGTTTGTCGGACACAGATCTAACAATTAAAAGGTAAAAAAAAATCAAAGGCTATTTATCCTATGAATTCACTCACTGATTATCCTGTTTTGAGTGGTAGATGTCATTGCCCAGGTCTCAGACCCGTAGCACAGTACAGGCCGTATGTAGCTTGATAATAACCTGACTCTGCTAGCAATTTAAAACTTTCCCAAACAGCAAAAATTTATGATAATCCACTTCAAAAACTGCTACAAATGACAAAATTGATGTTATTTAAGATAGGATTTATGTTAAATATGGCATAGAAAATATTGAGACAAAAGAAGAAACTGCTGGTTATCAGCAGTTTCTTCTTTTGTTTCAATGTTTTCTTTAGCCTTTTTAATTGGGGACATCAAAACCAGTTCTTGTTTGGGAAAGGGTTAATAAGATTCCTGCTGGTTAAAACTGGTACGAGTTCCTTTAACTTTTTCCAGGCAGACTTACATCTTGTAGTAGCAGCTAATTCACAGCCACCATCCACTAATGATGCGTTGCCTAGGTAACAGAAGTTTGGTAAGACTTCAAGTTTGTCCTGTCCAATGGTTACTTCTGTTTATCAGCTTGGAGTGATGGTTCCAAGGCATCAACTGCATTTGTAGGTTTGGTTTAAGAGGTCTCTTTGATTATATACCACTACACTTTATAGTTCCTATGGACCCAGAGAGAGCAATTTCTCTTTTTGTCTCAATATTTTCTGTGCTATCTTATACACAAGTTCTACCTTTAAGGACACACCTTTTATTATCTGCAGTAGCTTTCAAATTGGATTACCCTAAAATTTTACTGTATAACCCTATCCCACACATTGACGCTTTTGGACGCCCCACAAAATAATTGCTTTGGAAAACATTGTGGAAAAAAAGAAATTGCTTGTGACAAGCAATTTCTTCATTTCCCACAATATTTTCTACCTAGAAAGACCAAAAAAGTTAAATTTTGTTCAATGAGTTGGGACTAGGCTAAAATTTTGTTGTTTGGTAATGGGTTAATTTTACCTTTTGGGAAAGGGAAAGAAATGTAGATCTAGATTTTGTGTTTAACCCTTTCCCAAACAAGACCTGGTTTTGACGTAGAGAATAGGCTTGGGAAAACATTGAGGTAAAAGAAGAAACTGCTGATGACCAGCAGTTTCTCCTTTTGTCTCAATATTTTCTGTGCCATATTTTACACAAATTATATCTTTAATAACTTCCATTTTGTCATTTTGTCATTTATGGCAGTTTTAGTAATGGATCAATCCAAAATTTTGTCGTTTGAAAATGAAGGGAATTAAATATGAGTTAGTATTGCTATTTCGTCACAAGAGTTAGCTCTCCTCTTCTAATCTTGATCATATTATATGTATAGCTAAAAATGTATATGTTATAGATCACCATTTATAGACGAAAACCAAGACCAAAGTTTATGTTATTGCAGCTTCCCTTCCTACAATTGCTAGGTTGATAAATGACAAAAAAATATAGTATAGATCTATATTGAATATGAAACCTGAATCTGCCTATTTATATGACTAGATCTACAATATGTAGATTCTATATTTTCCATGTGACTTGAGGACAAACTAATCTACATTCAACCTGCAGTGATGACAGACATAATGTCGGTTACATTCGAAAATGTCGTAACTACAGCTTCAATAAGCTGTTGTTACGACATTTTGGAAGGTGGCAGACGATATATAACAAGAATTATTGTCTGAATGAGATAAACTATTATAATTTAGGGGACATACAGGGGAATTAAATAACTTTCCTACACCAAATTTTTATGGACCATTAGAGCAAATAGAAACATAAAAAAAGAAAAAAGCAGAAAAAAATCGCTGAATAACAGCATTTTTACTTTTTCCATCAATCAGTGGTGAAACCAAACAGTTGAGAATTATTCTGAAACCTGTCCCTGCTTTCTTGTTGAAGCCTTCTTGGATCCTTTTGTTATTTATTTTTCAGTCATTAGCGACATTTTGCCTCTTATTGGGATACTTTTCAAAAGTTCATAATGCCGGCTTCTTATTTTTTTACAGGTCTAGTTGACAGATTTGATTTGATAATTCAGAACATTGTATGGGAATTGTTTATATTAGCCCCACTAATGTAAACAGGTGAGAGTTGTTCTTTTCAGTTTACCTTTTCCTGTACATATCAAATTTTAGATTGAATTCTACAGACTGACCAAGTCATTTTCTGACAAACTGTAATCTTGCTTATGGTCTCTGATATTAGTCACATGCACTTTTTATCAAAGACATCTATCTAATATTTAACCCTTTCCCAAACGACAAAAATTTAAGGTGATCCAATTTGAAAGCTGCTGCAGACGACAAAGTGGAAGTTAGTTAAGATAGGATTTGTGTAAAATATGGCATAGAAAATATTGAGGCAAAAGAAGAAACTATTAAGGACGTCAAAACCCGGTCTTGTTTGGGAAAGGGTTAAATGCGTTACCTCTAAAGTCAAATTCGTTTTAGATATTAATGTTAACAGTCAATTGGTGATGTAATAATCATTTTCCACATCGGCTACGATTACCATGGATTCATATGTCTGACCATTTATTGCAAGCTTCACAGAAGCTTTCCCTTTTACGTCCAAAGGGCTCCCTGAGGCTACAACTAAGGTTCGGTCATAAGGTAGAAGCGTGCCTCTTGTCTGTTTGTTAGAGGCATCCCAAACCCGAGATGACAACACTGTCAGTGTTGCCCCTGTGTCAACAAGGCATTGAAGTGTTACGCCATTAAAGATGACGGGAATAAATAGTCCTATACCAACACTTTTAGCACTTGGAATATTGCCAGTAGGCTCTTTTGGAGGAGACTTGCTTGCATTTAGGTTTTCCGGTAGCTTTGGGCATCTATTCCTCAAGTGGTCTTTAGAACCACATATATAACATGCCTTCCGGCGAGCTGAATACCCTTGGGCATTCTGGGACTTGTTCTGCAGGTCTTCAATGCGACGTTCTAGTTTACTGACCGTGTCTAATAGACGTTTCATGAGGTCAGAACTCTCAGCACTTGCTGGCTTTCCGCCTTCTATAGATTCCGAATTAGTTGAACTAATTATTCCCTGACTTTCTAACTTCGACCTCTCAGCCCTATTGAAAGCCTCAAGTTCCACTGCATGTCTTACTGCGTCATTGAGGTTTAGAGGCCTAGCCTGCTTAATCCTCAAACGCATATCAACACTAACCAAGGAATCAATGAACTGTTCCTTCGCGAGGGTTTCTTTAAGGTCTGAGGGCGCTGAGGGATACGCCAAGTTCGTCAATCTCCTTATGTCTTGGCCTAGCTCTGAGAGAGACTCTAAGGCTTTCTGACGCCTTTCTCTCAGCTGTACACGGTAAAGCTCTGTTTGGTTCGGAGGAGCAAACCGGTCTTCTAATGCTTTAACGAGAGCATCGTAATCCTTGGCACTGGTTGTCAAGTTGCCAAAAACACCCTGTGCCTGGCCTCGGAGGGACACAGCAAGGTACTGACCCTTTTCAGTATAGTCCCATCCATTAATGTCTGCACAGGTATCAAAGTGGGCTTTGTAATCAAGCCACGAACTGGACCCATCATATGTCGCAGCCTTAACCATAGCTCCTCTCGGTCGGGACTGTCTTGGGGAGGCATGATCGACCCGAGGTGAGTCAAAGAAGCTCAAATCTCTAGGTCTTGCTTTACCGATACCAAGACAGGGCGTGCTACTTAAAGGCATAGCATCAGGTTTAGGTGCGACAACATGAGTCCTGCCTAAATCTGCGTGTCTGTCCGCATCTACTCCAGCAACACTCAATTGCTGCTGCAACATTGATATCTCACACTTGGTCTTCAGAGTAGCATTCTCAATTTCAAGCTGCCTAAGCCGTCTATGTAACTCGTCATTGGAGAGTGACGCCATCCTTGTGAAGCTGGGTCTGACAATGGGGATGTTGTCATATGTATCCCACCGCTGCCACCAGTTGTAACGTTCCGAGATGCAATGGCTACATACAGACAACAACCAGTCCATTCAGAGAAAAGGATCCTCAACCCTAAATGGGCTGATGTTTCTATATGAATACCAACTTTTTCACGTTTTTCTCTGGCCAGGCAATCTCATTAGCATATTACCTGCCACATTACCTCCCTTTAACCGTCACAGTGAGAAGGGTAAATCCAGACTTCAAAGAATAGTTCCTAAAGGACAATGACAGATGAGAAAAGTTTTGTTGTGTGAACGAAATGTTCTGTGTCACATTTTCTCAACACCTCGGTATATGAAATAAGAACAAATTATGAACATGATGTCGCTAAGTAGCCTCTTACCTATACTTAGAATGAAGTTTTGTTAAAATTGAACTTAAACAACCCCCTCCCTGTCCCTCCCCAAAGACATTCTGGATCTACTACTGATCAATACTTTTTTTCATTGTTACTGATTGGCAAGTATCATATCATGTGCAACCTGTTTCAATGATCTTGTATTATTCTGTAATTTCAGACTGAAAATGGTATAGCAGCAGCTAACATACCTGTTTAAAGATACTGAACCCTGGACCTTTGCTGATATGTCTGTGCATCACAGATAGTAGTATGGATGATGGATATTGAAATGTAAGTGATACCAAGGGCGGATATAGAGCCCCCGGCATTGGCCGAAAACTAAATTTTGACTTTATAACTTAAATGTAATGTTACCAATCACTGCTTTTCAACAAAAACCTTGTAACTGCAGCTTATTTTACCCCCCACCTACGAAGTAGAGGGGGGTATATCAGTTTCACCATTTCTGTCTGTCTGTCAGTCCGTCCATCCGTCCAGTCATCCGTCCGTAGACTTTTTCGTTTCCGTGCTCTAACTCAAGAACGGTTTGACCTAGGATCATGAAACTTTACACAGTTGTTGCCCTTGACCCAAAGAGGTGCCCTATTGTTTTTGGGTCACAAAGGTCAAAGGTCAAGGTCACAATCAGACTTTGTTTAAAATCTGTTTCCGTGCTCTAAGTCAAGAACCAGTTGACCTAGGATCATGAAACTTTACACAGTTGTTGCCATGACCCAAGGAGGTGCCCTATTGTTTTTGGGTCACCAAGGTCAAAGGTCAAGGTCACAATCAAACTTTGGTTAAAATCCGTTTCCGTGCTCTAAGTCAAGAACTGGTTGACCTATAGCATTTATTCAGTGACAAGGCCCTAGTGGGGGTATTTGTCCACTCTGCGACAGTTCTAGTTTTAAGCTGCAGTTATGAAGTTTTCGTTGAAAAGTGACAATATTTAACACATTTTAAGCCATCATTTGGGTTTGAACCCCCCCCCCGACAGAAAATCCTTGATCCGCCCTTGGATACAAGCTTTCATATATCTTGTGGTAAGACCTAAAATAGTTTGCACCTGTAAACTTGTATAGATCTACTTAATATGTAGCTGCTGGTGCATTTTGATGACAAGTTGTAAAGGTTTGTACCTATGGCTGTAAATGACATTATAATTGTTAATAGACTAACTAATTATGAAGAGCCCGGGGTGGTGATTGTTATCAACTTGTACAAACTTGTGAAACTGTCAATACGGTATGTCCAGTACACATCTCATCTTGTCTCGGATAGTTCTAACTTAAACCTTTCCTGAACAGCAAAATTATAGGGTGGTCCAGCTTGAAAACTGCTGTAAAAAAGAGATAGAGGTAAATTAAATGGAACCTTTGTACAATATAGCACAGAAAATATTTAGACAAAGGAGAAAATGCTGATTATAAGCATTTTCTTCTTTTTCCTCAATGTTTCCCAAGCCATTTCTTTAACTAGGGACATCAAAACAAGTCAATGTTTCACTGTTAAAGATTAAAAAAAACTTAAAATTATTTCATAAAGAGGGTAAACTGTTACACTTTGATACTTCTCTTTTTAATCCTTTTCATACCATTATCAGATTGATGATGCGTAAGAACAGATTTTGAAAATTGTTAGAAATACGAGGAAAATGTCTTTATATGTCTGTCTATTTTCAATGCTAGAGCATCCAAATTGTCTGTATTTTAAAGCTGTTATTTTGTTGTCTACAATCCCTTAAAAATTTGGCCAAGTTGAAAATTGTGTTATTTATGAAAGGTTTTTAACACCCAATTTTCTGACCGAATTATTCTTGTTGTTACCTTTAGATTGTTGGCTTTCAGAGAATTGCCACATTTTAGGATATGTTTTATTTGATTTTATTGGGGTTTTACACCGTTTTCAACTGCTAAGGTCATATTGCGGCGGCTGGAGCACCTAACCGTGGGTTCCTGGTATTTCTCTCACCATTACCACCACAATATCCAAACCGAGCCTCCAGCTGTTCTCTCACATAGATGATTCACACCCATTGGTGAGAGACAAATGACTTTTTTCAAATGTCAAAATGAATACTAGGCGAGCTGGGGTTCCAACTTGCGACCCCTGGATTGACAGACTCCGACATAACTGACTGAGCTATCAGGACTTGGCTAGGATATGTTTAGGAAAGATTAATAATTTAAAAAAAAGCTTGTTCTATTTATATGATGCTCAACAAGTTTTAAAGCATTTCATTCTCCAAACTTTTTGTTAGCCCTCTCCAAAACGACAAAGTTAAAGACTTTTCCAATTTTAAAGCTGCTGCAGCTGAGAATAGTATAACAAATGCTGATAATCTGCATTTTGTCCTTTCCCTCAAGTTTTTACAATCAAACATCCTTTAGAAATGCCAAAAGCAGTGCTTGTTCCATAAAGGACTCACTATATGTGTTTCAAATAGGTTGTTCTCAGTGTTTGTAACTTGAAGTAACCTTTGATATTTTGTTGTTAGTCATGCGGGGGTTAATTGAGACAGTGAATGAGTGGCTATAAGTGGTAAGGATGTGAGAACAAAACATCTTTAGAGGCTAATTAGAGGTGCCTGAGTGGCAGCACTCAACGGGCCATTATAGCCCTTCCTCAACATACAGTCTCCATAAACATCAAACAACACCGCTGCTTGCTGGATACAACAGTCATCTCTTACATATACAGGACATACAAACACTGGTGTTTCATAGACAGCTGCAAAAACGTACCAAGAAAAATGCTAATCAGGAACATTTTCTATTTTTCCCCCCATTTGTATGCTCCAATATTGAAAAATCATTAATGGCATATTGTTTTACTATTGTTTGTCTGTCTGTCTGTCCATCTTACTGTATATTAATTTGAAAACTCAATTTTTGGTAAATGGGCTATTTTTTTTTCAGATAAATACTCTTTCCACAACTACATCATCACAACATAAGGGAGATAAAAAATCAAGGGAAGTAAATGATACAATATAAGCATTGTCAGAAAATGGAATATTTTGATTGCTGTTTTCAAGGTGTAAATGCTCTCATTAATGTAATGACCATGTACATTATTTTGAACCATTTTTTTCAAGTGACATATGAGAAAGTAGAGCAAAATCATGAATTGGTTCATGCTAACCTTTAAGGTGGCCGAATTCAAGTGTGCATCCAAAACGCGCATGTTGTCGTAAATAAGATAGCGACCTAAAGTTTCAGAAAAAAGGGTAGAAAGTTAGATCCGTTACATTTTTTAGTTAAACTGTACAAACTTTTGCATCAGTTTTTCATCGAACAAGAATAAAACGTGAAAATATATCAGGCCGTATTTGAAATGTTTTGATGACGTCATTTAAACACGTGCGTTTTGGCGTTCAAAGTAACGACGTCGGTAATACGGTAAAGTTAAGATACACAGAATCGGCCGATTTCTGACAAATTTATCGTTAGAAAAGTCCAAATTTGGTTCGAAATATCGGAATCTACTGACTTTTGTCTAGTGCGTTCCTCTTTCACACTACAGTTCAAGACATTACACCAATGTTAGATAAATATAGCTTATTCCAAAGCCATTTAGGCCTAAAAATTCCCTTTCCCACAATAGAATAAAACAATTTTGAGACGTCAAACATTTATCTTAAAATCTATTTTATGTTTAAATCAAACAAGCAATATATTCCAATCATGATTATGACTGTTTTTTGGTCAATACTTCCTATAACTATGTACTACAGGTAATAGCTATACAAAAATCGAGCTAAAAGGCTGCTTTTTTTCTGTGGAAAAGTACACGTTTGAGACGGTCTCCCGTTTATGTACAGTGGTGATATTTGTTTTATTTCTTTATTTTACAGATCATTTGCAGGTTCTTCAATTACCAAATCATTATCAATCCTTTTCTTAAGCAGAAAATTCTAAAATTTTAACATTTGCGCCAAAGATCAGCTGAAACACTGCTATTTTGGCACTTTTGAGACAACCCCCAATTCATATACTATGGTGACTTTTGTTTTTTATTTCTTTATTTTACAGATCATTTACTGGTTCATCAATTACCAAAATATTATCAATTTCTCTAGGGTAGAAATTTCTAAAATTTTAACATTTGCGTCAAAAATCAGCTGAAACACTGCTATTTCGGCACTTTTGAGACAACCCCCAATTCATATACTGTGGTGACTTTTGTTTTTTATTTCTTTATTTTACAGATCATTTACTGGTTCATCAATTACCAAAATATTATCAAATTCTCTAGGGCAGAAATTTCTAAAATTTTAACATTTGCGTCAAAAATCAGCTGAAACACTGCTATTCCGGCACTTTTGAGACAACCCCCAATTCATATACTGTGGTGACTTTTATTTTTTATTTCTTTATGTTACAGATCATTTACTGGTTCATCAATTACCAAAATATTATCAAATTCTCTAGGGCAGAAATTTCTAAAATTTTAACATTTGCGTCAAAAATCAGCTGAAACACTGCTATTTCGACACTTTTGAGACAACCCCCAATTCATATACTGTGGTGACTTTTGTTTTTTATTTCTCTATTTTACAGATCATGACCAGATTCATCAATTACCAAAATATTATCAAATTCTCTAGGGCAGAAATTTCTAAAAATTTAACATTTGTGTCAAACATCAGCTGGAACACTGCTATTTCAGCACTTTTGAGACAACCCCCAATTCATATACTGTGGTGACTTTTGATTTTTATTTCTTTATTTCAAAGATCATGACCAGGTTCATCAATTTACAAAATATTATCAAATTCTCTAGGGCAGAAATTCTCTATTTTTTAACATTTGTGTAAAAATATTCAAATTTCCCATTGACCTCCATGTTAAAAATAGCCATTTCAGTGCTGGTTTTGAGACGGCCCCCATTCTTTCCCTAGATGGTGACTTATCTTTTTTATTCTCTTAAAATGTCAGTAAGGATTCACTTTATAACATGCGACAGTATGAGTCAATTCTCTAGGGCAGTTTTCTTGTTATGGAATCGCATTCGGCCACCTTAAGTAAGTGAGGAGATGGTAAAAGTCTCCCAGTTGATTGAGTTTGTCAGCAAATTAAATTTTGTGCCATTATAAGACCTTTAGCATTTCAGTGAACATTGAATTAAATCTATTTAAATGTTTGACCTTTGTATAACAGTTGTTATGTTAGTGGGACAGTCTACCATCTAAATAGTTGAGTGACATGTCTGGAAAACCCTTCTGTATGTCAAACTTCTGCACGCTCAACACTCAAAAACTCCCTCTACTCCCTTCAGAACCGTTGTTACGGTACACCACAGTCAGCCACCTATTTGTCCTTTAACCTTTCCCCAATCATACAACATTTAGACTGTTCCAATTTGAGAGCTGCTGCAAACAACAAAAAAGATTTTGATACAGAATGTATTTACAAGACATTCCTAACAGAATAGACTTTTGAAAATTTGGGGGCAATAGAAGAAAATGTTATATGTTATGTCATAATAACCAGTATTTTCTCCTTTTGCCTCAATATTTTCTTTGTTTTATTGTGCACATACTTTATCTTTTGAACTATCCTTATTGTCATCTGCAGAAGCATTCATATAAAACTGGTGTTAAATTTTGTTGTAAGGGAAGGTTGGTTCACCAACTCTTAAATGGTTTTAAAATAAAATTCAGGACAATACTCTGTCAAACTGCTATGCACTAATGTTGGTTGTCTGATGTGTCATTAGTTGAGAGATCTTTTTTTTTCTAACACCAACCTACAGTTCTGTCTACTTTTGGTATGTTTTCTGATCTCAAGTCTGTTTTATTGTCTGTCGTTCTTATCAGCTTGGGAAATGCTTCAATACTGTGTTATCACAGAAATAAAGGAAGAAAACAATTAATAATGCAACAGTTAGAGAAGCTCCCAGTCAGCATATCGGATAATTACTTGCTTGAAGGCTCTGTGCGATCCATAATGATAGATACGGTCCATTTCTGGTCATGATCTTAATATCGGTCATCGCAACCCATTACTGCACAGTGACGCCTTCTGACTCCCTTACTAGAAAATGCTTCGGAAAACATCGTGAAAAATGAAGAAATTGCTAGTGATAAGCTATTTCTTCTTTTTCCACAATGTTTTCTAACCCAAAATGAACAGATTTCTAAATTTGCATCAACTTGAAATTGTCGTCTGCAACTGTTTTCAAATTGGAACAGTCCAAAATTTTGTTGTCTGATAATGGGTCATCACTTTCACGGCCAAAACCGGGTTTTGACTACCCTTAAGGTTAGGGAAAACTTTAAGAAAATGATTGATGCTTCTGAAAAAAGACGCCTCTCCTTAAAATTATTCAGCTACTTACATTTATGAATAAAAGTTGTACATGTTTATTCTAATAACCGTTTTGTTGACCTCAAACTGCAGTTTTTCATGTATTTTACAAAAATGATCATGTGTGTGAAATAGAACCATCATGGTCCTGTCAACTTAATTTTTGATGCTGATAATGAACAGCTTGCATAGAAAAGTGTAGCATGAGTTTGCTCCCACAGTTATATGGTTGTCACATCAATCTTAATCCATACAGTCATACTCCTCTCCTTATCTAGGCAGCTGAGGCAGCTGACAGATGTGAACTGGAGTCACCATGATGCATAAACACAGAGTTTTGCTGCAGTGTTGTGCTTCACATTATACCCAGTGGACTACGCTCCCTAACTAGCACCTTCACGGTGCTCTGCGTTATCAGTCCCACATCTCAGTCAGTTTCAGCCAATGGAGCCTAGTCAAGGGACTAATTATGTAAGATTAAGCCTTTCCTTAACGATACCTAGTTTTGATGCCCCTAATATGAAAGGCTTGGGAAAACATTATGGCAAAAAAAGAAAATGCTGATGACCAGCATTTTCTGCTTTTGCCTTAATGTTTTCTGTACTATATCATACACAAATCTGATCTTTATAAACATCAATGTTGGTGTCTGTAACTGCTTTCAAAGTGGACAACCCTGAATATTAATGTTATTGTTTAGGAAAGGATTAAGATTGAAATCACAAATTATTGCTCAATACATGAAACATATTGCAGCCTCCAACCAAATTGAGATATATAGATAAGGGCTGGGATTTTACATTAATATGACTGAGCCCATCTTGTCTGATTGAAACAACATCAAAGGCATATAAAATCTGATTGCTCAAATTTTAATGATGTTGAAACAAAAAATGGAGTATCTAAATTAGATGACACATTGTGGGAGGGTTATGTTCACTGTTTTAACCCTTTACCAAACAAAACCTGATTTTGTTGTCCCTAATAATAAAGGCTTTAGAAAACAGTGAGACAAAAGAAGAAAATGCTGGTAGTTACCAGCATTTTCTCCTTTTGTCTCAATGTTTTCTGTGTTATATTTTGCAGAAATAAAATCCTCATCAACATACCTTAAGTTGTCTATTACAGCTTTCAAATTTGACCACCTTTGAATTTTGTTGTTTAGGACAAGATAAATGTTATAGACCTGAAATATGTCTCTATTTTAGCAATGTCCTTCTGTATGTCTGTCTGTCTGTTCAGCCATGTCACAAACAACACAATTTACGGGTGGTCCAATTTAAATTTTGATGAATTCTGTTGCTTATTTATTATGCTCCCCGAAAAAATTTCGGGGGAGCAAATAGTCGCCATGCTGTCCGTCCGTCCGTTCGTCTGTCCGTCCGTGTGTCCGTCCGTCCGTCCACAGCCATATCTCAGCAACCCTTGGACCAAATTCAATGAAACTTCACATGTGAACTCCCTGGGTCAACACCTAGAGACCTTTTTCTCCGTTTGTAAATTTAAGGCTGCGTCATGGAAAAAGGGGCCTTAGTGTAAAAATTAGTTTTTCTCATATTTCTCTTCATCTAATGGGCAGAATTTAATGAAATTTTGTGCTCATGTAATAAGTAGGATGTTCTAGACCATATTCTATGAATAATGTGTGTACAAAAAAGCTGTCATGGGAAAAGGGGGCTTAATGTATGATAGTTTTTATTTTGTGACAAACACTTATTCGGGGAGCATAATCCGTCTGTGACGGCTCTTGTTTGTTTTGCCATGCTTCAATCAATCAATTTTTTGACGATATCACTTACAAGTTTGACCTTTTAACCCCAGCATTTCCTTCTCTTTTAATGAAATACTTGAATGATTTGCATTTTGCACAATTCATTTTAATTAATTTATTTACTGTTTACAACAAGTATAATAGCTAATTTGCATTTAATTCAAATCAGTACACATCAGTACAAAATGCAATGCAGTTAATTTTGACCCTTAATTTCAAATAGTTTTCAATTACCGTATAGCACTTTATTTCTGCGGGGACTTTATTTCTGCTATTTCTGCGGTCGTGGACGGCACCGCAGAAATAAAATCCGCAGAAAATTAATCCTGAATGTAGAGGTTGTTGTCTGTTATTTTAGTCAGTACATGGACAAGTTAAACTGTTACCACCCGATGGAAAGAAAAATATCATAACAATGGAGCGCTTTCCTATTAAAAAATGGTGTAACTACGGTTTTAACTTAGGTGTAGATAAAACATTTTAGTTAATCAATAAACAAAGATTTAACAAGTTTGACTGGTTGGTAACAGTTTGACACGTCTTTCTTTTCACACCTATCTGTATACGGCATTGTTTCCCATAACGCCTTTATATATACCGGTAAATGAGTGGGATTATCCCTTTACCCAAAGGGAATAATTAGAATATTTGGCAAGCATCGTCTTTCAAACTATGTCTGATACTGACTAAAACTGATTTGATAGCGCAGAAATAAAATCTTTGATTTTGCAAAGTGAGAGACCGCAGAAATATGTTCCGTAGAAATTTAACCCGCCTGATTTCAGGAAAAACCGCAGAATTTTGACCCCGCAGAAATAAAGTGCTATACGGTATGAGAATCTGTGAGATTAATTAATGCCTCTCTTACAACCCGTCGTGCATCTTTTTAAATCATACTTTTTAAAACTCTGCAAAATCGCACGATTAATAAAGACGCTCGCCAGGTTGTAAGAGCGCCTCAAAATATGTACATTCAAAGCAGGTCAAAAGTATGAATCTCTTTCGAGAAAAGTACGCATTCTTTGTGAATTTTCTGGAATTTCAGTATATTGTTCCTTGCGTCACATGCACGCCTGTCCTACGTGCTCCATACTTCTGTCTTGTGTGCTCCTGGCGTTCTAAAAGACGCAGAATGGTCGTAGCAAAGAATTGTTTGGTCAATTCTTTGCTGCGTGCAGTCTGTGTCGTGGTTGCGTCCACCAAAATCGCACGTTGCACGTGCGTGCATCGCATGACTAAACATACATTTTAGACGCAGACCGCACGCAGGAGCACATACAACCAATTGTAAGAGAGTCTTAAACTACATCTGGCTGATCAAGGCCTACTCTGAGCCAAGGCTCCTCCAGTCAAGATCTTCTCACTGCGAAATAAATCAATGAAAAGCCAAAAACCATTCAAAAGTCTTAATCCTTTCCCTCACTGCAAAAGTTTGATCCACTTTGAAGGATATTGCTATTATAACATTACACGGAAAATATTTTTGTCCGTGCTACCTAGCATTATTTATATGGAACGTCAAACTAGGTCTTGTTTAGGGAAGAATGAACTTGTAAATCTGGTTTCCGGCAATATGATATGTATAGTTTTATCCTTGTATCATGGTATTATCATAATTAAGTAAGAAAGAAATAAATCTTGATTGACCTTTAAGATCAATACATGATAAATATAATTGGGTATGTAAGAGATTAGTTGAACTGATTTTGTTCATGATAAAGACTGTATTATATGGACTGAATTGAGGTTATGCTGAACTTTTGAATCCTCTTAATTGACTTATTGCTAATCCATGGTTTAGTTTATTATTTTCTTTACAAACTTTGTAATTTGACTGGTAGGTGCAGACAAGCCTGTGGATTTTAAATTCCTGTGTTAATCTGTTCCTAGACAAGAAGACATACTGTCAACATTCATGATTCAGGGGTTACTGGTCGCTTCCTGTAGGGTCCGATAGCTGACACATAACTGGGCTCCACATCTTCATAATGAATATATGGAGTGGGATTATAAATCTACCAAATAAAACCTGTTGTTGACAATTGACAAAACATGATATTGGGACTAGTAAATGTTAGAAATGTAAGAAAAGATTAAAACTCTTACTAGTATTGACCACTTTAACGAGTCCCATAGCTATTTTGCACATTAACATTTTTATGACCATTCAATGTTTTTGTATTCATTAAATTCTGTGGTGTATAATTACAGAAAGAGGTTAATCTCATGAATCTAAGTGAAAATAACAATGGAAACCAATGGAGAAGATAATGTCATGGTGGTTTTCTAAAGAAAACATCATGGTATTTTCAAAGCTTGTTTGTCTTTTGTCGTCCATGGATGAATTTTTTGTTGCCATCATCAGTATGTTTCAACTCATCACATAAAATTGGAATTTCACATAAATCTGAGGTTAGAAAAAAGTGAAAAATAAATCGGTTCAATAAATAAAACTTCCTTTTTGATAAATAAGCATATTGATAAAACAACAATCGCAGTAATGTTCTGACAGGTTGTTGTAAATGTCAAGTAGATCTTTCGTTGCAATAGCAGATTTGATGCAATCTGTTAGTTTGAAAAGGTCTTTATTCAATAGTTCACAAAAAAAGAACAAAAACCAAAAAGTTTTTATTGCTGATGCCTATACAGACAGGTTATCTGTGATAGAAAGAAGTTAGTCAGTATATCAATAGTAGACAGATTACACTAGCATGCTTTCATGGAAGATTATTATGCAGAAATCTTGACCATCAAAGAGACAGGCATAAAGAAAAGTGTTGCTTATGGACAAGTAGGGATAGTTTGAGAACTATCTGTTTTGTTAATACCACACCAAAATTAATGTCCATCAGGTCATAAGTCAAGCCATGTACAACTGGTATTGTACTGTCTAGATAGATGGGCTTACGACACAAAGTGCAGAAACAAGCGCGGATCCAAGGGGGGGTCTTCCGACCCCCCCCCCTCCCCTCTGGATTCATGCAGATACATGTCATATAGCATGAAGGACTAGATATAACTACGGTTTGTCGTGGCACACAGGGGCAAATGATGCAGCTTATATGGAACATAACCAGTAATCTTTTTGATTACTGCCCTTTTCGCCAAATTCCAGAGGGGTCATGACCCCCTACCCCCCCCCCCCCCCGCTCTGGATCCGCGCATGAGAAAGTCAGCCACATAGGTTAAGTCAGGCAGAGTTCAGCGGACAATTACTCATCCTGGAATAGGGAAGATGAACACAACATTATGAACATAGTAATATTGTCTGTGTTATTGCAAAACATAGTATCTACAGCTTTAATGCTGTAGATACAAGGTTTTGCAATAACATGTGTGTTGTATGTATGTGTATGGTCAGACAATCAAGTCAGTATCATTAAACCTGCTACATCTCGGGTTAGATTACATTATAATGGGGGTAAATGAAGACAAATTGTCACCTCGAAATTGAAATAGATTGTTTTCTAGTTTATGGTTTAGTCATGTTATATTTTGTTGGCTATTTGGTTCCATGATTAATGATTATATTATTTCCAATCAATATGATTAACATTGACAATTTGTGCCCTTTGATCAATATGATATTTTGTTTTCTGTTAATGCAGTTAAAGAGGGATTAACCTTTCTATCACAAGGAATAATCTGATGACTTACAAGGGGATTGTATTGAATAGATTGTCTGGTTGTGGTTTGGTATGGGCAAGTCAGTACAACAGGGGATGGATGTCAGAAATTTAGAATGAATGAAATTGAAGATAATGTCACAGTCAATGTACATTAGATGTATAACTTAACTTGTAATAAAATGGGTATTATCCCATTACCTCACAGTGATGCTTTTTGATGCCCCAGAAGATAAAGGCTTTCGAAAACAATGTGGAAAATGAAGAAATTGCTTGTGACAAGCAATTTCTTTATTTCCCACAATGTTTTCTACACAAAGACAACAAAAAAGTACAATTTCATTCCATTGTAATTGTCACCTACACCTTTTGAAATTGAACTAGTGTAAAATGTTGCTACTAGTAATGGTTGTTAATGTTTCAGGAGTTGTGGTCAGATGTATTGAAGTGATGGCTATAATGTACAGATGGGTGGACAGTGGAGTGATGCTGGGATCTGTCAACTATAACCTTTCTCAATTAATCCTTTCCAAACAAGACCTGGTTTTGACGTCCCTGATAGAAAGGCTTGGGAAAACATTGAGACAAAAGAAGAAACTGCTGATAAACAGCAGTTTCTCCTTTTGTCTCAATATTTTATTTGCCATTTTTCACACAAGTTTCTTCTTTAATAACTTCCATTTTGTCATTTGAGGCAGTTTTTGAAGTGGATCACCCTAAAATTCTGCCGTTTGGGAAAGGGTTAAACCAGGGGCTAGAGGAACCTAAATAATATACGGTAAGCTTATAAGTACTTCAGACAAGCAGTGTTTTCTTCTCTCCATCCATGATTTACATTACATAAATTCTAGATTATCTTTCAGAAACTTTTGTTTGATTATCTGCAACACCTTTGAATAAGGACAACAATGATATTTGTAGTTTGAGTAAAGGTATAGTCAACATTATATCCCTGCCTTGTAAGGGTGAAGGCCTGCTGTGTATAGAACAATCACGGAGGAGGAGGTATCTTTTAGAACCTTTATAGTCATCAACATTATCATCTGAAAGGCCATTTGTCAATCCTTTACCACATACTCACACAAACTGTAAATTATAAAAGAGTCAGCAAAAAGGGGAAATGATTGCTGCAAGCTTTCCATTTTCTGATAAAGAGTGAGCTAAGCTTTAAAAATGTTAAACTAAAGTGCTTTAGGAAGTGCTTCAAAGCATACACATGAAAGCTGCTATACTTAATGCTTACTTAATTTCTTATTAAACCTATCTACATATATTTGTGTTTGCAAATTCATTTTTGGGTACAATGAAAATCAAAATTCTATCCAAAGTAAAGAAAATTCCCCGTAGAAAGTATGTTTGTACTTTTCATCTCCTCTGACTTAAGTGGCCAGTTGACTTTATGGTAAGGGTGAATTGAGTGACCTTTCCATCTTTTGTATAAATGTAAATTAGTGAATGAAGTTTATGTCCCAGTAAACATTGGAGTCCTGCGGTGATAGGACCTAGTATGAAATAGAGATGACCTAACACCAGTCACCATCAAATATAGGGCACATACATATGGCGCGCGAATAGGGTCTAAAGTCAATATAGCGCTAGAACGATAATTAAAATAGGGGTAGACCGGTAAAAATAGCGGTCTACCCCTATTTTAATTATCGGTCTAGCGCTATATAGACTTTAGACCCTATTCGTGCGCCATACATACAGTCACATACAGCTTAACCATCCAGCTATAGTGGTCAACAACATAAAACATTGACTTACTCGATTATCAATACTCAGTCGGATGAATTACAGCAAAAACACTGCAAATGTGCTGAAAAGTTGCATGCATGATAAATTTGCAACAATCTTTAAACAGTTCTTTTGCCAAATTTCTACATAGTAACTCAATCTTACCAAATATACAAAATTTGAATTGCTTTGCCTGGAGAAATTCATAATTATATAAGAAGGATTTTATATAAACTGAATAGCTTTACATAGACTGATATCAATAAAAAGTGTAAATGCACGGTTGGCAAAATGACGCTCGTGGTTAGGTGTTCACCAACCGCGACTTTATGAATGAAACTTTCTCCGACAGACAAGATACAAGCAAACCAAATTGTTTGCATATTTTAAAATAAGTCATGCTTCATAACTGTTTGATACAAGATAAATTTATACAAAATGTAAAATTGATGTCTCTTGCTATGAGCAATAAATAGCTTTAGTGGTTTAGACAATTTACAAGTTACTGCTGATCTTAACACTTCTCCTGATGAAAAAAGGGAACAAAATACCAGATGGTTTGAAAAATGAACTTGCTGGTTATAAAAAAAAGCACTCTTTGAACATATACATGTCTTTTGAAAATTAATTCTACAAAAGATTAAAAGGTTTGAAGATTACAAGTAAGTAGCATAGACTGATATTCTTCTTTACCTAATGTCTTGTAGGAATATTCTTTGTTCTGCATGACAACGGTTAATCACAAGTTTTATCCCTCCTACGGTTTTGAAGAGAATATTCAGATCCTGAAATTATAATCTTTGTCTATCTTTTTGTCAGTAAAGAAAAGTGAGAAATAAATTTTATTTGTAGTTACAGTCAATGTTAGAGCAGTTTTGTTGTTGTCTTGCTGACCTGGGCCGCGTTTTACTAACATAGATTTTTGCAAAAAACTTGTAACAACACATCTGATTGAAAAAGAAATGATAACAGTAATTATTCAGCCAATCAGATTTGTTGTTGTTTCAAAAATGTTCGTAAGTTTGTTAGTAAAACGGGCCCCTGGACTATTCAGTTTCTACAGAGTAAGATCAGCTTACACATGATTGTACTCCCACATTACAGAAGGGACGGAGGTGGTGCAGTGGTAACACGCTGGACTTGAAACACTGGGGTCGCTGGTTCAATCCCCCGCTTCTACAGTCTTTCGAGACTTTAAACCAAGGTCCCGTCTCCATATGACCTTAGTAGTTGAGTCGGATGTGAAACTCCATTCAATTCAATCCCACATTACAGAATAACTACATTTATATCAAAATGAAATCATAAGAAATAAAATGTGCATGAAAGGTAGGGTTTTAATGATATATTGCACACATAACTTTATCATACGGTCAGACTTGATGCTGTAACAATGTTCAGCATTTTCTTTTTTTCCCTCATTGATTTCTAATTAAACATACTATAGGAACATCAAAGCTCGGGCTTATTTGGAAAAGGGTTAAGGTTTGAGTGGGATGTGAAATTTGATACATTATCACTCTGCATCCATTCTATTGACAAAATATATTTTCATGCCTTTATAAATGTCTGTCAATCCAATGAAACCTTTCTCAAACTAACCCTAGTTTTTATGTTACCCAGAGAAAAGCTATAGAAAACACTGAGAGGAAGAAAGGGAAATGCTGATATTCTCCTTTTACCTCAATGTTTTCTGGATTTAATCACATTTTTCTGTGTGCAGAACCCTTTCAAATTCAACTCTCTGGCCTTTAATTGTCGCTTTTCAACAAAAATCTTGTAACTGCATCTAGTATTAAGCTGCAGTTACTAGGTTTTTGTTGAAAAGCAGCAAAACATTGCTGCTGTTTTTGTTGTATTTTGTGTGTTATGAAGCAGGTAGAGACTAGACTGAAGGTTGATTGTGTAGGACCGTCTGTCCCAGCAGGAGAGAGTGCATGTGACATGAATCCAGGCTGCTCCCTCTACACCACAACAAAAACTGCACCTGCAATACAACAGATTTCACAAATCTGCTTGTCAACAAAAACCTTGTATCTACAGCTTGTTTAAAGCTGTAGATACTAGGTTTTTGTTGAAAAGCGACGATATGCAACATCACATGAGAAAGGGCTTATTGAATGTGGTAAAAATATCAACCAAGATCAGACTTCAAAGACTGATTAGAATCTCTCCTCTTGAAGTGGATTTCTGTAGAGTTAATATGTCATTCTACATAAAAACACAGCTCTGCATGTACCATAGAAGGTAAGCATCTATTGCTGCATTCGTGGGTCCAGACATTTATCCCAGGGTTGTCTGACCAAGCCTTCCAACATCTTCATGCAATATGACAGCAACAACATTACTGAAAGAAAACGTGGATGTTAGACACTAATTAGATATCAGCATTTCTAGTTCTAGCCACTGTGCATGTATTGGTATCATCTCGATCAGTCTGTCCATCTGTCTGGAATGTTCTGTCATCTGACATACAGCATGCTGTCTTTATTCATTGTATGCTGTGTCACAGATAAAGGGACTTTTTGACAAAGCACTGTATATTATGACTACAGTAACTGTACTATTGTTTTTTCAATCCTGTGGTTGGTATGCAAGACTTAAAAAGTCTGTGTATGTGCAGACAAATTAATGTCCCCAGACTATCACAGGAACCAAGTATCCCTGTAGGTCAAAGGTCAAGGTCACTATAATTGAAGGTCAATCATCGTCTGCAGGCTGTACATACATCATTCCAAAACAATAATTCTAGTTACACATCAATCTTCTCTCTTTGAATGAGTTTTCTATGCTACAAAAGTTGTCACAGTATTTTTGCATTTTTCATTGTCAAGCATCCAAAGACTCAAATATTACAAAGACATATTAACAAATGTGGAAAAAATTATGTGAAAAAAATTCACATAGATCTATTCTACAATTCCATAGGTTTACTTAAGAGATTTTTGTAAGTGAATAATGCAAAATTTATATATAACCCCTTGATTAATCATGTTTTTTCCACTTGCTTGAATATTAGTTTATATTTATGATGTCTCATGAAATATTGTGAAAGGACGCATTTTTTGAAGGGTCATTGCTCTATTAGTTAAAAAAACTAATTTGTCTGATACATTACACTTGCTTAGGTAAAGAAGGCAGAAAATAAACGGGCTACCTCTTCATATCATAATCTTTCTATTTATCGGTAAACTGGTGAGAGTTTACATAGTCAATTTAATACCATATATGGACCGTCAGTCTGCCGTGGGATTCAGAGTGTTAAGGTTGTAGTGTTTAAACAGGATTTAAAAAAGTTTATACAAATTTAAATGGATGACTAAACTAGCCAACTACACTTGCTGTGAAAAAATGCAATTCAAATTTTAGACAATTTTTGTGTTAAAAAATTGTGTTAGATAAGATTTTTTTAGATTTAATTTTGAAAGAAGCTTTTTTGTGATTCTACCTCTACTCATGTTTGATTTCTGTTGTTTGCTGTTGTAAAGATTCAGGTGTTTCTTGCATAATATGGAGTGACTGTAAAACTGCTGTAACTGCTTATAATATTGCCTATATTTACAGTAGTGTCGCAGTACTCTCCCTACATGAAGTATGAAGCCTGGTTGTCATGCTGGCTATATACGTTATGGGGATGAATTTAACCCTTTCCCAAACAAGATTGGGTTTCGACGTCCCTAATAGAAAATGCTTAGTAAAACATTGAGACAAAAGAAGAAAGCGATGGTGACCAGCACTTTCTCCTTTTGCCTCAATATTTTCTGGGCCATTACATGCATATTTTCTCCTTTTGATATGATTTATTTTGTCGTCTGCAACACCTTTGAATTTGGATCACCTTATAATTTTGCTTTTTGGGAAAGGGTTTACCAAATTATTCATTTACATATTTACCTTCAAATGAATAAAAATTTGTGTATAATTTTACAGCCAGTCTCTGATTTAATACATAGATAAACATTTCATCCAATTTTTATGTTGAAAAAAAAAGGCATATGAAGGACCTGTTGCAAAATTGTTGTAACCATATACACAATGTTGTACACATAAAATATTTTTTATGCAAACTTTTGTTTTATGAATCTTGTATATTGTATCCTGATATATTCTCTTTATTGCATTTATTTAATCAGACTGAGTAATATGAACAGTTTCTATGTCAATGTTCAATTTTGTGCACCTTTCCTTCCCCACTAATTTCCTATTCAGAACAGTTGCATTTTATCATAGCTAATCTGTAGGTGAGTCATTTAGATTTATCAAGTTATCTGTGCAGGCGCAATCCCAGGTCAATTTGTAACAATTAACTCTTTATATCATACTGGATGACTACATTAACACCATATAAACTACTTCTCAGGTAATACGATCAACTCATGCAATCCTTAATCTTTCCTAAACATGACTCTGCAGTGCTCTCACCAACAAAACGGAGAAAGCATTTGGAATATTGATGAAAAAGGCGAAAATCGCTGCTTTTCAACAAAAACCTCATAACGAGCTGCAGTTAAAATTTTTTTGTTGAAATGCGACAAAATTCTGGTTACTAGTGCTTAGCTCTTTTACTTAAATAATTATTTACTACACAACTAGTTTTCCAACCTCTTTCAATTTAGACAAAGTATTTTTTGTCTGGTAAAGGATTAAAAACAACAAGACATGGCTGACTAGAACAGAATGGTAGTGTGATAGTAGAATAACATGGCCAAGCTGTATAATTTATGAATAAGCATTTAAAATGCCGAAAATGTGTGTTCATGCATGCATTTAAGTGCATGTTCTGTTTTTGTGAAGTATCATCTTTCAAATTGTCACACTGTTTGCTTGTGTAACACGTCTTGTGCTTCATGTACTATTTCTACTGAAGATTGTTTTATTTCCATGACAACCAGACAAAAGAAGTAGTATCTCAGATGAGCTGATAGAGACTCAGAGACAATAGATTCCCACGGAGTGGGACATCTGTCATCCACAATCAAACTATCATCTGTTATACAGACATGGTCATTCTTTCCATTATACTAAATAACCGTTAATTCTCTTTAATTAACAGTTCCGGGGATGCTGGATTGTCTGACAAATTTTATAATTGAGCTACTTAAACAAACCACAGGAGAAACTTTTCTCAGCTTTTAGAGTTTTGTTATATATATTTTATGTTTTAAGCCAGTTTAATTCTTTACGGCAGGTTCTTAAGGACAGATCCTCCATTTATTTCCTACGGTAAGATTTTTTTTATTTTTTCTGTACTGATATTTAAATATATGAGAAGTAAAAAAATGACTTAAAAACTATAGGTCACCAAGCGAATTAAAAAGTTATTGGATTTCAAGGGAGACTACTCTTGTCTAAAATTGCAAAAATGAGGTGTCACTTAACTACCCACAACAAAAGTGTCCGAAATGACTAGGATTACTTGAATAAGTCTTTATTGTGTTCAATATGTTTTATTCTGTCTAAATGAGTATCAATTTGTGAAGATTTAGTGATGATTTTGAATTTTTTTGTAAAACATTCTTTCAAAAGTTGCTGAAATTGCTCTTTTTTCGCAACGTTTCTGATAATGAAAAATATTCCAGCGGTAAGAATTTTTTCTTTTTTGGTATAGACATAGTGTTTGGTCATACCTACACAAACAAAAAAAGAAAAATATATCAAACCAAGCGTTTTTCTTAGTTATAAGTAAAATTCGGCTTACTTTTTGCAGCTCTGTCCGAAATTGTTTCACTACTTTTATCCATTTTCTTTCTTATTACCAGCTTTAGATAATAAAAAGTGTCATCTTTTGTGTCCATCTGAAGCGGACTAGCTCATAAAGGCACCACTTTGCTTTTGTTGCTTCGTTTCCTATCGCTAAGGCCACATGTTGATAACAGAAAGCGAAATGTACCATCCGAGTACTATTACACTTTAATTGACAAAACAGAGAAAATTGAAATAACCGAAAAGGGTCTTGTCATTTATCAACCAAACATTAACTAAACGTAAAAAAAATACATTTGCTGAAAAGGCCAACAACTGAAACAGCTTTATTTTGTTATTTAGGATATGCGCAGTTAGTTGCGCAGTAACAACTGGAGGATCTGTCCTTAAAAGTCTATATCTAGACATCAACAGTATACAATTGAAAGATTAACTATATTATATTTTCTTTATTATCAGAAAAATGACTTTTGATGATAAGTTGTTTCTGGTCATGTTAGTGGATTGTCCAACATACAAATGAGCCGGGATCTGGAAAAACGTCCCTTATAGCATTTTTTCAAAATTGAGTTTCAAAATCAGCCTATTGTCAAATGGAGTCCAATACACATCATGCTGCTCTCTATGAGTTACTACAGGTCACAAAGAAGCAATTGGAGAACAATATGGATCCTGATCAGGCTGTGCGTATGCACAGGCTGATCTGGATCTATGTTTGGCTCAAAAGCCTTAAGGGACGTTTTTCCAGATCCTAGCTCAATATATGACTTGTCTTGTTGGCAAAATTGTGTCTGAAACTTTCAGGATTTCACTAATAGTGAAAACTAATGTAGTAAATGTAGATTAAATAGTTTGTAAAATATCTAAAAGGATTAAAGGTGCTAATTCATATTATTTGTTTATTAGCAAATCTCAGCTTAATCAGATTTTGATTCAATTATTTGTGAAACTTGTATTTGTAAGTTTTAAAGCTTATAGACATGAATACCTTGAGGAATGTTTGGACATACCTGCATCTGTCTGGTAGACTTAGTTTGTCTTTTCTTGTACATGCCTACATAAAAGGGGTTGAATGCTGATTATCATAGGACTGTTAGAGCATAGTATGATTGTTCACCAATCTGTCTGTCTGTCGAATATTATTATTGGGAAAGGTTGATTTGTGATATTGTCTGAATGTACCAGATATAACAAATCATGTCTTGTCCATTCCTCATTTCTCTTCTAAAATGTTTGAGGTGATTCTAATGTTTGCATTATTGATGAGCGCATTCCTGAACTTATAATTTTCTCTGTAGTGTCTGAATGTTCATTTCCTATGAGGTGTCCGTGGTTGAGAGGTAAAGCATCAGCTTCATGATCAAGAGATTCTGAGTTCCGTCCTGGGTAGTGGAGTTTGTTCTTTGCTTCTCATTGGTCTACACATTTGGCACAAGTACTAGATATTTTGCATGAAGCAGAATTGAAAGGGAATTAAATAAGCTGCTAGCTCAAATACATCCCAATGGATGTAAAGTAAATAAGTTTATGTGTTCCTATCAATTGTAACTATTGTTAGGGTTGTGATGTGTGCATCAGTCTGTGTGGGGTTGGTTATTTGTTTAAGATCTCGAGATCACCCATATCTCACAATCTTCTTTGTTAGGGTAAATTCAGGTTGATGCAGAAATCAGCCACTTTTAAACACTCCTTAGTTTTTATCTAAATAACTTTAAGTATCCATGTTATCTTTACTTAGTCTGAAAAAAAGGTTATCTCACAAGTGTATCATATTCTAAAATATAATATTGAAATAATAATATGAAGGATGGTGTAAAGCTAGTGTAATAAATACTATACTAGCTAAACCAGACCACTGGTCTCCAACAGTATTTTGTAGTTTCTCTTTTTACAGTGTCTCTAATAGCATTTCCAATTTTCTTGTGTCTTTAATATCATTTCCAGTATCTCTAATATCATTTACAAATTGCCTCTAATACTGATGGCACTCTCTCATTCTCCCCTCAGAGTGATCGTTCATTGCTTTTCACATATCATCTCTGCAAGGGGGCTTAGTACCTCAACTAGAGTCCACGGATAGTGGTCCATTGAAGGAATAAGTCTTTAGTTACTTTGTAACTGTTTTATTTCTTGTATAATACATTAGAGAAAGAAAATATTATTCTGTTTGCATCAGAAGTGCTCTCAAATTTAAGTATTGGTCTAATTAAAATGGGACTATTTTCATATTCTTCCTAATTAAAATGGTACTATTTTCATATTCTTCCACTCTCATTTAAGAGGGGAAATGAAAGAGCCTCTGTGAAAGAGAGTGGCACTCTTACTGTGTATTTACATTCTACAAGCCCTTTCAACATCAAAATTCTTTAACGTCCCATGTTATGGCCCAGACAAGTCATTGATCTGTATATTGTTTATTTCTTATTCTCCGTGTATGTATACATTATACTGAGCAAAAATGAAAACTTTACACCTACACTGCTTGTCATATTTCTTCTAAATACAACAAGTAAAGAAATCAAATGAATGTGCTTCGTATTGTTCATTGACTTGGTTTGCCAAACACTAAACGTTTTGTTGATATTAATCACAGGGATGGAAAACGCACCCTTTAAGTGTGACAGGGGTCCGTTTTTTCAGGTGTACAATTTTAACAGATTTTTACAAAATTTAAACCCTCGAAAATCCGGGCAGAAGAATTCAAACCATGTCAGACTGTACGGAATGGTAGTCTGACAAGTTATCAGTCAGAAAATGTAAAGAAGCTTGCATAACATTGTTTGAGCTTTTAAAAAACGATGTTTGAAAAGCAGAAATTTCATTATGTTGCAAAGCTTGAAAATTTTACAATGCAATCTCCATAGGAAATTGAAATTGCTATTGCATGAACATCTGGGAAAAGTCCTAGTCGAAAAAAGGGTTAAAAAATCCCATGTAAAGCCTGCATGATGTTTTCAAAAAATCAATCGAAAACCGTGATAAATTTATGAATATCAAACATTTTAAATTCCCTATTTGTTTATGTCAAAGGGAGGTAATTCACAAAATTGACAGATTAGACCTTTATTCTAGAGCTTGCTACTAGTGATAAGAAAGATTTTTTGTGTTTTTCTGGCAACCCAGATACGACAAATTCCGAAAAAATAGTGAATCGTTTCCTGCGCATGCGCATATGTGACATTAGATGTAATTAGCTCTAAACGCATTAAGGGCCGTAACTCTGACATTAAAGGACACAAGACAATGAGATTTTGACAAAACGATTGCTGAAAGCCTGGGAAATAACGTCAAAATATATTTCAGACTTTTAGTTCGATAGTTTTCCAGAAACAAGGAATCTTGAAGTGTAAAGTTTTCATTTTTGTTCAGTATATTTCTTATTACCGGTGGCTAGTGTCACCAAACACTAATTTTGTACCTTGCATCAATGTTCCAACCTCGTTTAATACAGAGTTGTCAGCCTTTTAGTCATCTTTGTAACACATCTCTGCTTCAACATTTATGTATCTACCCTAAACTTGGAGAGATGTTTTATTTACCTTTCTTTTGGAAAAGGTTATTCAGTGAAAGAAAGGCAGAAAATTGAAAAACAATATTTGTATGAAATGTGTAACCGTTTAAGCCATGCATTGGTACTTTATTGTAGTGATTGATTCATTTTTCATTCAACAACAAAATGTGATATACAAAAAAAACTCTTATAATCAAATTTGGACTTTTTGATAAGGAAGGGTAAAAGGCAGGGTTTTTAGCAGATAAATTACCTATGTCATATATCTCCTATCTTAGTGGTTAGAACTACGATATAACAGAATATTTTAGACTGGTTGAAATTGTAACACATTGTAGACAATAGAGTATAATATTACTAGCAATACTTTGTATGTATTACTATAAAAAACATTGAGGGGGGAGAAAAATACTGATCATCAGCATTTACTTCTTTCCTTTCAATATTTTCTGAAGCTGTTCTTGTCAGGGACGTCTAACTAATTCATTGTTTTAGATATATATTGCAGATTTATATCTGCATAAAATGAATCAATTACTGCGTAATACAGAGAAATTTCAGCCCTCGATTGTATTGCATTGCCTAGAGAAAGTTTTTATATAAAATGATAGAGAAATATGTGGCATTTGAAATGTCAGACTTGTCCCTCAGCCATTCCATAATTGATGCTGTAAGTTTTTGTTGCTTCATTTGCCAGAAGGATGGTATTTATGATATCCTCACAAGACTTGCTCTTTAATGGTATATTGAATATGCAATAGAATTAATTGTCTCTCTTTTTGATATTTATATATCATCCAATATAACAAACAACTTAAAATACAGGCAAATGGTTTACCGGGTATATGGACAAAAAAATTCAAGGCTTAACCCTTTCCGAAATAGACTGTTTGACTCCCTTAAACAGAACAGGCTTGGGAAAACATTGAGGCAAAAGAAGAAAATGCTGATAACCAGCATTTTCTCCTTTTGCCTCAATATTTTCTATGCTATATTTCACTCAAATTCAATATTTTTCAAAGTCCATTTGGTTGTTTGTATTGGCTTTTGAATTGAACCACCCTGAAATTTTGCTGTTTGGGAAAGGGTTAAACACAATGTTCGGGTAGTAAGAAAAAAGTGATTGAGCCATATTTGAAATTCACAATGTTTAGTCAGTATATTTGAATGTTATCTGTTGAATCACACTTTTGATAATAGTTGGTGTAGTTTATCTTGATGTAGACCATTGATCTGTAGAAGTTATCAATAGTCAATCACTGGTTGTCACCTTTCAATATGGTAGTACTGACCCCTCCCTCGTCATTGTGAAAGGTAACTCTTCACCAAACTATACAACTATACACTCATACAAACTGATACAGTAGCTGACACACATGACAAATTTGAAGTTGATAAAGAACTAATTTGTGTATAATGTAGCACATAAATTTTTGCTCAATATTTTCCCAAGACCTTTCTTCAAGGGATGTCAAAACAAGAGTTTGATTGGGAAACTTCAAAGGATTACAAATCTACAAGTAATGATGACAGCTATGTTTTCCTTAATATCGTAGGTAAAGAATCTAGAGAAAGAACTAGGAAAAACTCATACATCTAAAAACTTTGGTTAAAGTGGAGAAGATACTGTCATATCTTTAACATAAATGTTTTGAGGTTGATTCTTTAAGGATATAGGTAAGAACGTGGCCTGGGGTGCTTTATTTACATAACATAGACTTTTTTCTAAAATCATGGGATGAATTTCAAATAAAAATGTCAGAAAGAATTTATTTTAAACTACCCTTGACAAGTTTTAATACTTGTCCTGAAGTGTTATGCCACCAACCTGTGTTTCTATTAGTGCATTTGTTCTTTTTGTTCTTTTTGTGACAGTAACACTCATTTGATATGTCATCAAGCCTTCCATAACTCTTTCTATCTGTATTTAAGAGTGATGGAGTGTTCATTTTCTTATCCTTCACTTTTATTATTGAAATATTTCATTTTATCAAATATCGTAGAATATTACTCATGGCAATAGACTAATTTTTTCAAAGGATAAACTTAAGTGGGGATGCTCCAGTTTCCTAATTTTTTTTCCCAATAATAGAATTTATTTATATTTTGTATATTGAAATTACACGTTATTACCAATCGAAAAATAAAATAAAAATGGATGGTCAGCGATCTTGTTTGAATTTTATAGGCATTCATATCACATCCCCTGCGAAAATTGTTAGAACAATTCAAGTACATTTCCTATGATGTTCAAGAACAAATGACAAGAACTGCTCTAGATCTGTTCAAGTTCACTTTAAGAAATGTTATATTGGACAAATTTTTAAGAACACACTGTTCTCAATAAGTTCTTAAAAACTGTTCTAGAACAGTCCAAGAACTAAATTACATGAACATTACAAGAACTGTTATTCTTCTCACAGTTCTTGAACTGTTCAGGTAACATTTTAAGCAATTTTTTTTAAATGTACTTGAATGGTTCTTGAACACTTTTAAGAAAAGTTTAAGTACTGTTCATGTGTCCTCTTTTCCGAACTGTTCTTGAATATTTCAAGAATCATACTGTCCAATATAACATTTCTTAAAATGTTCATGTACACAACTTGAACACTTTAATTACATCAGTACAGTTGTATAAAGTACTTGAAGTGTTCCAAATCAATTTAGCCCTTGAACTGTTCTTGAATCAATTAGGAACAATTCCATTTTTTTTCCTGAACTGTTCTTGAATAATTCAGGAAAAGTATAATGTCCAATATAACATTTCTTGAAACGTTCTTGAACACAACTTGAACACTTTCGTTACCTTATTGAAATAAATTTCATGAATCAATCAGGAACAGTTATTAAACTTTTCAAGAACACCAGTTCTTAAATTAACCCTTTCCCAAACAAGACCGGGTTTTGACGTCCCTATTAGAAAAGACTTAGGAAAACATTGAGACAAACGAAGAAAATGCTGAAAATCAGCATTTTCTCCTTTTGCCTCAATGTTTTCTGTGCTATAGTATTCACACATTTTACATCAAGTAACATCCATTTTGTGGTCTGCAGCAGCTTTCAGAGCATGGAATCTGTACCCCAGAAAACCAAGGAAAACATGGTAAACCTACCATAACAATATTACTGGATTAGAAATGTGGGTGGGGTATGATTGGTAAATTTAAAAGTCAAAAGTTCACTCACCAAAATTGAAGCTTTGTTTTACTTGGTCTTTTCAATAAAGTAAACTTCTATATTCTTCTAAAAATCACTAAATCTATGTAACATTGGTGAAAATCATCATAAAGAATATCTTTGGAAATTACAAACTAAAAAAATACTTTCCCTCCAACTTTAGCAACAGGAAGTTTACACTAGAAGACAACAACAAAAATAGACTGGAGGTATTTCACAAGCACTGCTAAGAACTTTTTAAGAACAAATTTTGTTCTGAAAAGATCCTTCAAATGCTCAGGAACATCTTTAAGATACTTCTGGGACAAACATATTCTTAATACATCCTTTAAATGTTTTTATAATATCTTCAAGTCACCTTGAAGTACAATGTGTAGAGCATTTTAAGAACATCATTTGTTCTTAAAACGTCTTTGAATTATTCAAGAGCATTTAAAGTGCTCTTTTAATGGAACAAATATGTTCTTAACATGTTCTTAGAATGTTTTAGAAGTAATATCAAAGTGCAGTACTTGAACCTTTAAAGAACACACTTTATTCTTAAAATGTTTTTGATATGATCTTAAACTCAATTTAGAACAGTTCACGAACATAATTGGGATGAAATGGTGCCAAAAAAGTTCTTGAATTGTCCACGAATAGTTTAATGACACTTTAAGAAAACCAAAGGTCCTTCAAAAGTTCTTGAACTGTGCCAAAAGATGAGTACTTGAACAGTTCATGTACAGATGTTCTTAAAAACTTATGAGAACAGATTAAGAACTTTTCGCAATGTTCAAGTGCTGTTCTTGAACTACTCATAAGCATAAGAACAGCAATTCGCAGGGGATACCCCTACATCGAAAAATGCAGAATTTCTTGCAATTGTCCATGGTTACTAAAATGCTAATAAAATGCTGTTTAACCCTTTCCCAAACAAGACCTGGTTTTGACGTCCCTGATAGAAATGGCTTGGGATAACATTGAGGCAAAAGAAGAAACTGCTGATAACCAGCAGTTTCTCCTTTTGCCTCAACATTTTCCATGCTATATTGCACACCAATCCAATATTCATTAATATGCCTTTTGTTGTATGCAGCAGCTTTCAGATTGGAACACCCTAAAATTTTGTCGTTTGGGAAAGGGTTAATTATCGTTTAGTCCCGAAAACGGATTTAAAGTTATGTCTTACATTTAATAAGAACAGAAAACCCAAAATATAAGATATTATAAACGCGTAAATGTATTAAACAGCATGCTTACGTGTTCAGTTTAATCAACGAAGCAGGAGTGTTTTATGTCAAAATTTGCATATTTTTGAAAATATTTCAAGTTCTACAAAATAGAATTCGATAAAACTCCCTCATTGTATTAAGCAACATGTCCTGGTAATAATTCAAAAAGAAAATGTATAGGTCAGCGCACTTATTAGTGAATTACAGCAATTTTTATCTGCTACATATGAATAAAATGACGCAAAACAGTGGTAACTGCATACACGCTTACAACTGTCTTGCTCTAAATAATCGATTTCTATCTTGAGGAAATCAGTTTCGCATAATAAATACACTTTTACCGTCGAAAATGGTAAATTGTAATGATGTCTTATATTATTGAAAATATGGTAGCGAAACATATTGGTATGAAACATTTAATTTATTACAGTAATGTTCGAGTGTTCCGAAAAACTGGAGCATTCCCCCTTAAGGTTTAGTCTTTCTCAGACAGCATAGAAAGGAAAAAGAAGGCTGATATTTTTGCTTAGTTTTTAGCTCCACTGGCCTTCAGGCCAGCGGGCTATTGTCATGGCGTTGTGTCCGTCGTGCGTGCGTGCGTGCGTCCGGTCGTCAACTTTTTCTTAAAAAATCTTCTCCTCAGAAACTACTTGATGGATTTCAATCAAACTTCACAGAAATGATCCTTAGGTGGTCCTCTATCAGATTCCTTCAATTAATTCTGATTGAATCATAAAGTCTGGAGTTATCTGCCCTTGAATTAAAAAACGGCTGTTTTCTTTTGTTTTCACTATAGCCACTACAAATATTGATCAATCGAAACAAAACTTGGTCAGAATGTTGGTGCTGATAAGATCTTGCCTGAGTGCAATTTTCAGCTTGATCTGAATATTAAGTCTTGAGTTATGTGCCCTTGAAATTGGCAAAACTACCATTTTTGACCTTATTTTTACTCAAACAACCATAAATATCCACCAATCAACATAAAACTTTCACATTATCTTACTGGCCATAAGATCTTGTGTTGGTGTAATTTTCAGCTTTATATGAATCTTAAATCATGATTTATCTGCCCTTGAATTTGACAAAATTGTTGTTTTCGACTTTGATTTTACACTCTTTACACCCACAAATATTGAATAATTAGGTCAAAACTTAAATAAGATGTAGGTAAAGTTAGGATCTTGCTTTAGTGTGATTCTTAGCTAGATAGGAACATAAAATAATCAGTTATATGCCTTTCAATTTGACAAAATTGCTAATTGTGACTTTTTTCCACTCTAACAGCCAAACTCACTCTAATAAAGACTGTTGCAAAGCTTGGTAACTAATAGATCTTATATGAATGAATTTTCAGCTTTCTAGTTACTTTGTAATTGCTTTAAGAGCAACACGTATTGAAAAATCTAGTGAAAACTTGTACTTGATATTACAAGAAATTCAGGTTTGACAGCCATTTGCATTATTTTTGGAAAAGGGTTTTCCCAGAATCTATTTTTAGCTCAAAATCTATCTTTAGAAATATGAAATATTTTGGAGTAATCAATGTTCTGTTAATTTAGATCTGTTGGGAAGAAGGAAAATTTTGATTGCTTGTGACATCCTAAGCTAGAATGTTCTCCCATTTCCTTTTACCCTTTCTCAAATGGCAAACATGTAATTTTACTTTCTTTGCTTCAAGAACCACACATTTTGAACAATCTAGTTTTGTTACTTTCTTTTAGCTCTATGAAACACAAGCATTGAACAATCTAATCAAAACTTGGATTAAATATTACATGAAATTCAGGCCTGTGGAGCGACTCAAGTCTTTTCATTGTTTCTAGTTTTAATATTAATTGTAACTGTTTGAGATTGACCAACAAAGCTGATATATAACTGAGCGTTTATGATGTACTATCAGGACCATTTTGACCATCAAGTGAGCAAACATTGGGAGAGAAGGCAAATATCATCTATACAAAAGTACTTCAACTCTAAAGTATGGCATATCTAAATATTTGCCCACAAAAACCCTGAGTGTTAGACAAAGTTTAAGTTGTGAGCTTTTATTAAATATTCTTCAACACTTCTACAAATAAACCAAGGTTTATACAATCCTGATTATGGAGAGTTATCAAAATCATTAGATAAAGAAGAAGTTAGCTGACAAATTTCTCCTTTTTCCTTATGTTCTGTCAGATACAGTGTACATTTTTTCTGGCTGTAGTTATGTATGTATCATTGTCTGTCAGACTTGTCAAATTTTACCTGTCTAAAACTGTGTTGAAATGGAAAGGGTTAAAATGGTATTATATAATAAAATTTGAAGAGTTTACATAAACTAGGTGACCATATTGTATCTATAACTGTTTCTACAAAAGAAACTTACACCAGTAAAGCATCAGATCAACCACAGAGGTAGAATCTTTGTCCAGTATTCATCCAGTAAAAATAAGGCACAAAAGATCTATTGGCTATTATATGAAGATAACTCCTATCCTAGTGATGGCAACTTAATCCTATATACTCATAGTTTAACAATTCCCATATAAAGCCGCGTTCCCATTGCCGACCAAATCAACTCGATCAAGCTCAATCAAACGATCGAGTACTGATCGAGCATGGTCGGCAAGAGTGATCGGGACGATCGAGCGTGGTCGGCAAAAATTATCGGGAATTAATCGACATGAAATAAAGAAGTTGTCGTGTAAATACATTTAATCGAGTTTACTCGGGTTTGATCGGGGAATTTAGGCGATCGAGTTGATCGAGTTGATTTGGTCGGCAATGGGAACGCGCCTTAAACGAGGGTTTTAATAGCCCTGATAAAGAACATTTTGATAAACATTGAGAAAAAGAAAGAAAATGCTTATTACAAGAATTTTCCTTTTTGTTATGCTATTGCCTACAAATCATCTGCTTTTCTCACATTCATTTTGCTTGCAACACCATTACATTTGACTGTTGTACAATTTTCCTGTTTAGAATATTAATTTCAAGATGTTAGCAATACCATGGTTTTGATTAATTTTCTAGTGTTCAGAAATTTCATCCATTCCTTAATCCAGTTGTTGTAATTTGAAATTGTTTATTCAAAGATTAAAATATCAAAATAATGTTTTCCTGCTGATAAGCGTGTTTATATAATCATGTATTGATGGATTACTTGCAAACTACTGTAAGTGTGTATATAGTTATATGTAGTTACAGTAGTTATGTTGTAACCTGTATATAGATAGTGGGTGTAGGGGTGAAGACGTTATAAATAATTGTGGGTGACAGCCTTTGATGACAGTCCTGGCGTTATCAATCTGACTCAATATTGAGGGACTGCTACATGTATTGAGTGTATTGAACGACAGTGGCCAAAACCTTGATGCAGCAATATTACCAATATCACACAATCAATATTTGATTCCTCGCATAGTAGTGATATGAGAACAACCACTTGGAATTAATTGAAGTTTCCATGTAAGTCGTCATGGATCGTGTGAGACAGTTTAATTTTGTGATCTTTACCCTTATATGGGTTGTTGTGTTACCGCTGGTGTGGAGTGACCACCATGTGGGTATGGATAATGGTGGACATGCGGACGGACATGAGTGTTCTTCATCCCCGGAGCGTGGTAACTGTAGAAACTTTACTGTAAACTGGTTCTACAATACATCATCGCGTCAGTGTGAACAGTTCTGGTATGGAGGGTGTAATGGTAATGGAAATAACTACAAGACACAGGAGATTTGTCAGACACACTGTGTGTCAGCCAGCAGGGGGACAGGTATGTAACTATAACTATACTTCTACTTCTACTTTATACTGCTATCAATCATCTTTGATTACTATTAGCAGGCATATACTCACCAGTAGGGCCTGAGTACCGCGGGTAGGGTACAAAATTGCCAGTACCCGGCTACAAATTTATTACCTGTTACCCGATGATTATTTTGTTTAAGTCCCATAATTTCCTATCAACAACCTTGTACCTTCTACCTCTAGCATGAATGGTGAATGACCTTCAACTTGTCAGTCAAATAATTCAGCACAAGTTGTGCATATACCACAGTTCAAGTACATGAAAGCCTATTTTAGAAGAAATTAGATTGAAAATTGTAAGATTATGCTTGCTTTAAACTTGGAGTTGTAACATTTTGGAACAAAAAAGAGCTTGTAAAAATATATAGCCAAATACATTTTTTCATAACATTTAACAGATGAAATATTTTTCAATTGAAGACTTGATTGTAGGTTCTTCAAGTCATCTGTGATGAATAGTGACCTGTAAATAAGTGTATCTACAGAAACATTATGGGTTACATAACACTGGTTTATAGTTAAACCATAGTAAGCTGTCCAGTAATTGTGTGGATAAACTCGGCTTTAGTCTACAATTAACCATGTCAACCTGATCAACATTGTCCATCAAATGCAAGTTTCAAGTTTATTCATTGTATGAGGCAATTGTCCATGCATAATTATACATATAACGATTGTCAATCAAACACATTTTGTACATACAAGGCAGGCCCGTTAGGGAGCAATTTAGTGTTGGGAGGGGGTGGCTCAAGCCCCTGTTTCTGAACATTTTGGGGGGCTGAATTGAATTTTCCCTAATTTTTTCTTTGTAAAATAAAATTGGGCATTTTTGCCAACTTTTAGGGGGCTTATTCCCCACTAGCCCTCTTGTTTCTATGGGCCTGTAAGGCCATCAGGCAAGTTTGTTCCAACTTCTTCTAGAGGAGGTGGAGGACTGCAAAGCAGTAAGGTAGGAATACTTACACAGAAGGCAATGCTGGTCTCTTCTCTGTAAATGTAATCAAATGAGGTATTTTTGTGAAATACCTAGCCGATGACACTTAGAACATGCCGGTGGATCAAGATATTTCTTACAGGGTGGGGGTTAGGGGTCCAACTGAGCTATTATCAACATATTCATGCATTGTAAAGGTATCAACTTAATGAGAAGGAATTGAAGGGAATATTTACCCATTTTGACATTTTTATTCAAGAAAGATTTGAAAAGCAATGAGAGAGAAAAGAAAGCTCTTATTAAGTATAAACCAGCTTAAATTTTTATCCTTATCTGTCCATGCTTTACATGCTCAAGATATACACAATAAGCCTGTTTAGTGACATTGCTTTTGCTTTCTGCAAATCCATTAAATTTGAACAGGTCTTCAATGTGTGATGGATTTGGGAAGTTGTTGCATTAGGGTTAAGTATCACTGTATATGAGATGACTGAAGCTGCTGGCTGATGTGAGGACAATTGATATATTTTACAGGAGACATAAACCTACAGTTTCATTGCCCATTTATTTGTTGGCTGGTTTGATGTGAGAAATAAATATCTGATTGTTATTGAACACAAATTTGAATTTTCTTGTCATAAATACCTCCTCCAGTTGTCATTAATTATTCTATCCAGTTTTGTTGTCTTGCAAATTATCAGGTTCAGTGGAAAACTATTGTAAACTTTGTACCATGTAACAAGCTCTTGCAATAATTTTGCACTGAACCTGAGAATTATTCAAGACCATTATATATTTTCATGGGTTTTTCTGTTTGACTGCTTTTAAGTTTAATGACATGTTATTTTACATTAATTGTGAATGGAGTTGTAATAACTTACATTTTATACTCGAGCCTTTTTTCTGCTTAATTGTGTCAATGTCTTAAATTTATAAACAATGTGGCAGGATCTTTTTTGTTGCTACTGCATTGACAATTTAAATATTTTCACATGTGAAAGTTTTCTAGTTTGAATTTTTAGCTCACCTGAGCACGAAGTGCTCAAGGTGAGCTATTGTGGTCGCTTTTTGTCCGTCATCCGTCCGTCCATCCATCTGTCCGTCCATCTGTCCGTCCGTTCACAATTTCTTTCAACATCTTCTCCTCCTAAACCATTGGACCAATTTTGACCAAACTTGGCAGGAATGTTCCTTGTGTGATACTTTTCAAAACTTGTTCGTGAATTTTTGATTTGTCAAAAAATGTGGGCGTGGCAGGCAGAAAGGGGCTTATCAGACTAGAAATCATAAGAAAATTCTTTAAAAATCAACCATTGGGCCCAATTGAACCAAACTCTGCAGGAATTTTCCTTGAGTCACTCTTTTCAAAATTTTTAATATTTGTCAAAAACTGTGGCCGTGGCAGGGACAAAGGGGCTTATCAGACTTAGAGAAATCATTAGAAAATTCTTTAAAATTCAACCATTGGGCCAATTTGAACCATACTTTGCAGGAATGTGCCTTGATTCATTCTTGCCAAAATTTGTTCACAATTTTTTTCATTTGTCAAAAATTGTGGCCGTGGCAGGGAAAAAGGGGCTTATCAGACTTGGAGAAATCAGAAGAAAATTCTTTAAAAATCAACCATCGGGCCAATTTGAACCATACTTGGCAGGAATGTGCCTTAAGTCATTCTTTTCAAAATTTGTTCAGAAATTTTACATTTGAAAAAAAAAAGATGGCCGTGGCAGGGATAAAGGGGCTTATTAGACTTAGAGAAATCATAAGAAAATTCTTTAAAAATCAACCATTGGGCCAATTTGAACCAGACCTTGCAGGAATGTGCCTTGAGTCATTCTTTTCAAAATTTGACCACAAATCTTTTTGTTTGTAAAAAAATTGTGGCCTTGGGCTTGGCAGGGAGAAAGGGGCTTATCAGACTTAGAGAAATCATTTATAAGAAAATTCTTTAAAAATCAACCAATGGGCCAATTTTAAGCAGACTTTGCAGGAATGTTCTTTGAGTCTCTCTTTTCAAAATTTGTTCACAGTTTTTTTCATTTGTAAAAAACTGTGACTGTGGCAGGGAGAAAGGGGTTTATTAGACTTAGAGAAATCATAAGAAAATTCTTTAAAAATCAACCATTGTGCCCAATTGAAGCAGACTTTACTGGAAGGTTCCTTGAGTGACCCTTCTCAAAACTTTTTCGCGGATTTTTGATTCGTCAAAAAATGTGGGTGTGGCAGGGAGGAAGGGGCTTATCGGACTTAAATAAATCATAAGAAAATTCTTTAAAAATCAACCATTGTGCCCAATTGAACCAGACTTTACTGGAATGTTCCTTGAGTTACTCTTTTCAAAATGTGTTCACAAATTTTTCCATTGGTCAAAAAATGTGGGCATGGCAGGGAGGAAGGGCTTATCAGACTTAGAGAAATCATAAGAAAATTCTTTAAAAATAAACCATTGGGCCAATTTTCTATTTCCCTTATCTGTTGCTCTCAGGCTGGCCCCATGTTTATCTTATGTAAACAAATAAGGGATTAGCTTTAGCTTATCAGATGGTAATCTTTCACAAAATTCTATCAATCACAGACAAAATCTTGTTAATTGAGCCTATCATAAATGATCATTCTCTAACAGATCAGTATGCTTTGAAAATTAGCCCTATGTTGTATATTGCGAAATCATGAAATAATTGTTGAAAATTAACTAACTCAACAATTGTGCTAATTCATACCCAACCTTACAGGATCGATTGGAACAAAATTATTTCTTATTGTTTCCAAACAGAAAGTCCTTTTAAGTTTCATGCCTTTGAATTTGACAAAATTGCCATTATCACTCTTGTTATCTTGATTCAGGTGAGCGATTTAGGACCATCATGGTCCTCTTGTTATTTGTATGCTGCTTATAGTTACAAAATTACATGCAATTGGCCTAATTACAATTTTATGCGCCTCATACTAATTTGTTTTTCAAACTTCTTTCCATGTGTCAGAAAGTATGAAACGGAAACTTGAACAGTGTACTAAACCTTTGTTACATGTAGCATCCCTGATATACATGTATTGAGAAAGATATATTTTCTTTTTTTTTCAATAAAATGTCCATACACCATTAAAATTACATTGATTTGCATACATATTTCAATAAGACTGCACTTTATGAAATGCCATGTAATCACTTTTTCGTCTATAGGTCATATCAAACAGAAAGCTCATTGCAAAGGTCTGATTTTGTTCACATGTAGTCACTTCATTGATAGTTTGATTTCAGAATGATTTTGCTGCTCTCAGTTGCTCATCACAGGTCAAGATCAAATTGAAGATCAAACTTTAGTTAACCATTCTTGGTAACAGCCTTTTTTTATAGCACTTTCTTAGAAAGTGACTTACTTTTTACATGCATACACGAAACCTAAGATCAATGAATGTTGTGTTAATATAAACCTATGTTTCATTGCTTTTTGCTCGCTATTACATACCATATTACATGAATTATTTTTTCCTGGTATGATTATATTCTGCAATATCTTTAGGTTTGGATTAGGCTTTGATTTTGTTATTTGTGAAAACAATACTTCTGTAATGCCCTAACTATAGATTTACACTGAACATTAAAAAATGACAGTATATGATTGTGATAGCCCTGTTATACAGTGGCCTGTACCAAGATGAAGAAGACAGACATGATATAACAAACACAGCTGTTGAACAACTATGTCAGTGAGAGTGTCAGAATGTTGACACAACCAGGCAGATTGTGTTTGTACACTGTCAAACTGATGATGGGATAACATGGACTGTACGGTCGCTTTACATCTATCCTGCAATATAGTGTATAAATTAAATAAAACATCAATAGTGATTTGGTTTTTAAGGGGGAATGCTCCAGTTTCCTTAATTTTTTCCCAATAATAGAATTTATTTATATTTTGAATGTTGAAATTACATGTTATTACCAATTGAAAAATAAAATAAAAATGGATGGTCAGCGATCTTGTTTGAATTTTATAGGCATTCGTATCACATACCCCTACATCGAAAAAATGCACAATTTCTTGCACCTGTCCAAGGTCACTAAAATGCTAATAAAATGATGTATATTCGTCGTTTAGTCCCGAAAACGGATTTAAAGTAATGTCTTACATTTAATAAGAACAGAAAACCCAAAATATGTGCAATTATAAACGCGTAAATTTGTAAAACAGTATGCTTACGTGTTCGGTACGATCAATAAAGCTGGAGTGTTTTATGTCAAAATTTGCATATTTTTGGAAATATTTCAAGTTCTACATTATAGAATTTGATAAAACTCCCTCATTGTATTAAGCAACATGTCCTGGTAATAATTCAAAAAGAAAATGTATAGGTCAGCGCACTTACTAGTGAATTACAGCAATTTTTATCAGCTACACTTGAATTAAATGACGCAAAACAGTGGTAACTGCATACACACTTACGACTGTCTTGCTCTAAATAATCGATTTCCATCTTGAGGAAATCAGTTTCCCACAATAAATACACTTTTACTGTGGAAAATGGTAAATTGTAATGATGTGTTATATTATTGAAAATATGGTAGCGAAACATATTGGTACGAAACATTTAATTTACTTCAGTAATGACCGAGTATTCCGAAAAACTGGAGCATTCCCCCTTAACTGTACCCAATTATATGTCTGTACAGCACTGTTGGCTTGTATATCCATGGCCTTTTAATTACAAGCATTAATTGACTTATGATCTACTTATGTATGGTTGTGGAGATAGAAATGGGCATAGAAAATCATAGAAATGATACTATAATGATATTGTATAGTTCGTCATTGTGATGAATGAAGACCAGACAGCCTGGCTCAGATAACAACTTTGTTATAGGTCAATGAGTGCAACAATTGTACATAATCTGTGTGACCTTTACCATGCAGCATTGCAATGACCTTTACCAAATATGAAAGAGCACCTACTAAACAATTTTGGATCATTTTGAGTTTTCAATGACTGTCAAGATCTGAAAAAGGGCCTTTTTGGCATATTAGATAAACATGGTTCCAGATCAGCCAGTATATACACACAATCTGATCTGAATCCATGCTATTCTCTCATAGCTTCTTAACCCATTACAGAGGTCTCGTCTACCCAAATTTGGGGCTGTTATTGGGCCCCATTCCCAATGGCAAAAAGTATCTTCTTTTCCCAATTCTCTGGTAAAAATTCCCCAGGAGGACCCAGAATGCCCCATGTTAAGACCTCATCTTCATTTACAAACATTTTGAAGACAGTTTTAGAGTTGATTCTTAAACAAGAGTATGTACAAATGCATTTTACATCACTACAGTCTAATTTGCAGCTGAAACTGGGTGACAGTATGAATACAAACTTGTTTTAGTTTTTCCCAATTCAGGTAAAAACGTCTCTATTTTTCCCAATTTCACTAGCCCCTGACCCCAAACAAAAATTGGTAGCAAGACCCCTGCATTACCACACAGTGACTCTTTTTGACTCCACACAAGAAACTGGCTGTGTAAAACATTGTGGAAAATGAAGAAATTGCTTGTGACAAGCAATTTCTTCATTTCCCACAATGATTTTCCATATAAAATTATTAAAAAATGTAGATCTACTTTTCATTCATTTTTAGCTCGACTTTTCGAAGAAAATGAGAGCTTATACTGTCACCCGGACGTCAGCGTCGGCGTTGCAACAAAGGTTAAAGTTTTTTCAAACATCAATAACTTCCATACTATCAAAGGGATTCAACCCAAACTTGGAATACTTATTCACCATTACACCCTCTACCTTACTACCAGGGCCCATGACTTGGCTCCACTATATTTGGAGTTATGCCCCCTTTATACTAAGCAACTTAGAAAGTCGAGCGCGCTGTCTTCGAACAGCTCTTGTTAGTTGTTGTCTGCATCATCTTTGAATTTGGACATGTCGAAATATTGTTGTTTGGTAATGGGTTAATAACATGTAGCAACTCACTTACTGTGTGTCAGCAGCATTGCTTCCGCTGAAACTGAACTCACAGGCTGGTCTGGATCAACATTAGTTCAAAATGTCATAAACCCCCCTTTTTAAAGCTTGGATCATTTATTTAAAACTTTGTACCTCTCTTATGTAGGAAATTAAAGGCTTAATATCATTAGACAAAAATATATTTAAAACCCACTTATCTACTGAATTTTAAATAATATTTGCCTGCATATTTGAATAGCTTAAATAATTTTGCATAAAATTTGATTCAGTGAGTTTACTCGATCTAATACAAAGCTGCTTGTAAAGTGAGAAGATATTTTGTAAGTTTGAGATACACATAAACTATCGAAAACAGCACAATATTTAGATATTGATGCTTTTCAACAAAAACCTCAAAACTGCAGCTTGTTTTAAGCCACAGTTATGAGGTTTTTGTTGAAAAGTGATGATATACTAATTTGTATCAATAAGTAACCCCTGTCATGGTGATTCAGACTATCATTATGTTTGTATATATGCACTACATCAGCTGGTATAAACCAGCAATGAAATCTTTGTCCACATTGCTTGTTCCAAAATAGGACTATTTACTACCAAATAACTATCAATTAAAACATAAAAAATTCACTGGAAGTAATGAGTAAACATTATATATGAATCTAACCATTAACATTCTGTGAGACAAAATCAGAAAGGGCCTTCCATGGAGAGCTCTAGAATTGGCATAAGAACAGTTTGACACCTACAAATGCCTTGTAAAATCAAGCTGAGCTTCTTTGTCACAATAAAGTTATGGTCTTACAATATGGCTCTGAATGCTGGACAGTAATTTTTCGAATCAGAAGATCCATAGATGGGTGTTACACAAGGAAGCTATTAGACAAGTCTTGAACAACGAACCAATATATGAGATTAAGGACATGAGCTTAATATGAGATTAAGGACATGAATCTTACTTGTAATTCATACTTGAAGTTTTATTTCAAAACTAGAAAATGTATTTGCACAACTTAATCTTGTATACCATTTACTGTGCTCCTATACAGATTGGGGGAATATTTTTGTAGATCTACGCATATTCATCAAATCAATTTTACATAGGAAAATTGACAACATAATTTTGTACGAACATTCATAAGGTTATGAAAAATAGACCAGTAAAAATTATCTCTACCTTTGGGTGGAAAATATACAATAGGAAATCAACTTAAAACCTGAAGAATATTTAGGTACAGTTTCCATTGTTAAAGGCTGTCTGGGATTTTGAAACCCTATTTCAAAAGCAATTTTCATTGTTGGCTGATATTATTTAAATTGTGATTTATACTCGTTCAAATTGTGTGAACGTTTTTTGACATTGTGCATCACATCAAATGACTGTAGTATAATTTTGTAAACCGTTTTATCTTCTTTATTGTCTGTCATGTAGAGGTTATTGTTCTTACAAATCAACATAATTCACCCCTACTATCAATTCATGAACAGCCATATTTTGTCATCACATGCATCCAATTATACCGGTAATATCCAAGGAAAATATTATTTCAATAGGCTACTCATCCCACATTCTTTCAATGAAAACTTTGCTGCTTCAATTTTTTTGTGTTGTCAAAAAAATGTTACGGAATAGTGACACTGTTTTTCAAACACTATGGAAATTTATATCTTATTTTTCTATCATTAGCTCCACTGGCCGACAGGCCAGCGGGCTATTGTCATGGCGGTGTGTCCGTCGTGCGTGCGTGTGTCTGTCCGTCCGTAAACTTTTTCTCTAAAAATCTTCTTCTCAGAAACTACCTTATGGATTTCAATCAAACTTCACAAGAATGATCCTTGGGTGACCCTCTCTCAGATTCCTTCAAAGAATTTGGATTGAATCAGAATTATCTGCCCTTGAATATCAAAAATATATGGTTTTGACTTTAATTTTACTCTGAAAACCACAAATATTGACCAATCAAGACAAAACTAGGACAGAATGTTGGTGACTATAAGATCTTGCCTTCGTATAATTTTCAGCTTGATTTGAAATTTACATCATGAGTTATGTGCCCTTGAAATTGACAAAATTGCCATTTTCGGCTCTATTTAGACTTTGTTTTCACTCTAGCTAATACAAATATTGACCAATCTAGACAATACCTGTACAGAATGTTGGTTACCATAAGATCTTGCCTTGGTATAATTTTTTAAGCTTGATCTGAACTTAACATTGTGAGTTATGTGCCCTTGATATTGACAAAATCACATTTTCAGCTTTATTTTGACATTACTTTCACTCTAGCAACTACAAATATTGACCAATCAAGACAAAACTGAAACAGAGTGTTGGTGACCATAAGATCTTGCCTTGGTATAATTTTCAGTGTGATCTTAATTTTATATCAGGAGTTATGTGCCCTTGAAATTGACAAAATTGCCATTTTCGGCTCTATTTTTACTTAGTTTTCACTCTAGCTAATACAAATATTGACCAATCTAGACGATACTTGTACAGAATGTTGGTGACCATAAGATCTTGCTTTGGTATCATTTTCAGCTTGATCTGAACTTAACATCATGAGTAATGTGCCCTTGAAATTGAAAAAATTGCCATTTTCGACTCTATTTTGAGTTTGTTTTCACTCTAGCAACTACAAATATTGACCAATCAAGACAAAACTTGTACAGAATGTTGGTGGCCATAAGATCTTGCCTTGGTATAATTTTCAGCTTGATCTTCATTTTACATCATGAGTTATGTGCCCTTGTTATTGACAAAATTGCCATTTTCGGCTTTATTTTCACTTTTACAACCATTAGTATTAACTAATCAATACAGAACTTTCACAGAAATCTTACTGACCATACAATCTTACTTGCTTGTAATTTTCAGCTTGGTCATGCATTTGTTTGTTTGCGCAGCCTGAACCTTTGAAATTGGATTCAAAAAGACAAACAATCAGGCCTGTGGAGCACTTCCAGGCCGCCAGGACTGTCTAGCTTTTGGGAATGTGTGTCATCTGATTGGATACAATATTTGCTGTAATGTTGACCTATAATGACATTGATGAATGGTTTGGTAACCAGCATGCAGTCACTGATGTTTAAACGGTTCTCCAAATGATGGAAAGCATAGTATTATAGTCTATAATTTGATTAGTTTGTGAAATCAGAGCCGGTGACAGTAACAATTTTAAAACCTCAATAGATCATATTCAATTATTGATCTAAATTTAGTATGACAGCCATTCCACGAAAATTGACCCATTTACTGAAAATGCATGTCGCCGACCTTCATTGCATTATTTAACACCTTTATCAATTAGGTACAACAAAAAGCAAGATATCTTTTATCACGGGACATAATTTGCAATAAAGTAGTATGATTTTTAAGTTATTCAAACGATCTTATGAATGTGCTTGGTTGTGTTGAATATTGCAAAAACGTCAAAATGTTGATGTCGCCGCACAATTTTTTGTTTTAAACTACCGTCCAAATCAGCCGTTTTTGTACTTAGACTTTGTTCTCTTGGACATTATTTTCCCCGAACCCTACTACAACGACTAAATTAAGTATGATTCCATCATCATACATGAAATAGAATTAAACATGTCTGTTTGTATGTCGCCAGATTTGCCTATGTGACCGTAACGAAACTTTCAAAGGCATGAAAGAAAGTCAACTTTTCTCTCAATTTGCCGATTTTCAAACTATTTTGGTTCGAGAATGGCTTAGTTTAACTATCAATTATTATTTCTTCACTTAGTATTTCTTCACTAAAGCGAAGAACATTGACAAATAGAATTTGTCGCATTTCGTTTACTATGCTTCCGTTACGTCCGTGTAGCCCACAATAATGAACGGACATTCCTTAATCTGTTAAATTTTGACAGAGTGGTTGCCAAACTGTTGCAATAGAGGCGAGTTTCAAGTATAATCAAGAGTATAACATATTGAGAGACTCGAAAGTCCTTTGGTCGCTATGCTTCCGTTACGCATATTTTTCCGTAACGTACTTCAAAGGACGCCCTGAGTTAACCTAACAGGAATATTTCAATACAGTGAACAATATAATACACTGTAGTTATCAAAGATTCATTATATCGGCTACTGCAAGTAGAAAAATGGAATGTTGAATGTGAAATTCGACGTGGAAGTATGTAAATATAGTATTATGCAAATTCATTTCCAAATTAGCAATACAAAACTTCTTTATTTATGCTCGATTCTTTTTTAATTTGACGTGCAAAAGCTGGAATCTCAAATAAAAAAAAGTAATGCGGGATTTACGCATCTACCCTTTTTGTTTTACGGTCAAAATAACTGTTACGGAGCATATATTATTTGGTTGTAGCATGTCCTGGGAATTAATGAGATTTATTTTGCTGATTAATTGAGTTTGCATGAATCAAATGGAATTTTACATTTCCGTATAGTTAAAATTTGTCTAAATAGAGCTTATTATATCATGTTTTTCCACATATGCTATAAGAAAATGTTACGGATGCATATATTTGGGTATACAATTTGTGCGTAAATTATGATACATAAAACATTTTGATGTCAATTGATTATAATTAATTCAGAAAGTATATGAAGTAGGAATACTAACAAAGCCGCTTAATTGTGTTTATCTGTGAATTCACATAGTTATATTCCGTTACGAAATATAGACTCTTCGTTACGGAAGCATATACTATATTTTATGGAATATTGAGCATACACTGACATCTGTGGGCGATAGATTAGCAAACATACCCCTTCAGGTTCTATCTAAGCATGTTACACAACATGTCTGAAACAGTTTGTGGCTTCTCCAGTAGACAGACATGGTAACAGCAGCCTATTGATTATTGCGAGCGAAACACATAATTGTCTAGGCCATAAAATATGCCCCTTTTGGTCCTAACGCCATTTCCATTTTCTAATTCTACCATTAGACATTTTTCAGCTTTGTACTGGTTGTTTTTAGAAACCTGCATACATCGCTTTTGTGGCAAATAAAAGAAGACACAAACATTTTCCTTTTCAACTGGGCCAGACGATATGTTAACAAGAATAATTTTCTGCAAACGTGGCTTGCAACTCACTTGTCACAGTTTAGTCCCCAAGTTTCAGGAGTAGGTATGCAGGGTGCATTTTCCCTTCTTTTTTGTAATGCTGATATTGAAGTAACACACCCCAAGGCTGTGTTGTTGTACATTCTCTTTAGTTTGCATTAATCCTGACATCTTTTTTCCCGAAACTAAACGTAGATATTTGTATTGTCGGGTCTTGAATAGTTTGTGAAAAAGGGCTTCTCTATATTTCTTTTCCGAAAGTTGGTGTTCCCTTCTACTAGGTAATTGGCTAAGACAAATTACACCGCTCTCTCACCATTGGAATTACAAATACTGATCCTTTGACACAAGTTCACACGCTAAAAGCCTAATGTCAACCATGGCCAATCCAATTAATCACCAGGTGGTATGGACAGTCTAGGACGCTGTGATTTTGGATATCAAGCTTTGGATCTAGTCAAAGTGACTGTAATATCCCAACATTTATTCTACTCCCAGTTCGTTTGCTACATTTTTATTGTCAGAATCAACTTTCATATACTTTCAGAATTCGTCTACTT